>RWGY01000034.1:3434796-3834360 GCA_007726485.1 Eragrostis curvula | reverse complement strand
CATATTGCAATGATCGCAAGTCAAACTTTGTTCAATCCTCGGAACTGGACTTATGGTTGTCAGTTGATAAAAAATATCAGTAACCAGATACCAATTTGTCTCTATTCCGTTTCTCAGATTTGGACAGTTCACGTTATGTTTTCATTTCAGCCTTAATATGTTATCGTTTTCAGAAGTAGCTAGTGTGTCTACAGTTCTTCCTACGTATGACATGTTCCCACGCGCTGATTGGGCTGCCAGACGCTTATTGCTTAATCTTTTTGAACACATGTTCAAACATGGATAAATAAATAAAAGGCGCATTGGAGCAGGCTTATATTTGGTGCATTTGAGGAAAAAAATGCTAAATCACTACTAGAATTCCCTGTTTTTCTGGAACCGAAATCCTAAGGAAAGACCCCAAAATCCATAGGGAAACGGTTTCCCTACGAAATTTCCTAAGAAAAGAGTCCGAGGGGCTGGTTTGACGGACGAGGGCTTTTACAATAGACCATGATACCGAAAGATAAAAAGTATCATGATTACAATCTAACCGTTCATTTAAATGGGCAAGTTTGTAATTAGATTGTATTTTTTTTTACCGTAAGGGATAAATAAGGTCCAACAAACGCGAATCGTTTCAGATTACGGCGCCGCCGGCAGTCGACGCAGTACGAAGGACCGGCGCCGCCATCCAACGTTGTCCCCATCCACGCCAGCACTGTCACCCGACGATGTTTGATCCTCTCTTGCGCTATTGTTCTTTCATCTCCCTGCAATCCCCTGCAATTCGGTTCCTCGACGACGACATCCTTCGTCCAGGCCACGTTCTCTCTCCTTGCCGTGTGTGAATTGTTGCCTGCTGCGACGCCCACCGTCAGGCCGCTGCTCCTGATCGGATCCTCATCGAGCGGGCTCCATTAACGTGTATTCGAGTCATTAGCGTTTCCAGTTAAAATCATAATCTGTTCCTTGGCGCTAGAAGAAAGATCTTGATTTGTTTAATCATTGTGTGGTGAAGCTGTAAATGTAAATCGATGCACATGTCATGTGCTTATCCACTGAACCCGCTGCCCGGCCACCTCGCGTGTGTTTCTTCAGTCTTCTCCTTCCTCGGCAGCGAGCGTAAGAATAGGAACGCCACCCATGACGCATCTCTCTGTTACATATCGATCTGCGCCAGCATCATTTGCCGTCACGGACCTCGCCGCCGCCTGGCTGAGTGCGACCCCTCGCTCGCCATGGCCACACAAAGAGTCCACGGGATGAGATGATTAGGTTGGGTCACAACGAGTGATTGCTCATGACAAATATTTTACAAGTTCGCCATTCATTGTTTTTCTATAATGACTATAATGTCCATGATACCTGACCATGATACTTATAATACCAGTGGAACGAAAGGGTATCATGATTAATATCTAAACCATCCGATGGATGAAATAAACGATGTGCATTCATTTGGGTCGACCGTAAAAGAGCTCTTGACGGAAATGGTGCCCTACGGTTTCTGACCAATACCATTGGGAAACTCTCTACCTTTCCCTACGAAATCCAAGCGCTAGGAAAAGTGTGCAGGTAAATAAAAAAATATAAAAAGGTCCTCGACCAGCCGAGCGCAGTCGAGCCGAATGAAACCGAAACCGCTCACTGTCTCAACACGGCCGAAGCCGTCGCCGCAACGCTGCCGAAGCCGTCGCCCTTCGCTGTCGGAGCTAGAGCCGCCATCGCCACAATGCTGTCGGAGCTGGAGCCGCCGCCGCCCGTCATTCGCCATTGCTGACGGAGCCGCCGCCGATGCTGCCTCGCCGGCTCACTCCAACAGCCACCTCGTGCAGACGCGGATGCCTCCCGGCACCATGGCTTCCAGGATGCTCCGCCATTGCAGCTTATCAGATTAGAGAATAGAGCAAAGCATTATACTCGTATTACACAACCGAAATGTCAAAAGGGTGATGAAATCGCAAAACAATTTCTCACCTCATCAACATGAGGACGGCCGGCGATTGGATCTGAGCCTGGTGCAGCTCCTAGTTGGCGAGGGCCGTCTCCCTGAAGGCTGGCTCCATCAAGCTGCATGGCTGAGAAGATGAACTTGCTGCACCAAAGAAAAGCTCAGATTCAGCCTAACCAAAGAAGGAAAGAGAGGAAGCGAGGTGGTGTGTGCGTGTGCTTGAGAGTTTTTTTATTTAAATAATTTTATTTCAATGCATAATTGCGAAACTGAGGTTCATTTTCAAAAATTGCAGATATAGTAGCCTGATAACCGACAGGCACTAATCGTTCACACGATGCCCGATTGGATGTTGGCAGGTTGCCAGGTAGGACATTGGGGGAGCGCACAGCACTAATAATCGGGCGTTCCGTGGCCGATAGGTTTCCACGTCGGCCTGTCGGTCATCCAGCGCTAGACAAGAGCCTATCGGGCATCCATCGCCGAATATTAGGGTTTAGGTAGTAATATAGTCGGATTCGGGGTTTAGTTAGAATAGTAATAGTATTATTAGGTGGTATTAATACAATGTCACATTGTATGGACAATGGTCATTTTATGTGTGATATGTTTAATTAAAACTTTGAACAAATATTGATGCATTAAAATTTGTTAATACATATAATAATAGTTATGTATATGGATAAATTAATTTAATGATGTAAAATATATGATACCGGTAATAATTAATTTATTATTGAGCAGGATGTCCGGTGTAGTGAGTTTCCGGGTTTTTCACAGTGAAGGTCAAATTGAGCATCGTGATTATGGGGTAGATTTGAGTAATTTCCAGTATGTGGATAGTGCTTTGAATGATCCGGTAGAGATGCAACGAGTCAAAGTGTATGGCTGGTTACATAGTCTGCTAAATGTCGATCCTTTAGAGTATCGGTTTATAGTGAGAGCTATTGTCCCTAAAAAGTATGGAGGCACATGGAAATAGGCACTTGTAGAGATGAGAAGCACTAAACATTGGAAGCAATTTGTGATCATGGGATTGCAACGGAATTTTGCTCACTTATTGCTAGTGCAATGTACACCGACAAGGACACATCTAGAGGAGGAGGTTGATGAAAATGTTGTGACAACGGAGCAGGATGATGTCGTTGGGAACAAAGTTCGTGCGGAGCAATATGTTGATGCTGAGCCAAGTCATGTTATAGCAAATCCTGTGGTTGATACAACGACTTATGATAGACCGCTAATAAATATTGGCACGGTAGAAGCAGATTCAGGGGAGGACAACGAGGCAATTGTGGACGAAATAGAATGGCTGGGCAGGGCTGGGGACCGGGATATGAAGAGCCACAGGACTGGATCAATATGGAAAACTTGGCAGTTGATGATGGCCATAATTCATGTTGGGTATACGACGCTATAGAGGTTCGCCAGGGGCAAATGTTTCCTAACATGGTGGCTTTACAGCATGCGGTGAAGCAATGGGTGTTCTCAGAGAAGGAGTTCAGAGTGGTCATTTCAAACCTTAAGACGTATGACGTGAAGTGCACGGCTCCGAGTTGCACATGGATGGTTCACAGATGCCTACCCAAGGATGAGATGCCATTTGTAGCATCTATCGTGGTAGGACATTCATGCTCATTGGGTAGGACTCTTTTGAAACATAAGAACACGAGTACACAATTTATAGCTGAATACATGTATCATAAAATTGTGCAGAAGACTGGTATGTCTTCATTTGCTATAATGCATGCCATAGAGAATCGATATGGTTATGAGACTAGCTATGATATGGCATGGGGAGCAAAACAAAAGGCGTTGGAAAGAAGGTTCGGGACATATGAGGACTCATCCCACAACCTTCCTGGCCTGCTTGATCTTATGCAGGCTAGGAATATAGGAGTTGTTGTTGCAATTGATGAGTTTGTAAATACAAATGGGAATAGGGTCTTACGACATGCTTTCTGGTCATTTGGTTGTATGATAGAAGCATTCTAGCATTGTCGACCTTTGCTTGCTGTGGATGGTACTTTTTTTACTGGATGGGGGAGAATCAGATTGTGCCAATTGCTTTTTCATTTGTGGAGCATGAAAATACAGAAAGTTGGTTGTGGTTTTTTGAGGTGGGTGAAGCGAGCTGTTGTTATGCAGAGACCCAATGTTTGCATCTTACATGATCGTCATGTAGGGTTATTATCAGCAATTGATACCTTGCGGACACATTATAATGATCAGAAATTTTGGCCTGACCTGCATAGTCGATGGTGCATGAGGCATCTGGGGCAAACTTCTACATGCAGTTTAAGAGCAAGCGTCTGATGGATATGTTCAAGAAGCTATGCAAACAGAATCAGAGGAGAAAATTTGACATATTATGGGGCGAGCTGGACAAGCTTACCAGCAACCACATGGATGAGGTTAAAAAAAACCTCCTATGGTACGTGAGCAGGAGCCAAAGGGGTTAGATTCTCTTCCAACTGAACCGTAGGACAAAATTAGGCACATGAGGGGTGGGCGAAGGGTCAAGTGCTTCTCAGATTGTTATAGGTGTAGGCCAGAATTTGAGTCGCTATAGGTGTAGGGCAAAAAAAAAAAAAAAAAAAAAAAAAAAAGAGACAAGCACGGTCATCTAATAATTTGAGTTGCAGCTACTCTAATTAAAATAATACGGCATGAATACTACGAATAATAACATCGTACGGCAGCTACTTAGTGACTAAAATAATGTTACTTAATGTTAATATAGCAACTAGACTTTTTCGGTTACTTAATGTTGTGTTATCATTTTTGTAGACTGATGTGTGCGACGAAGTGGCTGCCGAGCTAGAGGCGATGGGCTCTTGATGCTATGCTAACCCTCCACAGGTCCAGGCATGTGATGTAGGAGCAGCCCTACTCCGACTTGCGTGCCGATGCAGGGATGCTCTCGGGTGCACTTCCTGTACGAGTACCAGAGACGTGCAGCCGTGGGGACGACAGAGGTCTCCTCCTCTCTATACACCAGACAGTGGACCTAGTTCGTCTCATTTCCACGGCAGGCAGTCATCGTCTGGTCTGCCTCAACCACCGCCTTTCATACCTACTCCTGGGCGGACCACACGTACGATAACATGTCATTTTTGTGTATGAAACATTTTGTTCTTTATATCTGAATTTGATATTACAGGTCCGCCCCTCACAGTTCGAGGCGCCTCAGTATTCCATGCCATCTGCTTCTGGGAGTTTAGTGCAGGATTGGTCTTCACCACATCCTGATGTGCAGGGTTCCTCTCAGCAGGGGCTCCTTCACCGACGCAGCTCACGTAGCAGCTTCCTTCATTACCACTCGACGCTCCCAGGACGAGGCATGCACCGGACCAGTTGACTTACTCCACCGATCAATGTTGTCGAGCCAGGAAGGTCCGGGGTAAGAGGGCCCAAGCCGAGCCCAGCAAGCGTAGGCGTGGAGGATAAGTTAGAGATGATGGCCATGTATGTTGGACTTCATGTATAGTACTTTAGTAGTATCTGTGTTTCATTATGATGATGTACGGTACCTTTTATGTTATGTCATGCTAGTTTATTTCCTCATCTTCCAGGGCATTTCAAGGGGGGATTGGCGAACCGTGAAATAGTTAAAGAAAAAAGTCACCGAGCGAGCCACAAATATTATCTCTCGCGGTACAGAATGGGAAATAGTTAAAGAAAAAAAGTCACCAATCACTATGTACATGAAATATACTAGTCGGGGCTCAAAATTCCGAAATGGGTGTCGGACAGGCCTGTCGGTCATCCGATGACCGACAGGCCCTTCTATGGGCCTTGGATGACCGATAGGACCTATCGGTTACCGGATGACCGATTAGTCTATCCCACGCGACGCCTGTCGGTCATCTCGTGACCTACAGGCTATTATATCTGTAATTTTTTTAAAATGGACCCCAGTTTCACAATTATCCATTAAAATACAATTATTTAAATAAAAAAACTGCTTGAGACGGAGGACGATGCAAATGAGTGGCTTGTGTGGTGAGAGAGAGTGGATGGGGATGAGAGAGAGGTTTGAAATGCTACACCGCGTCTTTGATTTCCCTGGGAAAGCTGGTAGAACTGTAGGGAACGTACCTCTTTTCCTAGGAAACCTGGTAGAATGGTAGGGAACGGCCCTCTCTACCTACGATTTTAAAACAGACTCTAGGGAAATTATTTTTCCCTAGGATTCTTAAAAAAAACCTAGGGACACAAAAAAAACCTAGGGGAACGGGAGGATTCCAGTAGTGGATGGACTTATATTTATTTCATTTTTTTAAAAAAAATAGATGGACTTATATTTGATTCATTTGTACAGACAGTAAGGAACCAATCAGAAACATTCCATAAATTTCCAGCATGGAAACAATTAAATATGCATTGAACAGAGTTTAAGCAAATGATTTTATACATTGCGTCATTGGTGCTTTCGTCATGTCTCATATGCTGTTATCCCCATCGGCGCCTTTCTTAGGCAGCACTTTCTATCTAAGTACTACTTCCGGTTCAGAACGTAAGCACTTCTAAGATTCAAACGTGAAGATAAGAAAGAAAGAGAAAAGACTCTGGTACCCCTAATCACCCCCTCGGATACAGCAGTGTGTTGATTGGATTCCAGCAGCCCGCCATCCTCCACACAAGCACACGGCGAGCTCCACCAAGTAGCAACCCATGGCTAAGCAAGGGAGCATGCATCCACCATTTGCCCTGGGCCTCGAGCCACTAGGGCCATGTCCCCAGTCTTCGGCCCAATACCAAAAATATTTTTTCTATATCCTCTTCCTTTGTGTTTTTGGCCCAGTAACAGTTTGCAGGCAGCCGTAGGTTACGCAGATCAATCGATCAATGCTAAAAAAAAATGATCAAAATAAGATGGCTCTCAAAAAAAAAAAAAAGAGGGGGTGGGGGGGGGATCAATACGATTCAGCGATCAAAAAAAAAAAATTGATCAATGCGATTGGCTGCTGTCTGTCTTCCTGTTTGCCTCTTCACCTTGCAGCGCCCCAGTGAACTAATGGTCCACTCATTCGACAAGAACATCGCAGCGCTCGAGCTGCACCGTGTCGATGTCCAGATCAATCCCAAGATCGTGCCAACCGTCCTCACTGTCACACAGGCAGGCACGACCTCCGCTGCTTCAGTTCGATTGACGTCGTCCACGCCAGGATGCTCATTGCCGTACACCTTGAATGATCACAGCCCTATCCAAAAAAAAAAAAAAAAAAAAAAGAGTTCAAGAGTCCGACGTCCCCTTGAAATTTCATTAAGAAGAAGAAGACCCACCGAAACCTATTTGGGCCGGACCTCAGCAACAGCCCAAAGCAGGGAGGTGAACCAATTAAACGACCGACTTGGTGCATCTGCGAGGCATGGAACCCAGGCTGCCTGCCCGAGGGAGAGAGCAGGCATGGAACCCAGGCTGCCTGCCCGAGGGAGAGAGCAGGTAGCCAGTCGGGCTGAGCAACGCTTCGCATCACAGCCCTATCCTCTCCGCATGGTGTCGACCCTGGCCTTGCATCCTTGTCATAACATTAGGGAGACATCTCTGTTATGTCGACCCTGGCCTTGCATCCTTGTCATAAGATTAGGGAGACATCTCCGTCCCAAGGTTTGCAATACCAGCCCGGATTTAAAATTTGGAAAAGAAAACTGAAATTTTGAAAACTGGAAAAATGACCGGTAAACCAGAACAAGAAGCTGGTAAACCGGAACACCGACTGGTATTCTTTCAAGTTTCGTCCCAATTTGATTTTCGCTTTTGATTTTGATCAATTTTCGGTCCAGTTTTCCCGAAAACTGACAAGCCTAAACATTGGTAATTTTCAGGAAGTCAATGTCTCTTCTCCCTTTTCTGCCATTCCAAATACATCTAGAAACTAATTTTAACCCATATGAATAACTAGAAACTAATTTTAATCCATTCCAAATGCACATACCTTTACGTATACTGACCCAAAGAGGAAAACAAAATAAGGATGCATGGACAATGCTACATGAAATTTACTGACACAATTTTCCTCAAAGATCATTGTGCTACACGAAATTTACTCACACCCACTATCCAATATGAACATATATTTCTTTCGTATTGAGTAGCTATACAAAAAGTTTCTAACAAAAATATGACAAAAAAAAACTATTCATAAAGGTGATGGAAGCTATTTCTGTGCCCAATCTACATGGTCAAAACAGGGCAAGCCAGCTAAACCTATAATGTATTCCTGGTCTACATAAATTCAATGCTTAGAACTCCCGTCTATGTAAAACGGAGCATATCATTCTGCAGCTGTCGATGACTACATGAAACTTAAGGCCCTTTCCATCACAGTATAAATGTAGTCAAGATGCACTCACCAAATTCTTTTGGTAGTTAGGCTCCTTGAAGATGCACCCAACAAGATAGATTCAGCTAGCTGCACCCTCTTGTCTGACTGATTGTCGAAATGTACCGCCAGAGCTTTTCCCCAGAGTGCCCAGGTCTAACAGTATTAATGTCACCCCATTTCAAGCACGATTCAACATCCATTCTGCCCTGTTCTTTGCTCAAGTTGGAACACCATATGCCTGGAACCAACTGGACCGAAGATCCATTCAGTAGCTCATCATCGATCTTCTTCAGCACGGGCGCATCCTCCTCAAACCGCCTTGCAAAGGCAGTACTGCTGTTCACCATGTTTTGGAAATGCGATTCGTTAAGAACCAGTGGGTCAAGCCCTGGAGGATCATCCCACACAAAGTAACGCAGATCACCATTGACAGTTGTGTTTCTGAAGTCAGAAGAGTTGCAGATAAGAGTCTGGAAGTAGGCTTCCACAGAGTAAGCTGTGTTTGCAAAGTACATCAGTAGTTTGCGGGGCAGGTTGTCCAAACCATAAACACAGTGTTCAGTGAAGTTTCTGCTCAGAATTACCCATGGAGAGCCTGCATGACAAAAAAAAATTCTAGTAATTACAACTTCATGGAGCATACCTTAGTATGACTGAAATAAGCAAACCAATTTTCTCATATCTTTCCTTCTGGAAACTTATGGGCTGGTTCCTTGCATTTGTTAGAAGTAATTCCACATTAGTAGTTTTGGCCCAGCAGGGCAGGATCGGAACAGTTAGGAAGTAGAAATTACTGTGTAGAGAATTATTCGAGTAGAGAATTTGTTATTATGTGCATTGTGGACTATATATTCCAAAAATTTCTGGAAAAAATATTCTGGATTGTGCAATCAAGATCCAAAAGCAGTTTATTGTTTTCAGTTCTGTCCAATGAAGCCTTTTAACTTCAATTTTGTTGATTTAAGCCAAACAACTGGTTGATATGCTTATTTTAGATGCAATATTATTTGAAATTGAATCATGGCCTTTTGTTTTCATGAGTGATAAAAACAGTAAGTTGTAATATGCGCAAAATGTTTCTTAAGAGCATACTACAGAATGAGAAACAATTACTAAAACAGTGTATTGTAGTTTCAAAGACACATTGTCTACTAAAACAGTAACCTGTAGATTCAAAGAGATATTATCTACTGAATGATACATTATAGATCTGTGTATGTAGAATATTTTGCCTCCAAAGTACTACTTATTGAAGTTTTTGCAATCAAATGGATCAAATAATCAAAACTAGATTTGTTGCGCTTACTGAAAATTTAAACTAGTTCAAGTCTAGAATTTAATTTCGTTTAAAGTTCCTTTGCCGTTAAAATAAGCCTCAAAAGAAGTAATGCTTGGGCATACCTGTGAATATCTTGAATGCGTCAGGCATTGGTCTTGTTCCTGTTCCAGGGAATGGTTCCGTGTTTCTGTCCATATATAGACTTGGATCAACAATAAGTTTTTCAAATCTTTCATGCCTGCAAGGGGCAATACAAAGAAATTCTTAGTCTTAAAAACATGATAAAATTAGGAACAATCCAATGATTATCCTAGCAGCAGAACTCACTCTTTCCATCCAAGATCACTTGTGTGATCAATAAAGTTGAGGTCCCTTGGCACAGATGAAAAGGCATAAAGGAGATCTACATTTAAGACAAAGACACTTTCAATTGGAAAAGCACAATTGAGTGGTAAGAACATTTCTGAAAGATAAACAAACGAACAATAAAAAATTATATGCACTATGTATTTGTCTCATATAGATTGAGTTGACTCTCTCAAATTGGAACTGACTTGAAGTCCAAGAGATTAGAAGTACGATTTCTACTTTCTTTTCAAGTTCATCGAGGGAGATTTTGAATTAAAGAGTGAGAAAGATGCTATGGCTGTTCTTTCTTAAATCTCTCATGAAGAGGGAATTTGTATGTCCACTTCCTCACCTAACTGTTTTTCCCCTCGATTTTTAACAGCTGACAAAAATAACTCGGTGGCATAAAAGTAATGAGATCCACATGGAGCCCGGAGCCTTGTCTATCCAAAATTAGCCTCAACTACTACGGTATCATTACGAAACAACAACATGAACAATAACGCAGAGTTTGTTCAATTTGAGAACAAACCAACTAAAACCTTATAGACATGGGTAGAGCCGTCAATATGTGACACTACTATCACAAGACAACAAACAAAGAACTAATCTGTCATAGTACCATATATGATGACTTTTGCTATGTCTGAGAAATCTCTCCAATAAAAGCTCTTACTGGTCATCAGGACCGCACATTAACTGCTCATCCTATTGACCAATTGATTGTGAACGGTTGTTGCTAAATTGATTTCGCAAGTCCTTGGGCAACGACCCCGACAAGACCACTGGCCAATTTTGGTCAACAAGCACAGCTCAACAACAACAACAACAGCAGGCGGTGCACCATTGGAATTAAAAACCAAAAAAAGGAGTTGAAATAGGTACAACTGGTACCCACAGTTTGGAGGACTAGTTAGGACGATCAACACCAGGTGCATCAAACATTGAAGACCTATGATTTCCGTCCAACTGGATGAGTGCGATATCCACGATCCGATTTGATGCACACTAGGCATGCAGCCTATGGTCAGAGCAGGCTATTATATTATTTAAAAAAAAATTCAAAATTATCTCGCTGGCAACTGCTGATTCCATACGAAACAAGAGTTATTACTCGCAGTTACCACCAGATATCATCGGTTACCAACCAAATCAACGCGCATGTTCTAGTCTAGAGGGTAAGAAAATAATTATAAAAAAAAACATACTAACATGCTCTGTTTTTTGTTGCAAATAAAAAATCGCTCACCGTCCTGCGTGACGAGCGGGTAATCGGCGGCGCTGAGCGTGACGAGCCAGTCCCAGTGCGCGCCGACCTTGAGCAGCACGGCGGCCCCGTGCAGCGCCGCCGCGAGCGCGGACGAGCCCGTCCGGTCCACCGCGTACGCCTCGCCGACGACGTCGACGTTCCGGAACTCCCGCCACGCGGGCTCCCCGCGCACGGCCTCCGCCATCGCCTCCCGCTCGGCGGCGTCCGCGGCGGCGTCGAGGTGCAGCAGGTAGCGGTTGCGCGGGTGGTAGACCGCGCGGAGAAGGCGGAGCGCGCGGCGGGAGTCGTTGCGCGTGCCGGAGATCCAGTACGCGAACGACGGCGGCCGGCCGGGCCCCCACTCCGGCCGCGCCGGCGGGGGAGGGGATTGGCGGGAGGCGAGGAGGGCGCCCCCCGGGGAAGAAGCGGAGAGGAGGAGCACGGCGACGGCCGTTGCTGTTAGAATCGCCGCCGCGAGGCAGGGGGGCAGCCGGCGCGGCCGCATCATCGTCGCCGTCGCCGGGAGTCAGCGCCGCCAAGGCATGCGCGCAGTACCGTGTCGGCGACAATTACCAGCCGGCGTGGCGAACGTGGCGAGGGCATGCGTGGTCGTGGCAAAGGGTGGGCGGTTGCGGCGGCGATGGTGGAAGAGAAGGAGAAGACGAGAAGCGCAGGTGGTTTGAAAAGGTGGAGTTGGGGATGGCGAGGTGAGGTGGCGCGTCGTCGCGCGGCGGGAGACTCCTCGCAGAGTCTTCTCTTGGTTCGGCGGTGGTGGGGAGTTGCTAGTTGGCATTTACTTGTGGTGGGGCCCGGGCAAGGGGTGCGTTTGGTCGCCGTGCCGTGCCGTGTCGTGTCGTGTGGGTTCGTTCGGACGGGGCGCGTGGCGCGGCCCGGCAACGGCGACCGAGTGGCACGAGTCCTCGGACGGATTTTGGACGTTTTGGATGGGTTTTCTGCGTCGCGGGGTGCCCACGGCCGGCCGCCGATCGTTTGCCGGCGGGTGGCCGCGCGTGCGTTCACGCCTGCTGGGCAGATGGTGTTGGCCGGACGGACGGTCAGGCGTTTCCGTAGGGGTGCAAAAGGGTCATTCATTCCCTTCGATTTCGTGGTTAAATGGAAATGAAAAGGACCAAGGCACGTTACTATTGGTACAGCTTGACGCATGAGTATGCTTTCCAAAACTGTCAGACAATTTTTTAGTTTACAAAGCTGTCAAGCGGTTTTTGCCCCTTTCCAAAACTGTCAGACAATTTTTTAGTTTACAAAGTTGTCAAGCGGTTTTTGCCAAAAACCGCTCAAGCCGCTCCAGTTTGTTTTTTTTTTCCGGGTAAACGAGAGCTTTATTAATTACTACCTCCATTTTTCTTTTGTTGTCGTTCAGACAAGCCAACTAGTTCAATTTTGAACTAAAAAGTCTGTCCTAACGACATCAAATAAAGATAGGAGGGAGTAGGTAGAAGGAGAATTACATTCTTAGTTTATGAGGTCGATAACGCACGTAGGCGCCTACCTCAACCATACAGCTGTGTGAGTATTCCTCCTAGCTATTTGAGCTAGTTCATGAGCCACTAAATTCCGCTCCCGTTGTACCTGAGCAACATCAACCTGTTGCAGTGAAGCCGTAATCTCCTTTGCCTCTGTGTATATATGCCCGACATCCGACCTGTCCGTGCTTTTAGAATTTAGTGCCTGCATCACACGCAAACAATCGGACTCCAAAACAATTAGGTTTCTGATCCACTCCACAGCCAGGCGTAGACCCTCGAGACATGCCATAGCCTCTGCTTCCACTGCTGAGCTGCAACGGAACAGAGCTCTCCAAGCTGTAAAACATACATTCCCGTTGCTATCTCTGGCCACAATTCCAGCACCAGCCTGTCCAGAATTCTCCACAAAAGAGCCATCCACATTAATTTTGACCCAGCCATTTATCGGAGGATTCCATTTCATTATTTCACTCTTCCCAGGTTGTATCTTTTCTCTTGTGTTTCATCCCGGATCCCATATTTTTTGCTTCCCTTTATTGGCTACATCAATTGCACCCTGACGGACCAACAATAGTGATTCTCGGAGACTTAGCAGTGAATGAACCGAGTTCTGCACATTAAAAGGACCAGATGCATGTTTCAAGTTATTATGTGCTTTCCACGCCTGCCACAGTAGGAGCTTGAGCAGATCACGTTGTTCTGGAGAACAGCGATTCAATAGTAGTAGCAACCAGTCGGATTCAGATCCTCTCAAGTAGAGGTATAAATTCAGAGAGGTTACTGTAGCTAGAATTAACTTTGGCTGTGACCATCCGATTAGAAATCAACGCACCAGATTGAGGTGCTACAGTAGGGCAAAACAAAAAAACTGACCATGCCGTACCCAGATCCTGACCCACAACACTGTTGCTACAGAGGTATTTCAGAACACGGTGCTTCCTCTCACGTTTTACTGTAGCATGTGCTACTGTTCCCTGAATTTTCTTCTCTACTGCCGAGGACCCCGATCGCAACCAGTCAGGTCCTGATCGATGGAACCAATAATCTTTCGGAATTGGCCAGTACCGTCGCATCTCACGGCGCAAGGGAATAGCCATGGGGCAAGTAACCACGGCATGGTAGCTATCCTCTGTCTCCAGGCCACATATATCACACATAGCTTCTTGCTTCAAGTGTCTTTTATATTTAAGCTCTTTTGTGGGTAGTAGGTCCCGACACAATTTCCAGGCAAAGACATTTAGACTGACCGCAACAGCACCCGTTATCCCACCCGCAATGCTAAATTTACCGGATCCTTTCTTCTCTACCTGCTGCTACAGTAGCCTGTAAAGGACCCGCCACCGTCCAGGGTCCCGTCGCAGTGCGCCAAATCTGGGGGTCGCGTCGCCGTCCGCCAAACCCGTCGCGCCTCTGCCTGCCCCGTCCCGCCTCCGCCTCCACCGCTCCGCCGTTGCCGCGCCTCCGCCATCGCCGCGCCTCTCCCGTCCGCCTCCGCCGTCGCCGTGCCTCCGCCGTCGTCGCGCCTCCGCCTCCGCCTCGCCGACGCAGGATCCTCGCCTTGCCGAGCTGCGGCCGCTCCGAGTGCAAAGGCAAGAATTGCTCCGCCCCTGTTGTTGCCTGGGCAAGAATTTCTGTGAATTGTGAATTGTTCAGAGGCAACAATTTCTGTTAATTTTGCTAGCTGCTACTGTTTTCCTGTGTGATGATCCTGCTAGCATTGAGTGCAAAGGCAAGAATTGCTCCGCCCCTGTTGTTGCCTGGGCAAGAATTTCTGTGAATTGTGAATTGTGCAGAGGCAACAATTTCTGTTAATTTTGCTAGCTGCTACTGTTTTCCTGTGTGATGATCCTGCTAGCATTGTTAATTAGTTGTTCTGATGAGCCCGTCTTCTGATGATCATGCTAAAGTTTTCTTTTCTGCACTGAAAATTGACTGAACAAGCTTCGAAATTGTACTCAGATGCATGTGCTAGTTGACTAAACAAGCTGGAAAATTGTACTCACATGAATGTTTAACATCCTGTTCTTTGGTCTGAACGCGTCACTTAATTTGGCAAAATGTTTTCATGATGGGCTCTGAAATTGCTGAGGCCATGTTATTATAGTTCACAGATGCAAGACTGTTCATGTTATTATAGTTCACAGATGCAGTAGCAGCTAGCAAAACTGTTCAGGCTCAGCTTTGTGCTGTAACTTTGTATTAGTTCACAGATGCAATCAAAGTTTTAAAAGCGCTGCTCTTGTATCAATAATTTTGTATATGTGAATCATTTGTCAATCTGTGAATGAACCAATCCAGAATTGGGTTGTGGACTGTAGTTGGTCAATCTGTGAATGAATCATTTGTCTATTCATATTCTTATCTGAATTGTACAGGAACAGTCCCAATTATCATAATTGTAGCAGGATGCATATTTTGTATGCTAAATCATATTTGCAAAGAAATTAATCATGATGCATATTTTGTAGGATGGACGATTACATTGCTGCCCTCCATGAAGCGTCCGTTGATATATCTGATGACAGCCTTGGTAATGCAGCTCAAAGTGTTGCAGGTGGATCTGAGTCCTCAATGACTGGCCCATCCCCTGTGCGCCGCAAGGTGACGATGATAAAGGTCAAGCAGCCTAATTTCTCAGCAGTTGAAGATAGTGTGCTATGCAAAGCCTGGCTGGAGGTTAGCTGCGATCCTGCTGTCAACACTGGGCAGAGGAAGGAAGCTTTCTGGACTCGTGTCTGTGAGAGATATAACACCAAACGTCGCAGCTATCCAGAGAGGACCCAGAAATCAATTGCGAGTTGTTGGGACCACATCAAGGCTGAAATAAGCAAATTTTCTGGATACATGGCCGAGATTGTCCGCACCAATCCTAGTGGCATGATGGATGCAGATTATTCCGTGGCTGCTGGAGCTAACTTTGCTGCCATAGAGAAGCATAGTTTCACACTCTTGCACTGTTGGCATATCTTGAAAGATGAGGTCAAATGGATGGACCTCAAGAGAAAGATGGACAATCCTCAGGACAGCAGCGTTTCTAGGGACAATGACCTCACGAGTGAGCAATACAACAACTTTGTGGATTTTGATCCTGATAATGCCTCAGTAGCCAGAAAGCGACCAATGGGGAGGGACGCAACAAAAGCGGCTAAGAAGAAAGCTGCTTTTGCTCAAAAAGTCGAGTTGTTCAAGGAAACGGAAGCTGAGAGAAAGGCACAATTTTTTGAAATGTTTGCTCTAAAAAAGACGAAGGCAAATGAGACTAGAGAGCACCGGCTGGTCATAATGGAGTTGGAGAAGAAAAGGTTGGCTCTAGAGGAGAAGCGTCTAGAGATGAAGGCTGAAAAGGAAGAGAGGCTGGAGGACGAACGCATAATGGTCATCAACTTGGATACATGTCAGCCTTTGGAACGGGATTACTATCGACAGCGACAAGAAGAAGTACTTTTGAAGTTGCAGTCCCGCCGTCGTGGTCACTAGCTTGTATCTCTATCTATCTAAATAAGTGTTGCACTATATTTATGTAAACTGAAAATTCATTATCTCTAGCTATCTAAATAAGTGTTGCACTATATTTATGTAAACTGAAAATTCATCCAAAGATGTTGTGAAAATGGTGTGTACAAAAGGTTATCTGATCCATTGTTCAGTTCAACTACGTTAATGTCAATCTGGAAACTTTGATATAGCAGCAGTCTGTGGCATTGACAATATTGCTGTCAGTTAATTAACATGTTGGATCCAGAATGGCATTGATATGTATCAGACAATTTTCAGTTCCAGTTATCAGTTTGCAGCGCAGAAACTTATTATCTAGTATCAGTTTGCAGCGCAGAAACTTATTATCTAGTATCAAGGACACCAGGCTGTGAAAACAAAGATGTTGCATCCTCTCTCTTTCAGCTTTGTTACACCGACTAGCAACTGACACACACCATTACATTCTTACCTGATTTTTGCTATATTTATGTAAACTGAAATTTTGATGTGAATATATGTCTCAAAATGAAATTATTTATTCTCAATCGGATTACATGTTACAAGTACATTGAAAATTACAAAGTTCAAAGAAGGAAATTACATTGAAAATTACAAAGTTCTAGATTGAATCATATCGCATCCAGTTGTGCTCAATGAGATCCCTTTGAAGCTGGTGATGGACAGCTTGGTCACGCAACTTGTGATGTGCTACCACAAATGCTTCCCTTTCGGTATTAGATCCCAATGATGGATTCGCCAAGGTACCAATGTTGTCGAAGTTGGTATTGGTGGCCTCATCCTTCTCATCCTTGACAATCATGTTATGCATGATAATACATGCGGTCATAATATCAGAAAGACGCTCCCTGTCCCATCCATAAGCCTGCCCACGGATTACTGCCCACCTTGTTTGAAGCACTCCAAAAGCTCTCTCGATATCCTTGCGAGCACCCTCTTGCTTAGCAGCAAAATGTTCAGTTTTCCTCTCCATGGGATGGCGAACAGACTTCACAAATGCAGGCCATTTAGGGTATATACCATCCGCAAGGTAGTACCCCATGTCATATGTTCGTCCATTGACAGTGAACTGAATAGGAGGTGTCTTTCCTCGGACATATGCTGAGAAAACGGGCGACCTTTGCAGCACGTTGATATCGTTGCAGCTGTCTGGAAGGCCAACGTAGGCATGCCATATCCATAGATCCTGAGATGCTACAGCCTCCAAGATCATGGAGGGGTGCTTCCCGCGTCCAGTGAACATCCCCTTCCAAGCAGTAGGGCAGTTCCGCCAATCCTAGTGCATACAATCTATGCTACCAAGCATACCTGGGAAACCACGACTCTGACCCACTTGCAGTAGACGAGCCACATCAGCAGGGGTTGGAGAACGGAGGTATTCCTTCCCAAATGCAGCTATAACAGCACTGCAGAAATGGTAAAGAGCCTCACGAGCAGTTGATTCGCCGATCTGCACATACTCATCAACGGCGTCTGCCGGCAAACCATACGCAAGTATGCGCATTGCGGCTACCACCTTCTGCAGAGGACTCAAACCTAACAACCCGGTACAGTTCTCACGTTGCTGGAAGTATCTGTCCACAGAATGAACTCCATTGAGAATGCGGATGAACACGCGTCGCTTCATACGGAACCTGCAAGTTCGAAAATATAAGCAATATGCACATATTGACCCAAAAGACATATTTTTCACATGTCATGCTATATACCTTCTACGAAACATTTCAGGGGTGTACACGGGGTTGGCACCAAAGTAATGCCGCATGATCCTTGCCTCTCCATCAGCATGGTCTCTTGGGACAAGTCGTCTCTCATGTATTGTGCAGTGAAAGGAGCTCTCTTCATCCATGGCTGCCACCATAGCGTCTATCTCTTCGCCGTCGTCAAGCAACTCATAATTCGGCTGATCCTCTTCGATCAAGAACCGAAGCAAGGTAGAATCATCATCTTCTTCTTCTAATGTTTGGTGCAGCCGTTCCGATCTACGTGGGATATCCATTGTGCACAAGATTCACTGCAAAGAATGGTCACATAGCAACGGTTACACAACAATTCATCGGATTCAATCTTGCATTTGTAACAACACAATCTGCTAACAAGAACATAGCATTTCAGAGTGCCAAAATGCTATTTTGAAACAAAGGACGGCCATCTTGAACATAGCATTTCAGAACATCATTGAAAAGAGCTTGGTACCATAGCTCTGCATAGCATTTCAGAACAAGAAAACTGACACACGACAGCTCTAGTTCTTGAACTGAACATAGCTCTTGCTCTGCTCTTGAGCGCATCAATATTTTTTCCCAGAGCTTGGTACCAAATGGAACTAGAGCGCATCAATTTGTCGAACCAATGTCAAATGTACTGCTCCGTATACATTTGTTTCAAATGTTATGGAATGACAAAAAGAAAAGAAAAAAGAATCGCGCACGGATGCTATACTCTAGCCATTCCACACCGCAAGCACACTTCGTCGGATTAATCATAGTACTGTTGTGTGAATCAAAAGGAGAGCGGATTCAAACCCCTGCCTTGGACGGGGTGGGTGCGGCGCGGTAGGGCGGGGTGGGCGCGGCCAAGGGCGTGACGGCGCCGGAGCAGGAGCCGTGCCGCGCCGCGACGCGCCGGAGCTGCACTTGACTGGATCGGCACCGCGACGTGCTGGACTGGCTCGGCGCCGGAGTAGGGCCGCGCCGCGCCGCGATGCGCCGGAGGAGGGGCGCGCGGGAGGAGACGGCGCCGGAGGAGGAGTGCGCGGGAGGAGACGGCGCCGGAGGAGGGGCGTGGGAGGCAGCGGCGCGGCGGATAGAGGACGCGATCCCGGTCCACTGCTGCGACGATTTTGATTTTAGGGGGAAGAATCTTTTACAGGAGCCTGGGAATATTCTTTTAGAGGGGAAAGAATACCGGTCATTGTTGCGGTCAGTCTTACCTTGGGTGGCACTTGGCCTGACCACACAAGTTTCCACAAATCTCGCTCGCCTGCTGGTCGAGAGCTGGACGCACCATCAAGTGAACCAGTTTGCTGCAACTGCAAAGCAAGATTATAAGCACTCCTAACTGTGAATATGCCAGTTTTCTCAAAATGCCACGCTATCTGATCATCCATGCGTCTTGATGGTATTTTTATTTTTGCAATAGCTTCTGCATCTGGCAAGTTGAACACCGCACTGAGCTTGTTGTAGTCCCAGTCATTGCCAGACTGATCAAGAAGTTCAGATACCCAACGTAACCTGTTTCTCCCTCTTGGTGTTGTAGGCCGAAGTGATGCCCCTCTCGGAATCCAGGGGTCCCTCCATATACGGACTTGTGAACCAGAACGAATTCGCCATATAACACCTTTCTTGAGAAGCTCCAAGCCGTACTGAAGAGCCCGCCATGTAGAAGATGCGTTTGTGGCAAAAGATGTATCAATGAGACATCCTCTTGGGTAGTACCTAGCTTTCATGAGGCATGCACACAGGCTATGAGGAAATTCAATCAATCGCCACGCTTGCCGGGCCAGTAAGGCTTGATTAAATAGCCTCAGATCCTTGAAACCAAGGCCAGCATGGAACTTCTTGTGTACTAGCTCTTCCCACACCCACGCCATTTTCCTCTTGCCATTCGCTGACCCCCACCAGAATTCACGTATAGCACTAGTCAGTTCATCACATGTTGTGAAAGGAAGTTGGAACACACTCATCACATATGTTGGCAAGGCCTGAGCTACGGCCTTTATTAGAACCTCTTTGGCTGCGGATGACATGTTCTTCTCAGCATACACATTTAGTCTCTTCTGCATTCTCTCCTTCCATGGCTGAAAGCGATTACGTTTCTGCCGTCCTGAAACAGTTGGGAGACCTAAGTATTTCGGATCAAAACCCGACTGTACAACACCCAGGATCTGCTTGACATCTTCTTGCTCTTCATTGCTGGTCTTATTACTGAACATGATCGAACACTTTTCTGGATTTATGAGTTGGCCTGTGGCTCGGGCATAAGTCTGCAGTATTTCTTTGATCTTTGTGGCTTGTTGAGCATCAGCCTTTAAGAACAGGAGTATCATCAGCAAACAATAGATGAGACACCCCTGGTGCATGTTGGCAAATTCTGAGCTCCTGAATCTCATTCCTTGTCACTTTGTCATGCAGCAATGTAGACAGACCATCAGCGATAAGAAGAAATAAAAATGGCGATAGCGGATCACCTTGTCACTTTCGTTTACGGTTTTGCCGCTCCAGTTTGGCTTGAGTGGACGACCCGTTTTTGACACACAGATTTTTTAAAAAAAAAATCTAATTTTAAAAACTCAGCGGCAAAACTGTAAAAACATAGTTTGCTATAAAAAATTACTAAGGGTACGCGAAGAAAATCAACAAGCTTGATTTCAAAATTTGACCAAATTCATTTTTCAAAATATAAGCGGTTTACCAACCCGTTTTTTCAAAAACCGACATATCGCTTGGGATCCGTGTCCGTAGTACCAACGATATAGTACACCGACACATCCGGTGCTGATAGCATCGAGGTTGGCCCAATCGGATTGCAACTCAAATATGTTGATAGTCTTAGGGTGTAACAGAGGTATGATCAGTGCAATGGATATTGCCTACCTCTAGCTGGGCTTTTGAAACATAAACCCACGTGTAATACATATTTTGAATGATACAACCGGGCAGTGTTCTGATCATAGTTTGTAAATCAGAGCCTTACTGAGATTGTTGAAACGCTCCTGCGCACAGTGCTTGGTGTGATTTACCCTTCTTATACAAGCTGAACGAGATACATATACAGCTCAGATCACTGCAGCTAGCTGAATCTTTGACTCCAACACCACCTACATATACGCAATCAATGTCAACCCTATAAACATAAATCCCCTTCTTGCACCAAAAGCATGTGTGCTGAACCCGAAGCATGATGGGTCATCCTCGCTCAGCAGGATCTCAAGTGCAGGATTCCCCAGTTCGTCCATCCATATGGCTGTTGCGCGAGCTATAACGGCTGCAGGCGCAAAATGACCATTGTTTCCTAGATACCTCATTTTTCTGCCAACTTCCACAGAGGCAGTCATAGGACCGAGAGCGGAGTCTTTTTACAGTTGCTTATTTCCCTGTGCCTCTTATTCCTATAAGACCAGATTTATTTAATTTTATCTTTCTTCGTTGTGCTCCTTACCAACCCTTCTTCATTTTCTATGTTCTTACTAACTGGCGTCAACAAACTGAGCCGTTTGAACCAACAAGTGAAATGGTGCTGCGATCCAATATGTAACAATTATAATGGTACCTTTCGAACTATCTAGTGGTACTGCACTTACTATTGCAATGTGTGCAACAATAGAGTAAGTTGGTTGAGACTCATCAAGAACTTATCAAGTTTCTGCTCTCATACAAGCTCACATTAGCTTAGTTGGTTAGTGCCTCAAGTGGTGAGGCCTTCCACCAGGATTCAAATCCTGGTGTGCACCAATTTGTGGAATAAAAAATACCCTCGTTGACAGCTTAAAATATAGTGGTGACGGCGCCGACTTGGATGTTAGGAATCCGGACTATGGCTGGTTTGGGCTCTCCTACCGGGGGTAGCTGCAATAGTCGCTAATACGGTCGACGGTGTTCGACCCAAGTATCTACACGGCCCTATAGGGTGATGCCGGGGTCAGGGATTTTTCTCGATCGGAGAAGGTTGAGCTTCTCTATCAAAAGAAAGCCGTGAGGGCAGTCTTACCACCACCGGTCAAGTTTTCTTTTTTCTGCTCTCATATAAGAAATGCAGAAGCTAAAGTCACCAAATTTCCACCAAAATCTTGATAGTTTTAGAAAAGAAATAAAGAACAAATACATGCCACTGTTACTTACTAAGAATACCGATGTTTAAAATAAACGAGACAAAAATGTTGTATGCTTACTTGGTCAAATATTCCCACTATTGTTTTTTGTTTCGTGAGTTGGGTTTTGATGCATAATTGCAATTCATTCAAAGATTTTGACATTTCTTTCTTTCTTTCTTTCTTTCTTTCTTTCTTTCTTTCTTCAGACTGGTATATTTTTTAGAGATTATTGCGATTTTACTCCTGATTTGCTTCTCAATTGCGATTTACTCCTCTTTTTCAACTTTGCAATTTTAATTACTCCTGCTCTTTGAAAATAAAGCATGACTTTGCCCCTAGTAGGAGTAAACTTTGTCTTCGTTTTGAAATTTGAGAGGTAAAATCGCAAACCCTAAATTCCAAGGGTAAAATCACAATTAGAACACAAATCAGAGGTAACAAGGCAATAGCTCCTATTTTCTATGTGAAATTTATCAATACAAGAACGGGATGTAAAAATATATGTGTGTTATTACGTCATATGCCTACTAGTATCTTGCTCAAGGATTTCTTAACATTATTTATATTTATCAAGACTTATAATAGTGTGCCATATTGTTCATATATAGTACATTCATTATTGGTATTAACTGTTGTGTTCTGTGCCAATTGTATCTTTATTCTGTTCTGTCTTTACATGATAAAAAAAATTGTAAGCATTTCTGGGATATCCAAGGCGAAAACGGTTGAAAAATTTCAGACTCTGGGTGTGATGCACAACTGATTTTTTTTTTTTTTTTAAAATGAACTGAATTTGGTCGTCTCCAAAGAAATGCGATCTCCATTCTAGACGGTTGAGATGCAAAGTATAAATGTTGGTGCTCGCCTGCTCGGTTCTCTGCGATCGCTGAATAGCTCGTAGCTTCAGCCCACTCTAATTAGGTGCAAATGCAGTCCTTAATAACAGTAGCATTACCCGCAAAAAAAGTAGCATTGTTGATGACATGTTTCAACGTACGGCGTCAATCGGTCAATGCTCTCTCAGGTATCGTGATTTATTTTTTACGAGCAATATATATAGGTATATTGATCATCGTCATTTGGGTTGTTTGTTATGCCACTTAGTAATAATTTGTCTTTACCTGCTCACTTCCCTTGGTGTTCTTTGCAGGCGTTGGGCTGCTGTCAATCTCCTACGCGCTGTCGCACGGCGGATGGCTGAGCCTGGCAATGTGCCTCCCCTTCGCCATCATCTTCTACTGCACGTACGGGGCTCCTCCTGCAGCGCTGCATCCGCCCGTGAACAGCTACCCGGACATCGGCGCAGTGGCGTTCGGCCGGCCGGGCCGGCTCGCCGTCGCTTCGTTCACGAACCTCGAGCTCTTCCTCGATCGTCACCGTTGATATGTGTAGTTGGTAAAGCAAACTGAAAGATATTTCGTTAATCTGCTATACGGGAGCGTGCTTGATCTGCCTATCAAACTGAAAGATACTTCATTAATCTTCTATACTGCATTACTGCTGACCATATATTTATCTTTTATTGCCTGATTTGTTCTTGATTGGAGTAGTCAGCATGTATCCTTTTGTACATGTGAATTACTAAGTACAAAAAAATCAATCGCCTTCTTTTTTTTTTTCCTCTTGGGCCTGAGGCCTTTGTACTTGTTCTTCTTGTTTTTCTTCAAAAACAAAATTACAGGCCGGAACTTTCCTATGCAGGGCTAAACAAACTGAGTTTTTCTTTTTTGTAAAAAAATGTGTTCAACAGAATAAAGTGAAAAATCAGAATCCAAGTTCATATTAGCTGTAGTCAACTGAGAACAGTACACAAACTACTTATCGTTGACTCAACTGATGAAGAAGTTGTAACAAGTCTGCATATATATCCAAGTTCATATTTATCTTGTTTTGATCCTTCTCTGATTAGAAAGTATCGATCTGCAGATGTTCGCGCACAAAACCTCATGCGGATTCAGTACCTATAACTTTGATTCAGTGCATGTGACTTTGATTCAAAATGTTCTTGTACAGTTTGATGCATGAGTTCGATGATTGGTATAGTGCTTGTAACGGTGATGTCCTTTGTGTTATAATTTATTTGAGCCCTCTGATTGTCTCCTCTGCTCTCTACTGTCTCTCTGCTGCTTGCTATGTAGCAACACAAAAGGGAACAGTTAAGAGCAGAGGCGGCAAGGGGGGCGGGGTTGGGTTTTTTTTTTTAAGAAAATCTGAAAACAACTTTGTAGTGGCGGGCGTGCATGACGTCACGTGTCCGCCACTGTTCGTCTTGCCTACAGTGGGGAGCGTGCTGACGTCACCGCCCGCACTGCTCTTCTATAACAGTGGCGGGTGCCTCCGTCGGCCATTGCTATTTGCGTCGAGCAGTGGCGGACGGGTAAATGTCCGCCACTAAAAGCCTTGATTGTACCGGTGGTTGTCACTAAACAGTGTCCATTTCAATGTATACATTGTAGAAGCGTCTATGAGTTGGAACACCAACAACATAAGAGTATTCATGGCAACTTATTTGTGTACAAGAGGGCTTATATGCCAATAATAGAGACATTTGTTGATGAGCATCTGAGGGTGTTGGATACACATCATGTAAATTTGTGTTTATCAAACGTATATCGAATCACAAGAAAGTCCCTGACATGATTGTTAGCTATCCTGATCCATGCTACCATGTGAAAGGAAAGGCTATACGTACGTTTGACACCTGCGCAGGACTTCGCGTACGTAATTTGAAGCCCCTCGTCCCTTTTAGACGTATATTGTTCGGGAGGGCGTTAGTCATTCGCGGCCAAGATACCGCTAGCAAGGAAGCAAACGGTCAGGTTCGGGCTGCCGGGAAGATCGCAAAAATAAAACTCCCGGTGACGAGACCATAACAATCTGTAGTCTTCTGTCCAGTGTCCATCAAGATACGAGAATAATGGACATCGCATCATGATGCAGCTGGTATGGAAAATATTCGTAGCCTATTTCCTGAATCCTGATGCCTATCTTTCCTATTGACTACCCATGCATGAATATGTTTTTCCTGTTGGAGTCTGCCTAATTCCTACGAAATTTACTTTCTTCTCTGCGGGATCTCTGAATCTTTCTCAGGGTAGTGGCAGACTCAAGGCAGGTGAGGTATTATATATGATACTAGCTAGGTAGCAAATATACAGTGGTAGTCCTCAAAGCATCGCGTGTTATAATGCTTATTCTACTTCCAATAGGGAGTATCATGCATATTCACTAGGTGTCATATATGACTTCTATTCTATACGATTCAACAACCAACTAAGAGTTTGTCTATGATCTATTCTATCGTGTGAATCTCACTACATGAGTTTTCTTGTAATTACTAGCTAGTAATAATAAGAATGTCACATGGTTCAGTACTGAGAGGCGCATGTGTAGTGGAAAATGCTGCATAAAGCACTTAACTTTTTAAACAATTTTTTCCTGCCTTAGCAGACGCCACCAGCAATGTTTTAGCGCTGTAGCACGTAGTACAGCTAATGATGTGACACAAACTCTGGTATATTAATTAGTTATAGAACATTTACAGAGTAGCACATGCTATTTTGTATTACATTGACAATACTAGCTAGTATTTTGCGGTAATTTTGAAATTGAAAGATTTGCTTGTTGGTTTACTGTTCGCGACATGGAGGCTGTTTAGTCCCGTACGTGGTCCGTTCCTGTAGATCATTTCCTGTAGGACCCTCAGTTTGAGAGGACCCCCGCACCATTGCTCAGCGCGACCCTCCGCCTCCGCCTGCCGTGAAACTAGCCGGTGCCGCTGTTCTTGAGCCCTGATACCCACCTCAGCGTCGCCCTTCCTCGTGCTCGCCTTGCACCACATGCAGTTGGCATCACAGTTCTCTCCCGTATTATATCCCGCAGGCGGTCCACGTAGGTTATTGATCGTGAGAAAGCGAAACGGGGTGGTTTTGGGCTGTGTCCTGCTAGTAGTGTGGTCTCACGGTGCGTGCGGCCATGCGGGAATGGTGCTTCTTCCACTCTTTTCACAATAAAAAAAGACACACTCACACATGGTTCCCAACAGACATAACCGGGATGTTAGCAATCTCATCGATCCAACATCAGCTGGAAGCGGCTTGGGTGGATTTTGCTCCTCCGGGAGCCTCACGTGGTCTATGGTGCCACCTCCTTGCTGACGTCAGGCATAGAAGAGGTGGACTCTCCAATCGATTTTGTACGCGATAAAACTGCAGTGAGCCCGTGCCACCACACTTGTCCGTTCAGCTTATTCCCTATGCATCCCAGTCCAAGCAACATGATTGCACGCCATGCAACTATGGTCGTTTCAACCTCCTCATCAACTCCTTTTCATTTGGATTTCTAACCAGAAAGTCAGACTATCTCCTATGGTAGCCACTAGCCAGGCTACTGATGGCAGCTACAGTTTCTCATTAGAGAGAGGCTATATTTATTGACGAGCGTTGTAGAAGAGCGTCCCCAATGGTTGTCTCTAAGCTAGCTCTTGGAATTATTTATTAGAAAAAAAATAAAGAGAAGACAACTAGCTCTTGTTCAATAGTTAATTTTTAGCATAAATGAGACACTGTCACGTGATCCCTACACAGAAATATGTCTTCTAAGAGTTAGCAGCTGTCTCTAACCATTGGAGACGCTCGAAGTGAGGTTGCTTGGACTTCAGGGCTAGCACCTATATTTATGGACCTGTTTGGCCAAAACCTAAGTAAATTTCCAGGCCTATGAGGACCAAGGTTTGCAAAACCGACGGTTACCAGCCGGTAACCGCGATTACCGGACTAACCGGTCCGGTCCGGTTAGTCCGGTACGCCGGTTTTGAAGTTTGAAATTTGAAATTTTTTGAAAATTTGAAAAATTTTGAAACAAAAAATATGTAAATAAACTAGAAGTAATTTGCAGCACATTGGTGAAAACCGTTAACAAAAAATCGATCGTTTGATTGGTCAAATAATTGCGGGAACATTTCAGGGTCGGTCGCCGTCGAGATATCGAAGAAACCGATCGGTTTCTGCTTCGGATACCGCGGTAACCGGCGCAAACCGACCGGTTTGCTCTTATAGATTACAATTTGGACAATGTAGAGGCATTTTAGGAAATTTAGGCAATTTGGGTGTATGTAAAAGTAGAATATGTAGCAAAATTTAGGCAATTTAGGACAATCCGACGTCATATGGTCTTGAGATGTATGCTTGTATCCATTGTTGTATGTTGATGTGCAAAAAACTACGTGTATTATGTTCAAAACTATGTTGTATGTTAAATTTCGTCAAGAACTATGTATCGGACAATTTATATTGGACTTTGTATGAATTGTGGTATGTTGTATGAGGTTGATTGGTGCAATATTTTATGAATTCTATGTTGTCAATGTCCGGTTAACCATTATTAGAATATTTCAGCAAAGATCATGCAAAAGTTTCCTACTTTTTAAGCCTATTTTCGCAATTTTCAGTCATACCGATAAAACCGATAAAGCCGTTCGGTTTTCAGAGAAAACCGATCGGTTACTGACGAAACCGGTCGGTAACCGACGTTTTGAATTCAAATTTTAATTTTTGAATTTTTGTCCGGTTTTCGACCGGTTACCGCGGTAACCGGTGAAACCGGTGGCCGTCGGTTGGAGCGGTTCTAACGGTAATTCAAACCTAGATGAGGACCCTCAGAAGTGCTTGTGATATAGCATTTCCTGGGAGCACCGAGACTTCTTGCCTGATCGAGGAAGCATGTAGGTGTCCTAGATGCACAAAGACGTTGGTTTGGCTTCGAACAATGCTGCCGCATTCCTTAGTATAATCAAACGCAAGTTGGTAACAAACGAATGCCTATAGTCTCTCTGCCGCATTGCGTTTTTGGCCTTACACGCTTCCTTTTGCATGCAGTTAGTACGGTGTTATAAAAAGAAAATAATTGTATTGCTCCAAAAACTGTGAAAAAAAACTCGTCATTTTCTAAATCTAGCATTATACACACATATGTGAGGATACTTCCCTTTTATTAATCTTATTATACACCTGAGAAATTACCATTAATTTACGTAAAATGAATGGATACAGCCAGTCCACATTCTTTGTTCTTACTAGTTCCTTTTTCTCATTAGAAAATTTGGGGAGCTGCCATGAGACATTACTCTGACTCCCCTTTCTGCAAAGAAATAAAAAGTCATGTCTGAAAAAAAAAGATACATTTAATAAGTTACTCCGTGCGTCATTATTTTAGTTTATAAACCAGTAGTTTCAACGCCGCTGACGGCGTAGTCTCTTACTTTCATGGTACCTCAGGCCCCTGTTTGCCCTCAAACTTCCGCTTCTCCATAATACAGGGCAATAAAGCAACACAAACAACAAAACAGTGTTCCTGGTCGCATGAGCTCGTTTACGACACTGCTATTTTGAGTACGTCACCATCATAGTAGCGCCGTTGTATGACTCACGGCATGGTTGTGTCGTCCTGTTGTCAGCGGGTGGCTGATCTTGTTCAGCAAATCACGCCTAGCTGAGTGTGGCTGAATGAGGCCCGACGAACAGAGGCATACAACACAAACAGATATGAAGATGGTCTATTATGGCGCTGCCTTCGGGTCTGCTGCGGAAGCCGGAGCCTTGTGTGCAGCTGCAGCGTACGCGGACAGATCCTTCCAGCGACCTCATGCTGATGGAGGGCGGTACCATGCAGCAACACGAGCGTTCGTACAGGATCGGTTCTGCAGCCACGGACGCTTTCTGCTTGACCTCCAAAAGCCCCGAGGAGTGCGAAACCCAGTGGCGAGTGCTGTTCAGCTCGCGTTCCCCGTGCATCCTGTTGGAAATAAAAGCAATTTAGTGATTATAAATCTAATTCCTGTAAATAAAAGGGACAACACAAGTACATGTAATCTAGGCATATAAACCATCACACGTGCAGCTATCTCAATTACATGTTCTAACAGATCATATCGGAATGAAAATGAACAATCGCTAGCAGCAGTTACTAGGATCATAGCAGCTAGGAACGCCCAACTATACGACCCATCAATCATGGTGACGGATACCCAAATCAGGGTATCCTGATCTAGGATGCTTAATTCTGCTAACCGTCTCAGCTTAATTGTGTAGGGCCCACAGGAACAGGCACACGACAACAGAGCGCTCGAGGGGCCCACGGCCGACCCCGAGGGCACATACAAGTTCCGTCTCGTCCGACCCCGAGTCGGCCGGGGCCCACGACTTCCGCCCCGCCCGACCCCGAATCGGGTGGGGTCCACAGACTCCGCCTCGCCCGACCCCCAGTCGGGCGGGCCCCGAACTCCGCCTCGCCCGACTCCCAGTCGGGCGGGCCCACAAGCCGCGCTTCGCCCGACCCCGAGTTGGGAGACTTCGTCGAGAAGATTTCCCTCTGGCAAGGAGGACAGGCATTTACGACGAGTAGCTGGGGAGCCTTAACTCTACCCAGCAACTCATCTACTTGCAGCCACGCGATCTGACCTGCACAGTGACATCCGTCCCATCTCACAGCGCCGCCTGACACCTCGAGTACAGCAGCGGGATGGCTACGGCATCATCATCACCCTGAACAGGGACGAAGACCGGACCGGCGACAAGACGGTCGCGACAGTCTGGGTTGACATCTCGACCACCTGCCCGGCGACCAGGCTGACAGGACGCCGCCTGGCTAGAGCCACAGTAGCGGATAGAGATCAGACTAGTGCGGCGCGTAGCCGTGCTGTCCACAACTGGAAACCCCGTTCTCATTTGTAAACCAGCTCACTCCTTGATTATAAAAGGAGAGCTTGGTGCATGAGGAGAGAGGATCCAGAGATACAACGCACACAGACATAGAGATACACACGAAGAGGCTTGGAGTCTTTCTCCTCCCTCGCCAACACTTGTAGCTCCCCTTTGCAAGTCGAAACACGAACTACCCATGAACTGGACGTAGGGCATCGATTGCCTGAACCAGTATAAACCTTGCCTCTCTCGCAAAACCCTCGCCATCATAGAAGATTATTAGGCGCCGTAGTTACAAATTTACTTGTCGGCCGGTTTCTTAACACCGACAGTTGGCGCGCCAGGTAGGGGACCTCAGCGCGTTTGACATCTTCAGTTGATGGCGAGCCACGACATCGATTGGGCTCCGGGTGCTCTCGTGTACTTCGGGAGCCTGGAGTTCATCGTGGTCCGGGACGGGGGGCTTTCGCGCGTCGAGGCGCCGGCCCCCCCACAACGGGCCCTCACCCTCGCCATGCCCGCGGGCGCGGAGCTCGTGGGTATGGCGGAGTACGACTACGACAGCGACGAGGATGACCTCCTCGACTACGACTCCGACGCCGGCAGTCACCATCCTTCGCGCGAGTGCATGATGGTGGAAGCCGGCGGAGGTAGTCGCCGCAACGTTGGCGACGTGGCCGCGCAGCCAGACCTTGCAGCGGCCGCGACAACGGCGGACGCCAGAGAGGCCGCAGAAGCCGCGCCCCTGCTTGTGACAGAGGCGCAGCAAGAAACCCCTCCGGCGAGCGTCGAACCCCGGGGGGGCGACGACCTGGAGCGTCTGCTCCGACGCCAACACGAGCTCGCAGAAGCCGAGCGGCGGCTCAAGGAGGAGCGCGAGCGGCTCGAACGCGAGGTGGCGCAACGCCAGGCCCAGCGCGAACGTGTGCGTGCCCATGGGCGCGAAGCCCGGCAGCAGATTCTGGCCGAGGCGGGCAACCTCGTGCCCAGATACACTAGGCCCAGCCAGAATGTCGCCGCGGCTGCGACACTTTTGCGCGCGCTCCCGCAACCGTCCAACGAGGACCAGCGAAGAATCCAGGGGGAGCTCAAGGACCTCCTGGACTTGGCGGCGGTGCAGCAGGCCGAGCGCGAGCAAAGCTCTGCTGCACGGCGGCGGGAATCCAGCGTTTTCTACCGCACGCCAAGCAAGCCGCGGGCACAACCCGAAAGTTCCGTCCACCAAACCCCCGAACAAAGTGGGACTGGGGACGCGCCGCCGGTCCATCAGCGGATCGGCAGGATCCGCGACGCCCGCGACATTCTGCGGGCAAGGCGCCGCGAGCAAGGGCGAGGTCCACGGTGCGAAACCGAGGACTTTGTCTACGCTCCGCGGCATGGCGGGAGATTTGACCCGGAGGAAGACAAGCCTCGGGCTCCGGTCCCGGCCGGCCCACGGGCTTTTGGCCGCGCCATCTTGCGGGCTCCCGTCCCCCAGCGGTTTCGGCCGCCCAGCAATATCACGAAGTACAACGGGGAGACGAATCCCGCGTTGTGGCTGGAGGACTACCGCCTGGCGTGCCAAGCCGGCGGTGCCACCGACGAACGGTTCATTATCCGCAACCTCCCCCTCTTCTTGGCCGACTCGGCCAGGACGTGGCTCGAGCATCTCCCGGAGGGCTCAATCCAGGATTGGGTTGACCTCCAGGAGGTGTTCATCGGCAACTTCCAGGGCACGTACGCGCGCCCGGGGAACCCGTGGGACCTTCGGAACTGCCGACAGGGCGCCGACGAGTCCCTGAGGGACTATATCAAGCGGTTCTCCAGGCAATGCAACGCGTTACCCAATCTCGCTGACGCCGAGGTGATCTCCGCGTTCATAGCGGGCACCGGCAACGAAGGGCTCGTTCATGAGCTCGGCCGCAAGAGTCCGCGCTCCATCAAGGAGCTGCTCGACGTGGCCACCAGCTACGCCTCCGGTGAGGATGCGGTCGATGCCCTCCTTCACCGGACTAAAGGCAAGGCAAAGCGGAACGAGAGTTCCGGTGCGGGTCCGTCTGCCCCGCACGACAAGAAGCAAAAGCAGAAGAAGAAGAAGGGCGGCGATCAGCAACGCCGCAACGACGCACTCGTCGCGGCCGTCGAGCGTAAGCAGAAGAAGCCGGCCGTCGACAACGACAGCAAGAACCAGCATTTCGAAAAGATGCTGGAGGCGCCGTGCCCCAACCACGCCTACCCCGTCAAGCACGCCCTCAAGGATTGCGGGCTCATGCTGAAGTTCTTGGGCGCGAAGGCCAAGAAGTCCGACCCCAAGGATTCTGACCCCAGGGATGACGGGAAGGATGACAAGGAGGTGGACGGTGGATTTCCGAAAACCACCGGCTGCCTCATGATCTTCGGAGGCGAAGGAGTCAGCTCCTCCAAGCGGCGCCAGAAGCTGGAGCGCCGAGAGGTGTACGCCGCCGAGCCGGCGACTCCGGCCTTCCTCAAGTGGTCCGAGGCGGCCATCACCTTCGACCGCGACGACCACCCCGAGCACGTGCCGCGTCTGGGGCGGTACCTACTCGTCGTCGACCCCATCGTCTCCAACAAGCGCCTATCCAAGGTATTGATGGATGGTGGTAGTGGTTTAAATATTTTGTACGCAGGGACCCTCGATGCCATGGGAGTCAGTCGCTCTCGCATCCGACCTTCGGGCGCACCCTTCCATGGGGTCGTGCCCGGAAAGGCGGCCATGCCACTCGGGCAAATCGACTTGCCCGTCACCTTCGGCACGCCGATCAACTACCGCACAGAGGTCCTCACCTTCGACGTGGTGGACTTCCCCGGCGCGTACCACGCGATCCTTGGTCGGCCATGTTACGCGAAGTTCATGGCCGTCCCCAACTACACCTACCTCAAGCTCAAGATGCCGGGGCCGAGAGGTGTCATCACCGTGAGCACGTCTGTTCAACGTGCTTACGAGTGTGAAGTAGAGTGCTGTGAGCTGGCCGCGGCGCTCATCAACAAGCCCGACCTCCCGGAGGTCGCCAGCGTGGAGTCCGAGGAGACGCCGACTCCGAAGAAGGCGTCCGGCTCGTTCGAGCCATCCAAGGACACCAAGAAGGTTCCCCTCGACCCGTCCGACCCCGAGGGGAAGGCGGTCATCATCGAGGCGACCCTTTCTGCCAAATAGGAAAGCGCGCTCGTCGATTTCCTTCGCGCCAACAAGGACATCTTCGCGTGGAAACCCTCGGACATGCCAGGGATTCCAAGGGAAATCGCCGAGCACTCCCTCAACATCAAACCAGGATCAAAACCGGTCAAGCAGAGGTTGCGCCGATTCGACGAGGAAAGGCGCCGAGCCATAGGCGACGAGCTGACAAAGCTCCTTGCCGCCGGCTTCATCAAAGAAGTGTATCACCCCGAGTGCCTCTCCAATCCTGTACTTGTTAAAAAGAAAAATGGGAAATGGAGGATGTGTGTTGACTACACAAGTCTCAATAAGGCATGTCCAAAGGACCCGTTTCCTTTGCCACGCATCGACCAAATTGTTGACTGGACCGCAGGGTGCGAAACCCTGTGTTTCCTAGACGCCTACTCGGGCTATCACCAGATCCCACTAAAGATCGGTGATCAAGAGGCAACGGCGTTCATCACTCCCTTCGGCTCATATTGTTACGTTACAATGCCGTTTGGGTTAAAGAATGCCGGCGCCACTTACCAACGTTGTATGATCAAGTGTTTCGGTGATCTCATCGGACGGATCGTGCAAGCGTACGTGGATGACATCGTAGTCAAATCCGTACGAACCGATGACTTAGTCGCCGATCTCAACGCCGTGTTCCAACGGCTAAGAGAGAATGGCATTAAGCTCAATCCCGAGAAATGCGTTTTCGGGGTCCCAAAAGGGATGCTCCTGGGATATTGCGTTTCACAACGCGGCATCGAAGCCAACCCAGAAAAAATCGAAGCCATCGCGAAGATGGGGCCGATCAAAAACCTGAAAGGCGTTCAGAAGCTGACCGGCTGCTTAGCCGCGCTCAGTCGATTCATTTCCCGACTCGGGGAAAAGGGGTTGCCACTCTATCGTCTCCTCAAGAAGTCCGACAACTTCGTCTGGACAGCCGAGGCACAAGAGGCTCTTGATCACCTCAAGGCCAGACTCTCTAGCGCCCCGATTCTCACCTCTCCGACCGAGAAGGAGCCCTTGTTGCTCTATATAGCGGCGACAACACAGGTGGTCAGCACCGCCCTGGTGGTGGAGCGAACGGAGTCGGGCAAGGTGCTCAAGGTACAACGGCCCGTGTACTTCGTCAGCGAGGTCCTCTCCGACTGCAAGACAAGGTGGCAGCAGATCCAGAAGGTGATATACGCGCTGGTCATCACTCGGCGCAAACTCCGTCACTACTTCGACGCCCATCCGGTAACCGTCGTCTCCTCCTTCCCCCTTGCTGAGGTTCTAGGCAATCCGGAGGTGTCGGTCAAAATTTCTAAATGGGCGTTAGAATTAATGGATCAGGGAATAGAATTTATGCACCCATCTGCCGTAAAATCACATACCCTGGTAGATTTCATCGCCGAGTGGACCGAAACTCAGTTGCCCATAGTTCCTGTCGAAAGGGGATGTTGGCAGCTGTTTTTTGACGGCTCTCTCACAAAAAGGGGTGCCGGGAGTGGGTGGCTGCTCATCTCTCCGAGAGGTGTGCGAATGCAATATGTCATCCGGCTCAATTTCCCAGCATCACACAATGTAGCCGAGTACGAAGCTCTGCTTAACGGCATGAAAGCAGCTGTCGAGTTAGGAGTCCGTAGGCTCGAAGCCTTTGGCGACTCTCAGCTCGTTGTTAACCAGGTCATGAATGAGTCCACCTGCACTAACCCCAAGATGGCGGCCTACTGTGCCGAAATCCGCCGTCTGGAAGAAAAATTCGATGGTTTTCAGGTTGAACACGTCCCTCGGCGGGACAACGAAACGGCCGATTCGTTGGCCAGGCTGGGGTCCAACCGGGAGGTAATCCCGGCAGGCATTTTTGCCTGCGATCAAGGCAAGCCGTCCATCAATGATCCTGCGTCGGCCGACCCGACGAAAGAGCAAGCACAAGAACCGGTTTCGATTGAGGCCAACGAGGCCTTGGTCATCGACCGCGACAAAAACTCGGGGGCTCCCGCCGACCCCCGCGACGCCTCGCCCGAATCGGGGGCTGACCCCGGGTCCCGCGATGACTGGAGGCAACCCTTCATCGACTATCTCCTGCGACAACAGCTTCCGCCCGACCGCACTGAGGCACGCCGACTCGCAAGGCGCGCCAAGACATTTGCGATGTTCGGCGGCGAGCTGTATAAAAAAGGGCACTCTGGAGTCCTCCAACGCTGTATCCCTCTCGACGAGGGTAGGCAGTTACTCCAGGATATCCATGGCGGAACGTGCGGCCATCACGCTGCACCACGAAGCTTAGTCGGCAACGCGTTCCGGCACGGTTTTTATTGGCCGACCGCTGTTGCCGACGCCCAACGAGTGGTGCGCACTTGCGAAGGGTGCCAGCATTATGCTCGTAAAACTCATCTGCCGGCTCAGGCCCTCCAAACCATCCCTATTACTTGGCCGTTCGCGGTGTGGGGGCTGGACCTGGTTGGACCCCTCAAAAAGGCACCGGGAGGCTACACCCACTTGCTTGTCGCCGTTGACAAGTTCTAAAGTGGATAGAGGCCAGGCCGATCGGCAAGATTGACTCGGCGCAAGCCGTCAAGTTCTTCACCGACATCGTACATCGATTCGGGGTGCCAAATGCCATCATCACTGACAATGGCACGCAGTTCACAGGGAAGAAATTCCTGAACTTTTGCGACCAATACGGCATCAGAGTCGACTGGGCAGCTGTTTCTCACCCCCAAACGAATGGGCAGTGTGAACGAGCAAACGGCATGGTCCTCCAAGGATTAAAGCCCAGAATCTTCAACAAGCTCAAGAAATTTGCCGGTCGGTGGGCAAAAGAGCTCGATGCAGTGTTGTGGAGCCTAAGGACGACGCCGAGTCGCGCCACTGGCTACACTCCATTCTTCATGGTGTATGGAGCCGAGGCAGTGCTGCCGACTGACCTGGATTATGGGGCCCCGCGGGTGCAAGCGTTTGACCCGGACCTCAACGAGCGCTACCTCGAGGATGCGCTCGACCAGATCGACGAAGCACGAGAAGCCGCGCTCCTGCATTCCGCCAAGTATCAACAAGCGCTGCGCCGCTACCACGAACGAAAGGTCAAAGGCCGCGCTTTCGAGGTTGGCGACCTCGTTCTTCGCCTTTTGCAGGGCAATCAGGGTCGGCACAAGCTGACTCCGCCGTGGGAGGGACCATACACCGTTGCGGAGGTGCTCCGGCCCGGAACCTACAAGCTCAAGAACGCCGACGGACGCATACTCGCCAACGCGTGGAACATCGACCAGCTACGTCGTTTTTACCCTTAGCTTGTATCTCCATTTCCTTTTGTACCGTTCAAAGACATGCAAACGAAATAAAAAGAAAGTTCGTTTCTTTCTGTCTTTTTTAAATTCACAACAAGTCCTGACCTGCCGACCGCCGATCCCCGACCCTAACGGCTCGGGGGCTCCACCCGGCGGGTGTGCAAAAAAGGCCGTGTAAAATCCAAAATGCCCATGACAAACGAGCGTCAAGGCCAAGAGCGAAAATTGCGCCGACAACGCGTCCGTGGCTAAGGAATTTACATGAAAATCTTAAGTGCAGGTCCGACTCGGACAGAACTTGAGCGTCGACGATCTCTCGGCCGACCCGACTGGCCGACTCGGGACTCTGACGCCTCGGCGGCTAGGGGCGGCCTGGGTTACCAGTCAGTCGAATGAAAGGTCCAAGGCAATCAGGCGGTCTGAAAGAGGAGGAAGTCACGAAGGGAAAAACACTTAAAATTTCGAATAAGTTTCGAACGAACACAAATTTAAAGAACGAAGTACTTGTTTCATCTAAAATAAAGGCAAGTTTTTTATTTACATGAGGGCCACTCGGCCCAACTCGACTAACTACTCTATCTCCTACTACTCGTCACTCGGAGGCGACGGCAGAGGGAACTGCCGGTCATCCATGTAACCGATGTCTGCAGATGCCGTTTCAACGTCTCCATCACCCCGTGACCATGGCGTGCTCCAATATAAACCATCCATGAACTTATGCCATGCTTACCTTACCACTACACGATTTCTCTTGATATTTATAGATGGAGAACTTATGGCGTAGCTAGGTCCCACGCCTAGCAGCTCTAGTTAGTGCTTCACCAACTGGCCAGATCTTTGCATAACAACCTTCCCTATGCTAGTCCGCGGGTACTGCTCTATCTAATGCATGGCTTCCTACGTGCTACTAGAAGTCTGAAGGTGGCACATGGTTGAAATAATTAACACAAAAAAAGCAAGCAAAAGATCCTCTCTTCCATTCTTTTCCATTTCTCTCTTCCTTGGGTGTAGTCCTGGGACTTGGGCCAGGCCAAATCCGGGTAGGCCGCGGCCTGAACGTTTGGCACGGCCCATGGCCCGGCCCGGCCCAAACTGACGGGCCGTGCCGTGCCTGGATTTTGGGCACGGCGGGCGGCACGACACGGTCGCATGGGTCGTGCTCGGGCCGGCACGGCACGAAGGCGGCCCGATGGCACGGAAATAGCCCGTCGGCACGGTGGCGGCTCGACGGCACGGAATAATATTCTTGGATCAAGGTTTATTTTGTATTTTGATTCGTATTTAAAAATTCAAACGTGTATAGAATTTGCATTAGTACTCCAAATGAGTTGATTTTTTTTCTAAAGTCTAAAAAAAATTGTCCTATCACATGTATGTATTTGCATCATTATGATTTAGTATATTTGTGTACAGATCAACCAATTCCTTAATATTCACTATTTAATATATGTTTTACTTTTTTTAAATCGCCAAAGAAATTGTTTTTTTAAATGATTTTTTGTGTGGATGTAGATCTTCTTCTTAGCTACACATAGATTTTTTGTATATATTTTTTGAAGCATTTACACTTCCATAAGTTTCAATTGCTCTTCATTTATCACAAAACCTCATTACTTCTATGTTGCTTAGTAAAATTTTAACACACTTTCATACAAACATTGTTGCAAAAATTCCTAAGAAATTGTAGAGGTTGTTGATGACTTGGAACATCTCTACACCAAAATTGAGTTCAAAATTCAGTATAGTTTTGGAGATAAAAAAAATGCAAAAAATCACTTTTCCTTTGTTTTGTAGTTACACTCAAAGTATGATGATTTTCAAACTCAAATTTGATATACACGTGTATATAGCTGTCCTAAACTAGTGTAATTTTTGTGGAATTTTTAAATTTTTTTTGTCCATATAACACTAAAAAAAGAATCAATTTAAACAACAAAAATACGCGTTTTGTATGCTGAAAACGCATTCCTGAAGGAGGTTTACTGAAACCGGGCCCGACGGGCACGACCCAACGACGGCCCGCCGTGCCGCGTGCCGTGCCTGGACCACATTTTTACCATGTCAGGCCGACCGGCACGGCCCGACGTGGCCCGACGGGCCGACACGGCACGGCACGAAACGGCACGAAGCACGACTAGCCCATGCCGTGGCGGCCCGGGCACGGCCCGAGTCCCAGCACTACTTGGGTGTGATACGGGGATTCAGTTTCTAGTTCATACGGGCTACATTCAATGAGTTCACCTCCTGCTCCATCGAGATATATTTAGTTGTTCTCAAAATTTGTTGAATCAACATGTCAGTGATGGAAGGCGGTACCATCCAGCATTGCAGTCCATCGCACAGGATCAGTCTTCCACCCATGGACGCTCTCTGCCTGACTTAGAAATCCACCCAGAACTGCAGAACCCAGTGGCAAGTGATCCTCAGCTTGCGTTCCCTGTGCATCCCACTCCCAGCTCAACACTGCCAGTCATCCATGTAACCGCCGTCCGCTGATACCTTTTCAACGTTTCAATCATCCCATGATCATTGTGTGCACCAATATAAACCATACATGAACACATGCTCTCCTGACCTTACCACTAAATGATTTCTCGTGATATTTATAGGTGGAGAACTTATGAGGTAGGTCCCAAGCCTAGCGGCTCTAATCAGTGCTTCACCAACTGCCCAGATCTTTGCATAATATTGTTCCAAATGCTAGTGCCGAGTACTAATGCGTGTAATGTATGGCTGCCTACGTTCTACTAGAAGTCTGAAGATGGTACATGGTAGAAATAATTAAGACAAAAGAAGCATACGCAAAAGGATGGCGCGTTCGCACGTCGATCGGACCGTTGTATGACTCGGGGCATGATTGTGTCGTACTGTTGTCAGCGGATAGCTGATCTTGTTTACCAAATCGCGTCTCACAGAGTGTGGCATGATAACAGAGGCATGCAACCCAAACAGCGAGGCAGAGCATATTGGCATTGTCGATTATAGCACGGCCTTCGGGTCCACTGCGCCACCCTGAGTCTTGTGTGCAGCTGCAGTGAACATGGACAGATCCTTCCAGCCACCTCATGCTAATGGCGGGCGGTACCTTCCAGCACCACCAATAGTCGCACAGGATCGGTTCTGCACTCACAGACTCTCTCTGCTTGACTTCCAAATCTCCCCAGTAGTGCAGAACCCAGTGGCGAGTGATCTTCAGCTCGCGTTCCCCATGCATCCCACTCCTAGAGCCAGCTGAACACTGCCAGTCATCCATGTAACCGCCATCCACTGATGCCATTTTAACTTCTCCATCAGCCCGTGACCATTGTGTGCTTCAATATAAACCATACATGAACTTATGCCCTGCTTACCTTACCACTACGTACACGATTTCTCGTGATATTTATAGATGGAGAACTTGTGGGGTAGGTCCCAGGCTTAGCAGCTCTAATTAGTGCTTTACCAACTAGCCAGATCTTTGCATTACAATCGTTCTCTATGCTAGTCCGTGAGTACTACTCCGTCGAATGCATGTCTCCTCTCGTTCTACTAGAAATCTGAAGGTGGCACATGGTTCAAATAATTAAGACAACAGGAGCATGCAAAAGAGCCTCTCTTCTTTCCTTTTCTTTTTTTTTTTTTCTCTTTCTTGGGTGTGATTCATTTTGTAGTTCATACGGGCTACATTCTTTGAGCGCACCTCCTTCTCCATCCAGCCATATTTAGTTTGTTGTCAAAATTTGATAAATCAACATGTCAGTTATGCTTTTCTATTGTCTTACTATTTGATTTCTTTGGAGTTTACTTGTCTCTCCTTCTATCGGACAAGGGAAATCAAAACTGGGTGGAATTGGACTATGCCCTGCTAGAATGGTGCTTGTTCCACTCTAAACATCACAATAAAAAGACTCTCACACATGGTTCCAACAGACGTAACTGGGATGTTCGCAATGTCATTAATTGATCCAATATCAGCTGGATGCGGCTTGGTTGGATTGCTCCTCCGGCCGGGAGCCTCACGTAGTCTATGGTGCCACTTCCCATTGCTAACGACAAGCGTAGAAGAGTTGGACTCTCCAATCGCTTTTGTAGCCGATACAACTGCAGTGAGCCCGTGCCACCACACTTGTGCGTTCAGTTTATTCCATATGCATCCCAGTCCAAGTAACATGCTTGCATGTCATGCAACTATGGTCATTTCAACCTCCTCATCAACTTCTTTCATTTGGATTTCTAACCAGAAAACCAGAGTATCTCCTACGGTAGCCACTAGCCAGGCTACTGATGGCAGCTACAGTTTCTCATTAGAGAAAGGATATGTTTACTAACGAGCGTTGTAGAAGTGACGCTGCTTGGACTTCAGGCTAGCACCTATATAAATGGACCTGTTTGGCCAAAACCTAAGAAAATTTCCTGAGACGTGCTTGTGATATAGCACTAGAAGCTGTGGCGCGCCGTTGGCGCGCCCCCATCCTTTCTTTTGTTCGATTTCTCCGGCCAATTTTATCCCATTGTCCTCCTATTTTTTTTCAATTGATCACGCGTGTAATATTGGTGCAGGTTTGTCTACTGATTTAAATGTTTGGCTGCAAATCTGACAAAAGTGGATGGCATGCTTTTTGTCCAGTAATCCAAGTTAAAGTAGATTGCATAATTAATCACTGACATTTAGCTGGTAGCATACAGATGAGAGTACGTACAATGAACATTGTTTTATTGAAGGGATTATAACAAAAGAATTATGTCGCTTACTCATCCTCGCCAAAGCTCTTGCCAAACCTGTTTCACATTTCGAATAACTGGTCGGCTACTTTGTCCAATATGGTTCTTACTTCGCAACCACTGGCTTGATCACCGCCTATTTTGGGATAGTATGGTGTGGCCCTCTGTCTGTCTGACCATGGCGCCTTCACTGTGCCACTTTGACAACAATTCCAGATCGTTCTAACAGATATTTGCATAGTTTAGATCGTTAAAATCGAGGTGAAGCTCGGTGCACACACCACATCATTTACGGTGATAAGTGGCTTTTTGTAACGCCAACAAATGTCCAAAAAAAAAACACCTTCAAAGTACTCTCGAGGCAACTTTAAAAACTCTAACAATGCTCCTGAAGGGAAAAGTAACTCCTGGCGCTTTTTTAAAACGCTTCAGTACAACCAGAGGTGCCGCAGGCATTTTTTTTCTTTAGAATGCCTTCAATATTCTTTCAAGGCAACTCATGAAAGGGTTATAACTTATAATACCTTGTTAGGCGTTTTTTAGAGTGCCATTCTAATTTTCAAGACATCTCAGAAAAAGTGCCTACACAGAAGTAGAATATATTTCATAGAACACAGGATGCACTAAAAGATATCCATTCATTTTGCACAAAATGAAGTTAGCAGCAAGGATCAACACTGAGAGAAATTCACAATTTATTTGCAGTGCTCCACTGTACAAGTTCAATGACCAATCGGTACGGGATTTCACAAAAAGCCTCACAAGTTGCAAGTACATATTTCTAATGAAGTTATGCACAATGGCCTGTTTACACTAATAACCTCGTGCTCTCCAAGATGTGAAAAGTGGGATGGACTTATAACAGATATTGCATGTCTGCGAATATCCATTCAAAGCAGAGTGGACATGTCGGATAAAAGTGCAAGCATGATCATTGAGTGTACAACAAAAAATCAGGATAAGATTCTAAAGAGGACTATATATCATACTTGGAAAGGAAAGAACATTTCAATATATGTTGCAACATGCTTATTATACCTGAGTGATTAATTTACTATAACCCAGGTATCATGACCAAAAGTCATAGGTAAACATGATACGTAAATTAAAATGTATCGCATGTTCCAAAAAAATGGATAAAGTTTACGGTTCAAGGAAACAATAGCAGCTGCTCTCGATTAAAAGGAGCAAACAATAGAATTATACATCTCCAGTACACAAAAGAAAAATGAATAAAAATCAGCCTTGCAAAAACACTTGTAGCAATCAAATTAGCTGCTGGAGCTCAAATTCAGTGGATACCTCATTTCGTACTTCAGACCTCTTTGTGTTCCTAGATGACAATGAAACAAACATGTTTAGCATTCAAAGGCACCTTTCAAAGCTGCAGTTGCGCTCTGTCTAGGTATGTGTCCACCAGGCAAACCATAACAGCCTGCAGTGCAATTTTTAGAAAATTAGCTAATTATTTGTGGCCATAACTCCAAATAACTAATAGTTGCAGTGAATTGTTACACGCATTTTCTACTGCGCAATACATTGCAAGAGGACTGAAAAAAATTGCTGCAAGAGTACAAGGACCAACATCTGTCAACTTCAATAGTAGGAGTGTAGGACAAAGCAGCACACTGATATACTATCATGGAACCAAATTTTTCCTAACAATCTTATTAGATGAGCCACCTTAATCTACTATAAGAAACCAATTTCTGAACCAAACAAAAGGGCATGTGCGTCTAGGACTGCAGGTTTCAATTTCTGAAACAAACAACAGAGCAAGTGCATCTAGAAATGCAGGTTCCAATCTCTAAATCAAACAACAGAGAATGTGCATCAAGATCTGCAGGTTCCAATTTCAGAATCAAACAACAGAGCAAGTACATCTAGAAATGCAGGTTCCAATTTCTGAATCAAACATTAGAGAATGTACATCCAAACAAAATTTCAGTAAAGAGATCACCACTGTCAACATCAGAGAAGATTATGTCTAAGATGTAGATGTTTCAATCTTACAGGATTTCCTATCCTCCAAAGCATAGGTCTGACTCTGGAGCAGAGTTCCTTAGTGGACTCTCCAATGATAAGTGCAGCAAAAGAAATACAACCTGCGATAACAATGAACAATCACTATATCTTAATAGAGTCTTGGTACCAATCAAATTTCACGTTTGGACAATACTAAGAATATGCTCTAACTAATAAGAGCTTTTAAGGAGTGAACAAGTGGTGTGGAAGAAAAACCCTCATCTAAAGGTATGGAGGCCTGATGATACATGGTAATATTACTATGTCAAATTTCAGCTCAAGCATGTCCTTGGTAATAAATATGCCTATTCCGAATAACAATACATGTGTATTTTGAAGAAAATACATGAAAGAAGTTGGATGGCAGACAACAGCTGCAGGTGAATCAAAACCACAGAAATGATAATCATAAATATATAGCTATAAATATTGCTAACATATATGACTGAATATGATTCAAATTTACAAATCCACCTGCTATCTGGGCAACATAGGGCAGCCATGCATGCATTATACCAGACAGAAATGGCTTCAGTATTGTACCCAAACAAGGATTGTAAAATAAAATGGTAGTAGGTGTTTATCAGAATCTTAACTGCTATTTATACCCTTTCATTTTAGCTGTGCTCACATTTATTGACTTGAGACATGGAAATTAATAATCAATTAGCAATTAGATTTCGCTTACAGTAACAAAACGAATGATACAAAGAGCTTATGGCTCGTCGATTTTTTCGACACGCTAACCCATATCCCCTACATAATCGCGGAAGTAAGTCTGTGGAGTTTGTAAAAAAAATAAATTATACTAATTCAGTAAAAAAATAATGACCTGAACTTACAAACCAATATTGGAATACCTAGTAAATTTGAAGCATAATACCAGCCCTCATGCCTACAAAGGAAGCCAAATCTAAAATGTTTTGATACACCTTGTGAACTGAACATAGTTCTGAATTTGTTCACAGTGAAAAGTTGTGAAGAACCACTCACCTCGCTGTTTGCTTATTCTGGTCAAAATGGAGGCAGTCTTAATACCAAACTTCTGAACATGGTGATTTCTACAAGCCTCATAATACCAAATTTCAATCCAATGACATGGAGGCATTCTAGACAATTAGCGTAATCGAAAAGAGGTAGAGAATCCATACCACAGGGATGCTCTCAGTTCCGGATGTGCAGATAGGGGTACGCCAGCACCAGCAAAGGAGAACTATGCATCAAAATCAATCTCACAAGGATGATGCAGGTCACAGCATTGGTGATCTTCCCCCATTTGGCTGTCTCATCTGCAAATGCGTCAAACACAACGAGCAAACGCAAATCAGGAGCCGATTATGACAGAAAATATAATAGCAGGGGCACGGCCATGAGTGCGAGATGCACGCACAGATGTCGTCAATGAGCAGAGGCCAATTAACTTATTATAGTAGGTACATTCACACATGTTCTCCTTGTCATCCTTCCAGCCAAATGAGGATGCCATGCCGACTCGAACTCGAAACACCAAGGCAGCAAAAGAACCATCTTAAAATCTGTTAGCACACAGCATTGGCTCAGAAACCAAGGTGGCAATCTCTCAATGGAAACCTGTTGAACAATCACATCAGAACCTTATTGATTTAGCTGTATAACTATAAGAATCAGTAAATAGAATCATGTGCACCAAATTTAAGGCAAGTCTGTTTTTCAAAAATAGCTCATAGAAGCACAACAACTGAAAACGAACAAGTACATTGCAGGCTGCAGATTTTCAGTTTCACTTCAGAGTTTCTAACTTCGGTTCATTCAGTTTCAGTCCCAAAAAGGTTGCTGGTTACACAATCGAATTCTTAAACTCACATTCTTATCTTGAATTATAGAACTGACCATGGACAGTGCTTCAAACTTAAGCCAAATCCCAGGGCAAAATAGTGGAAACCGATTGCTTGAATTTACACCAACGCAAATCGATAATGTGGAGCAACTTCAAGACTATCTCTCTAGGCTGCAAGCAAATCTCTCCCTCCCTCCCTCACAAATACATCTCTGCCCCTTTCCAAACCGAATTAAGCAGCAGCAACGGGAGGACCAAGTACCTGTGGCGTCAAAGGCCAGGAACGATGACTTCTTGTTGCATATCAGGCAGAGGAGCAAGAGGCCGGAGTAGGGCCGCATGTGCCGGCGGTGAAGGGCGGGAGCAGCAGGAGCTCGTCATTCTGGATGACGCCGTTGAGGGCTGCAAGCCAGAGGCGAGGGTGTGCATCAGCAGCTACATCTTCCACCGATGGAGGCGGAGGGGCCCGTGACGTCGCGCCTCGGCGTCTCTCGGAGAGGAGCGCAAGCGACGGTGGAGCCTCCTGCTGCAGCTAGGCGTATGCGGCGAGGGACATCCCGCACGCCGGTGATCTCAAGCCACACAGGTGACCCGGTGACCTTCTCCCGTGCCCAGGCCTGAGGTCCGACCATCGCCCGGGCGTGCGAGTCACCCGGCACTCTCAGCCGACGAGGTGCGAGAGCTGAGAAATCCCGCCGCTGCAGTACGCGAGACGAGCCCCCCACGCCTCCAGCCGAACGAGCCGCATCGGCCGCCCGCCGACCTGAAGACGTTGTGCCCCGCATAGTCCGCCGCCTGAGGAAGCCGCCGAAGGACGCCGCACCCACCACGGAGCCCGTCGCTCCACGCCAAGCCACCGACTCCACGCGCTCCGCGCGCCACCGCCCGCTGCGCCCCGTCCGCGCGCCTCCACGCCGCCCCACGGCCGCTTGCGCCTCGCCCGCCGCTGTCGCGCTGCCGCCACGCCTCGCACGCCCGGCATGGCCGCGCGCGGCTCGCTTGCTCGCCTGCCCTGCCTGCAACGTCCGCATCGTCCTCTTCCTCGCCCTGCGCGCGCTGGCCATCCGTCAAGGCCTCCACGACGGGGCAGGCACGACGGAGCCTGCCCGCCGCGCTCGAGGCCGGCCGCTGCAACCGGGGCAAGCACGCCCGAGGCCGGCCGCCGCGATGAGGGATGCCGATGCCGGGACGAGTGCCAACGGGAGCGGAGGCGGGCATGGCGACTACGGAGAGGGCCAGCAGCCTGCTGCAGCACCGGCGCGAGAGGGAGCGGCGGCGGGCGACTTGCCGTTGTGGGAGAGGAAGAAAAAGGAGGCTTCTATGTTTTCTGGATGGCTACGTTGCTTTTTAGAATATGAGAGATACGCTATGAACTCCCTGTCGACTACTAGCAGACAAGATTGAAGCATGGGACGCGCCGCTCAAGGAAGCCCATCCCGCAATTAGTTCGGCGCAGGGGTCTTGCTGCAAAAACGTCGGCTGGGCGGTTTTTTGCAAATAGGTTAGGATTTCAGAATTTCGTCTTCTTCAGGTTGAAATATTTGCTACGATGAGGGGTTCTCGGTAAGAATAATGAACGTATTTCCTGTTGTCCAAGGGTGTCTTTGGACTTCGGATTGTTTTGTGAAAAATCAAAGGGTCGTTTTGCAAAACAAGTTGGACGCGTGGGTAACATGCAACGGCGCGATGGAACAGACCGTCCTTTGGTGCACGTTTGATCTGTAAAGATTTCCTGCAAGTACTAACTTCTTGCCTGATCGAGGGAGCATGCAGGTGTCCTAGACGCACAAAAATTTCTTTGTCTTCGAACAATGCTGCCGCATTCTATAGTAGTAGAAACGAATGCCCGAATCTCTCTGCCGCATTGCTTTTTGGCCTTATACTCTTTCTTTTCCATACAGTTAGTATGGTATTATAAAAACAAAATAATTGTATTGTTCCAAAAACTGTAGAAACAAAATAACGGTACTATATCCTTTTACATACAGTTGGTACGGTTTCATAATACAAAATTATTGTATTATGATCATGCATATGAAATACGTAAATGTCTATCAATACTAAATCCAAGAGTGTCACGTCAACAAGATTTCAATAAATTGGTGTGTTGATACTACGGGCCTCTTTGTTTTGGCTCCCTGAGCAGCTCCGGGAGCCGCTTCACCTGCATGCCCACCAAACGAGGTGCTCCTCCGTCGGCTTCTCCTGAAATTCCGGGCGGAGCCGTGTCCAAAAAACAGGCGAAGCGGGGAGCGCCCGAAGGGCAGCTTCGCCGGCTCCCTCCCCGTCCACGTCAGCGTCATCCCAAAATACCCCTCGCACGAGCACGCTGAAGAATCCGGCGGCGCAGGAGTGCCGGGCGCGGCGATGGAGAGAGGACGGGCGTCGTGGAGACGGGCACTCGGATGGAGGCGGACGTCGTGGAGACCGGGAAGCCGGAGCTTGTGTGGTGCGTGGCTGCCGCGACGTCGGAGTTTCTCCAATCGGCGGACACGCAGCTTGAACCGGCCGCCGCCGCCGCTCGCCAAGACGCACCGCTCACCCATGCTTTTTTTTTTTTTTTTTTTTTTTCTGACCGTAGTAGTGGATGAGATCAATCCAGTGCTGGGCGTGAGCAGGGGATAAGAACGGTCGATGTGTTGGCCCACCTGCACGTGGGAGTCATTTTTGTTGGAGAAAAAAATATACTAAAAACTCAATCAATGGTAAACCGAAGCAGGTGATTATTCTTTAATTTGTCTTTTTATTAATTTTTCATATGAAATCATTTGAAACAAAGCGTTATGTCTAAGGGCATTATGGACAATTCTTATTTCATACATTTTTTCATCCATGAAGCTGCAGAAGAAGCTGCCAATGAAGTTGTAGGAGCAGCTGTTCTACCAAACGATTTCATACACAGCCACAGCCGGAGCCGACATAGTTGTTTTTCAGAGAAGCCACAGCCACAGCCGGAGCTGGCACAGCTGAAGCCTAAACAAACAGGCCCTACCTCTCCAATGGATGACACAACAATGTTTTATCCTAGGCATAGCATCTCATTTAATTTTAGCATATGTTGTGAGCAAATTAATACAGTTTTGTAGCCGCGGATATTGTGCCCAAGCTGTATCATGGAGATGATCCTATTTTGTTTACCATGGCCGCTTGGTAAGCTATGGTGTATGATGCAGCCGCAAGATTATGTTCAGCTCCTCCCGATCACCTAATCACTACTGCCTCCAGTACACGTGAACGCTGTGTAATACCTACTACACTGATGATCATGAACAGACTGACACGATAAGGTTTGGTGGCTAGATTAGTTTCCCTTCTTCGATCAATTGAGGAACTGGTAGTTCATACAACAGAATTCAGCTACAAGTAAGCTGCCCTGCTCAGCACGCTGCTGATATATTTGTACTAGAGCCTGAAGCCTTCCCACGGGTACACATATATATCTTGAGATGCTTGCTTGGAACCAAGAGGTGCCTGAGCGCCTTCCCCATGCTATGTGCTCCTGTTGCATAGAACGCTGTGTTGACAGAAGCTCAACTGTTATTCCCTATGCATCCGAGTCCCAGCCACCGGCTACATCTGGTCTCGCCGTGCAACGGCCACCAGCCAATGCCATCACGAACGCCCTCTTGACTACCATGGGTACGCTAGAAAGGCATGAGAGGTTGAGAATGTTAACGGCGCCACAGCGGCAACATGCTCTTGGAACAGACACGCTCAGATTCACCCCATGGTGATGTTGCCGATGTGTTGACTGTGGGAACCCAGGGTCCGATCAAGCACATACACACATGAATTTGGTGGGCGACCAACTCCCGACACTAGGCGCCGAACGCCCCTCCAGCAACGAACGCTGCTCCGTGTACTGTATACCTGTATTCGGCAACAATGCCTCTGTTATATATATAGCGAGAAATTAACTCCTACGGACTTCAAGTGTACACTTGCACGATCCTCCTCGGCCTCCAAAGGCCTCTCCTAACATCTTCTTGCGAGAACCCTAGTTCAAAATTTATGTGTGTTTGTGTACTAGGGTTCCCGATCTTCCAAAAGGTTCTGATAATTCTCGATTTGGTGGAGACTTGACACACATCGATTCGGCTCCCGAACAACACGTTCTGAACCCCGCAATCGCAGCACCACGTCTCCTCAGGTTATCGACCGGCGATGCACGGTCGACTTCGCTAAGAAGGCTTATCCTTACCTGCGAATCAAAGAACACAAGCAAGAACACAGAATAACCGATGAACGGTGGACCTCGCCAAAAAAGCTTATCCTTGCCTAAAATCTGAATTAAGATCACAAGTTGGGGTCTCACAAACCGATGAACGGCGAAATTGTTCTTGACAGAATAATTTAAGCAAAACCCAACCCTAACTTGGGCGGCGGCTATTGATAATATAGGGGTTAGGGGCGTGCAAAACCCCTGGACGCGTCCCTAATGGACTCCAACATGATACAAAACCCAAAGGCCAAATTACGGTGGCGCAGCACCGAGACAGATTCTGAACGTCTACTTGTTTCGACGATTCCCGTTGACTCCGGACGAATTTTGGCATGAGTCCGGTGCCATTGGAAAGGTTATCAAATTATCTTTCTGTCTTATGTAAAACATCCAAAACCGAGCCCATATGCGATCTGGGCGACCGTTTTAGTGTAGACTGCTCCTGGACTCCGAAACTGACTTGAAGACGACTTGACTTGGGCCTCCAACTTGTCTTGGGTGCCCTTAGCTTGCTGATCTCCTCCGCCTCCAAAGGCCTCTCCCAACATCTCCTGGTCTTCTCCATAGTTCCTAATCACAATATAATCATTAGGTAGTAATCTATTCTCAAAATTCATATGTGAAGAAGTGTTTAAGAACGAGCTCACCTCTAAATTTAGTTGTCGTGCGCGAGCTCTAGTAATTGGACCTTGTATGACCAGTGGAGGAGTATCATTTGTATCCACAGTAGTGATATCCTCATCACCCTCCTCCTCTTGAATCGGAGTCGTCCTCGACTCAAGCTCATCTTCTTCATCCAAATAAGGCTTCAAATTTGAAATGTTGAAAGTAGGACTAACCCCGAAATCGGAAGGCAACTCAAGTTTATAGGCATTATCATTAATCTTCTCAAGTATCTTAAAAGGACCATCAGCTCTAGGCATTAACTTAGACTTTCTCAATTCTGGAAAACGATCTTTTCTCAAGTGCAACCAAACTAAATCACCAGGTTCAAGCTTAAGTTCTTTCCTACCTTTACTACCAGCAACTCTATATTTTTCAGTCATCTTTTCAATGTTTTCTTTAGTTGTCTCATGAATTTTCAAAATAAAATCAGCACGCTCTTTAGCATCTTTATGAATCCGTTCACTAGTAGGCAAAGGTAGAATATCAATGGGAGTACGGGGATTCAAACAATACACTACCTGAAAGGGACTTACCATGGTGGTAGAATGTGTTGCTCGATTGTAAGCAAACTCCACATGAGGGAAACATTCTTCCCACATCTTCAAATTCTTCTTCAAAACAGCTCGCAACATGGTCCCTAAAGTGCGGTTCACCACCTCTGTTTCTCCATCAGTTTGTGGATGAGAAGTGGTAGAAAATAACAATTTTGTACCCAACTTGTTCCACAAAGTACGCCAAAAGTGACTCAAGAACTTAGCATCACGATCTGAAACAATAGTAGAAGGCATACCATGCAAACGTACAATCTCTTTGAAAAAGAAGTCAGCAATATGAATAGCATCATCACTTTTATGACAAGGTATAATATGTGACATCTTAGAAAAACGATCCACCACAACAAAAATGCTATTCCTCCCCCTCTTAGTCTTAGGCAATCCCAAAACAAAATCCATACAAATATCCGTCCAAGGAATAAAAGGAACATGAAGAGGCATATATAAACCATGTGGATTCAAGCGAGACTTAGCTTTTTGACATGTTGTGCATCGAGCCACAAAGCTCTCAACATCCCTCCTGATCTGTGGCGCCAAAATGCGTGAGTGGCCAAAACATCCGCCGTTTTCTTGGTGCTAAAATGCCCCATCAATCCTCCTCTATGCGCTTTCTGCAACAACAATAGACGAACGGAACCAACTGGAATGCATAGACGGTTAGCTCTAAATAAATACCCATTATTTAGCACAAATTTGTTCCATGCACGCCCTTCTTTACAATTCAGCAACACCTCTTTAAAATCAGGATCAAGCGCATTTTGTTCTTTAATTGATTCAAGCCCAAAAATCCAACAATCAAGTTGAGACAGCAAAGTATATCGTCTAGACAAAGCATCGGCAATCACATTATCCTTCCCTTTCTTATGCTTAATGATATAAGGAAACGTCTCAATAAATTCAACCCATTTAGCATGTCTACGGTTCAGATTATTTTGAGAGCGAAGGTATTTAAGTGATTCATGATCAGAATGAATAACAATTCTTTAGGCCACAAATAATGACGCCACGTCTGTAAAGAACGTACAAGTGCATACAATTCTTTATCATACGTGGAGTAATTCAGAACAGGACCAATTATTTTCTCACTAAAGTATGCAACGGGTTTACCATCTTTCATCAAAACACCACCAATTCCAACTCCACTAGCATCACATTCTAGCTCAAATGTCTTACCAAAATTTGGAAGTTGCAGCAATGGTGCGTGTGTAAGCTTGACCTTCAATGTGTTGAAAGACTCCTCTTGTGCCTTGCTCCAATGGAACACCACACCCTTCTTCGTCAACTCATGCAGCGGTGCAGCAATGGTACTAAAATCCTTGACGAAGCGGCGGTAGAAACCTACAAGACCAAGAAAACTCCTCACCTGTGTGATAGACTCAGGAACCGGCCAGCTCTCTATGGCTTCAATCTTTGACTCATCCACCTCAATGCCCTGTGGAGTAACAACATAGCCAAGAAAAGATACTCGATCCGTGCAAAAGGTGCACTTATCAAAATTACCAAACAAACATGCATCTCGTAAAGCATTAAAAACAGCACGCAAATGATCCATATGTTCATCCAAAGACTTGTTGTAAATCAAGATATCATCAAAGTAAACCACCGCAAAATGACCAATAAAAGCTCTTAAAACCTCATTCATTAAGCGCATGAACGTACTAGGTGCATTAGTCAAACCAAAAGGCATTACTAACCACTCATACAAATCGAATTTAGTTTTGAAAGCTGTTTTCCATTCATCACCAAGTTTCATTCTAATCTGATGGTTTCCACTACGCAAATCAATTTTTGTGAAAATTACAGAACCACACAACTCATCAAGCATGTCGTCTAACCTAGGAATAGGATGATGATATCAAATAGTAATATTATTGATGGCTCTACAATCAACACACATACGCCAAGGACCATCTTTCTTAGGAACGAAAAGTACAGAAACGGCACAAGAGCTAAGGCTTTCACGTACATACCCACGGTCCAAAAGTTCTTGGACTTGTCGCTGAATTTCCTTAGTCTCCTCTGGATTGGTCCTGTATGTAGTGCGGTTGGGCAATGTGGCACCCGGAATCAAGTCAATTTGGTGCTCTATCCCTCTCATAGGTGGCAGCCCCAGTGGTATCTCTGCTAGAAAAATGTCCTCATACTCCTGCAAAAGGTTAGTAACAGCAGGGGGCAACGAACTAGCAATATCATCAAGCGAAAACAAAGCTCGTTTACATATCAAAGCATAGCAAACATCATCATCGGAAATTTCAGCAAGATCACTTTTTGTAGCAAGCATAACAGCACCCTTCAATTTAATTCCCTCGTCCTTAGAACTAGGTGTAGACTTATTACTTTTAGGTCGAAAAAGAGAATTAGCAACTTGCTGATTTTCAGATTTAGCATTATTCAAACTAGCAGCTTGCTCTCTATCAGCCTCTACAATTTCAGCATGGGTCAAAGGAACCAAAGTAATTTTCTGCCCCTTATGCACAAAGGAATATCTATTACTTCTACCATGGTGTGTAGCATCATTATCATGTTCCCAAGGTCTACCCAACAAAAGATGACAAGCTTGCATAGGTACCACATCACAGTCTACAGAATCAACATAAGTACCAATAGAAAATGAAACTCTGCAAGTTTGTGATACCTTAGCCTTTCCAGAATCATTCAACAACTGAATATAGTATGGATGTGGGTGTGGGTGAGTTTCCAAACCAAGCTTCTTGACGAAATCAGCACTCACCAAATTATTGCAGCTACCTCCATCAATAATGACACGAGCTCGACGGTTCTTGATGAGGAAGAAAATCTGGAATAAGTTATATCGTTGAAGCTTGTCCGGTTGTTGTACTTGTGTGCTGAGCACTCGCTGTACAATGTGGACGCCGTAAGACATCGTTTCCTGAAGACCAAAAATTTTGCCATCTTCCTCAATGTCTTCGTCATCCTCAATGTCGGAGGTGCTGATATATCCTCCATCATCTGTCACAATGTATGCCCGCTGACTTGGGCAATCCCGCTGCACATGTCCCATCCTGTGGCAGCGGTGGCACTGAATGCCGGAGGTGCGTCCCGTCGAGGTGGTGTTGGCGGGTGGGGCACCCTTGGTGGGTTCTGAAGAACGTGCAGGAGGTGGTGTTGGCGCTGCAGCAATGGTGGTGGCTGGTGGAGACGTCCTGGAAGGAGCGGGCTTGTTCAGTCCCGAAGACGGCACCCTGCATGGCGTGTAGGGGTTGGCCTTGTTCCTGTTATGCTGTTCACATCCCTGCAATTCCTTTTCTGCAAGCATAGCAAACTGGAACAACTTGTTGACAGTATGAAATTCCTTATAATCAATAATATCCTGAATGTCACGCCTCAAACCAGCATAAAAGCGACAAATAACAGCCTCATTGTCCTCTACTATCATGCAGCGTTGCAAACCCTTTTTAAGTTCCCCATAATAATCCTGTACAGATTTATCCCCTTGTTCTAGACGTTGCAAGTTTTTACGCCAATCTCTATAATAAGAAGAAGGGACAAAACAATCACGCATAGTTTCCTTAAGTTTATCCCAAGTACGAGGAATTTCATCACCAATTAAGGAATTCCACCAATCAATAGCAAAGTCCTTAAACTCGCTAGTAGCCTGTCGAACTCTATGCTGCTCAGGAACAAGATGGGCACTAAGTTTCTGCTCTACTGTCATCTCCCAGTCAAGATATCCCTCAGCATCATATGTACCCACAAACGATGGAATTGTAAACTTAATTTTAGCATTGGGATCGTCAGGAGGGGGTCGATTACCATGATGTCGGTGCTGAGATCCCATACCACGAGTGTTATTGTGTAGGCGACGTCGATCCCTGTTCTCTTTGGTCTTGGCTGCATCAACGTCTCCTTTCTCATCATACGCCGTGTCGTCTTGCATGCCCATCTCGATCTCTATCTCAGAAATTGTGTCGGTTAACATAGTAACCAAGGTGGTTACAACGGTAACCGTGTCTTGTACGTTCTTAACCGTGTCTTGGAGTGTGGACATCCTCCTGTCCAGCCGCTCTGTTTGGTTGCCGACCGACTCGTCAACCGCCTTCTGGATCGTCGTCTTCATGTCCTCAGCAAACTTGTCAAGAAGAGCCTTTAGGTACTTCTGACTGACACATTCGCTGAAGTCCTTGGGAGGAATGTTGTCAACTGCCTGGTCGTCTCCTGCTATGATAGACACAAAAACAGGAACAAACGGTGAAGGTTATCCATATCAAATACTACTGAAGTGGTGCCTCTCAACACAGCAAAAAGAAGCCTCTTGCCAAGCTCTTACAAGGTTCTTACTAGCAAAGCAAAGGATACCTGGAAGGCGTGCTCCGCGATTGCAAGGGTCAAAAACATGTGCTGTCCAGAAGTGATATGTGGAGCTAGGAAGGCCAAATATGTGAGTGGAACACAATTCAATAACATATAGTAATGCTGAATAAATGTCCAAAGCACTGGTCCTAGTTACTGGTATACTCGTATGCAATTCCAGAAGCGAACAACAAGGAGCAGAGAGCAAGAATCAGCAAAGGTAACAAAGAAGAACAGCAAGTTTCAGGCAATGACAGACTCTGGGTGCCCTATGTGCCTCCTGTTTCTGTTTTTTTCCTGTAGCACTAGTAGAAATTAGGATTTTTTTTCTTTTTTCTTCTATTTTTTTATTTTTTTCTCAACCAGAGGCACAAGAATAGGAACACCACAAAGTATCAGCTCAAACTGAGTTAAGATGCGGCCTACAAAAAATCAAGAACGTTCTCTGAAAATCGGAAATTTTCTTCAACAATTTTTTTCTTTATCTTCCCGAATTTTACTGAAGGTACCTCAAGTTAGGGTTTGCAAAGAGGCAAAACTCAAATCGGGTAGGGCGAAACGAAGTCGGATGGATGCAGCGGGTGGATGGGTGTGGTGGGTAGGATGTATATGAATCGAAGCACTGAAAATATGGTGAAAACAGCGAGGCAAAATCAAGGTGTGGTGGGTGGGATGTATATGAATAGCGAGATGCGGAAGGTGGCGGCTAGGGTTTCAACGATAGGGTGCAACGGATGGAAAAATCACAAACTGAAATCAAACACGAACTAAAACTAGCAACAAAACACGACTAGGACACAAACTCAACACTACGGACTCTGAAATCAAATTATGCAAAGGCTAAGCGTGGTTCTGGGATAGGGAAAACTAGTAACTAATTTTCTTTGTTGGCTTTTTCGTGGACTCTAGGATGAAGGCGAAATCAACTGAACTAAAAGGAACAGGGAGGGCGAACCTGACAAAAAACCTGTCTCTGAATACCACTTGATGTGAACTTGGGTTCCTGATCTTCCGAAAGGTTCTGATACCTCTCGATTTGGTGGAGACTTGACACACGTCAATCTGGCTGCCGAACAACACGTTCTGAACCCCACAATCGCAGCACCACGTCTCCTCAGGTTATCGACCGGCGATGCACGGTCGATCTCACCAAGAAGGCTTATCCTTGCCTACGAATCGAAGAACACAAGCAAGAACACAGAAGAATACAACCAAATTGCTGAAATCTGAGTTAAGATCACAAGTTGAGGTCTCGCAAACCAATGGACGGCGAAACTGTTCTTGACAGAATAATCTAAGCAAAACCCAACCCTAACTTGGGCGGCGACTACTGATAATATAGGGGTTAGGGGCATGCAAAACCCCTGGACCCAAAGGCCAAATTACGGTGGCGTAACACCGAGACAGATTCTGAACGTCCACTTGTTTCGACGATTACCGTTGACACCGGACGAATTTTGACATGATTCCGATACCATCGGAAAGGTTATCAAATTATCTTTCTGTCCGTATGTAGAACGTCCAAAACCGAGCCCGTATGCGATCTGTGCGACCGTTTTAGTGCAGACTGCTACTGCACTCCGAAACTGACTCGAAGCCGACTTGATTTGGGCCTCCAACTTGTCTTGGGCACCCTTGCTGATCTCCTCTGCCTCCAAAGGCCTCTCCCAACATCTCCTGGTCTTCTCCATGGTTCCTAATCACAATATAATCATTAGGTAGCAATCTATTCTCAAAATTCATATGTGAAGAAGTGTTTAAGAACGAGCTCACCTCTAAATTTAGTTGTCATACGCGAGCTCTAGTAATTGGACCTTGTATGACCAGCGGAGGAGTATTATTTGTATCCACAGTAGTGATATCCTCATCAACCTCTCTGACTCGTCCTGTCCAAACCTCTCGCACCATGGCAAAATGCTGAGGTAGAACAACGACGCGTACAAGTTTAAAGTGGTATGCTGTTTCCTGTTGCCTTCCGTTCGTACTCGGTCCACATTACTCTCTTTCTCCTTTGAGAGAGTGGTGGCATATTCCTGCATATATAGACTTGACAAAAGAACCCGTACATGTTGACCTTAAGTACAGAATTGTCCAACTCTGCCTACGGAACGGCCCGCTTGGTACACAGTTAATAAGTAGCGATGTGACAGTTATGTGAGTGCAGGGTCGGGACGAGTGGATCCTACTTTTGAGGGTGTTTGTTTTAGATACCGCAACGGGAAGGGTTGATACCACTCAAGAATATTCCCTCAAATCTGAAACAAAATAATCCACCCAAAATTGAACGGAAGAACTCATCCCACTTCACTCTGACGCTTTCCGCTCGACCCACGGGTGGCGCCGCCGCCCAACCTGCCGTGCTTCATGCCACCGAGAACCTGCCTGTCCACCTTGAGCCCGTCCTCCTCCCAGCCCCGCATGAGGCATCCGCGCCACCGTTCTCCTCCACAAGATTCGCTGCATGATGCCACCAGGCCTCCCTCGACAAACGTCACCAGCCGGTGCTCCCGGCTTCCACTTCCATCAGGCCTCCTTGACAAGCACCCATGAGGATGCCGCGCCGCACCATGAAAAAATGCTTTCTTTTTTTAGATAAGGGAAACTTTATTTCATGATGAAAAAAAGTTCCGGCCTCTACACCGCGAAAATACATGTAGCCAGAATACATAACAGAAACAAAGTGAACCGAGACAAATCGGTTTCAAAGAAAGTAAAACCCCCTACTCCTTCAGCTAAAGACCAACATTCCATGGCTTTACAATACTTGCATGCATTTATCGGCAACAATTTCTTGCATTAAGGATTACCTTGATCGTGATGAATCCCCAAAAGTTCCATGAGAACAAAGGCATAATCAAAGGTCCAGATACCTCTGCATTAAGTTTGCCGTTAAAACTAACAAGAAATTGCAGCCACACTCCTTCACCGAGTGTTGCAATGAAAAGGTCACACATGAAAGCCGATGTCGTCTGATCAGATTGGAAGCTGATCAAGAGGTTCTCACTCGGTCTGACATCACCTTGCACCTCAATTGCACTACGGCAAGCTGGCATGTCCAGACAAACACAGTCACAAAATTGTCGGCACAGTCGACCATGACAATCGATTCACCGAACAATACCTCATCATCCCTGCCATAAACATCATCTTCACACTAATAATGTCGCTAGATTGTCACATCCGCTAAACCCAAAAACCATCTCTATCGAACTCAAAAACCATTCCCATAGATGACCATATCTTTTGTTGATCATGCAGCAAGGTCGTGAATCCGGAGAGAATGCAGAGTTTCAAATAGCGTGTGACACCCCGTGTCACTGTAACTAGGCAGCACCCACATCCCAACTACACTGAAACCAAAAAGAAATCAAATTTGAATTCGAATTCAATAATCCAAACAATTGCCAAATCCAAGCTTCTGAAGGAACTCAAAATTTTCCATAACAACTTGAGCAAAAAAAAATATCATTAGATAGCCCTTCTGATATCAGAATTTTGGACAATTTTTGATGATTTTTGAAATTCATCTGCTTCTGCAAATAAATCCCCAAAACTTAGAAAGTAACCAACTTTGACCAACTGCCATTTGAAATTCCTTTGGATTCCAGATGTGCATGTTGGCCAGATGGTAGAACTTTTCAAGACCTTTCCAACGGTACCAAATTTGTGATTTTTGGAGTTCAATTGCTAGTCCAATTGATGTGCTAAACTTTGGGGGAAATTCTGGTTTGAATAATTCGGCAAAATACAAAAGATGCTGTGGGACCCGCTCGTCAGCGACGTCCGTCTCACTGTGCGTGGAGGAACTTTGCCGCCACGTCGCCGACGGCGTACGGCGCCTCTCCACGGCGCCCTGGCCCGCTCTCGGCCGCGGACGACGTCAAGAGGCGACCCCGCTCCTCTCCCAGCTCTCTCGCGCTCATTTCCTTCGCTCCCGTCGCCGTTCCCCGACCCCAAACCCTAGCGCCATTGCCGCTTGCTCGAGCTCCGCCGTGTTTCATCGCCGTCGAGCCAGCTCCGAGCCAGCCGAGCTTTCCGTGGAGCCGCCATGACGTCCTGGGGATAGCGTCGAGGTCGTCTTCGCGTCCGCGTACCGCGAGCCCAAGGATTCGAGCTCCTTCTTCAAGTCCGGCCGTGGGGTAGTTCGACGGTTCGCCGTTGTCTTCTCCCTCTCCGGTGAGTGGCTCGTCGATTGCTCACGTCGTGAGGTACTCTTCCCGGTTGCGCACCCTCCGAGCCTCACCAGTTTCGTTCTTCTGCAGCCGGATCGCCTGAATCGAGTTTTTCCCCTCGCCGGTCTTCACCGCCGCGGAAGAGCTCGTCGTCGCCGGCAGTCTTCCCGGTCTCCTCGTCATCTACTTGCAGCACGTCTCCCTTCCCCGTGTCGTCGTGAAGCTCGCGCGCCAACAACTGCAGCTGGAGGACCACCCCTCCGCCCCCGTGACGTCGCCGGTCATCTTCCACCCGCTGCCGCTCATCGCCGACTACCCTCCGGCCTACCCCGCAAGTTTCCACTCGTCGAGGTGAAAACCCCACTTCCCGCGCTCCCTCTTCGTGCCCTCGGCCAGCCCCGCGAGCCAGCGGAGCTCACTCCGGTGAGCTGCGCCGCCGCGCTCTGGTGACCGCTCCGGTCAGCGCAGCCCGGACCACACGATCATGATCCCGTGTGGCCACGCAGGATCCCGTGTGAACGACTCTGCGGCCACACGTGTGTCCTCTCACACCACTGGTTGGATCTGGTGTGGCGCAGCCCAGATCCGGTGCGGCCCTGATCTTGTGGCCCTTCTTGTGGCTCAGATCTGATTGGCCTGCCCATTTTCAATCCTTTTCCGAAATTGTTTAACTCTCCAGAAATTGCCTGAGATTTGTAAAATGCATAATAAATCGAATACATCTCCGAAAAGTATGAAACTAATTTTGCTAGTTTCCTTGTGCCCTTCTATGTCTAGGAAAAATAGCAGATCACTTAATACCCTTCATCGTTTTCCTGTATAAATACAAGTGTCCAGAGCTTGTTTAAATCATAATTAATTCTCTGTTGCCCCATAAATCCTAAAATCTTGCATGCCTATTAAGCTATTGATAACACACTTACAGAACATTTTTCTACTGTCATATTCTGTTTAGTTATTTATTTATGATTTAAATCATTCTCTGCAATGTTTAAATTATTGTAAATTATTCATGTTACAATAAATCGTCAAACTTCACCATAAATCACTTCCAGTGGTGACTTTCACCAGAAAAATGCCACTGAACCTAAATTAATTTTCAAAATTGAATTATTTATTTAATCGTCTTAAAGTTGATTAAATGGTTAACTTAATTGAAAATCAATGAAGGAAATACTCCAGACGAAATTAATTAACAAAGTTAATCATTTGCACTTACAGTGTAAATGACTGTCCCATCACGTAATTAAATCATTAATTGCATCATATGCTTACATCTAATTTTGCATTATTCCTTGTCATAACGTGTAGTGACAGAGACGACTCCGGAGCCGCTCGACTTCCAGCTGCCGGAGGAGCAGGCCCAGGAGGTGTAGGAGGAGCAGCCGCAGTAGGACACTGACCCCGCTGACCCAGCTAGTGTAGCTCCTGAGCCAGGCAAGCCCCGGTGCATGCCTTCCGATTTAGGATTTTATTTTTGCACTTGATTGGAGCTAGTATTTGATCGTGCATTAGGTTTATTAGGAGTTGCTGTGAAACCTTAGTACTGCATTAGGACTACCCTTCCATATCCTACCTTGTGTCCTATTTTTTGTAGATGTGGTCTAGGATACGTTAGAACTTGCTATGCTTAGTGGCTAGCGGACGGTAGAAGTCGAGTGGTAGGTCCCACTCGCGAGTTAGGAATTACCCTGGATTGTATTAGATGGATTTAGGATTTATTGAGACCGGACGGGGAATTGTTTGTGTAGGATGGTTGGAGAAGGCTGGGCCTTCACGGTGGTGTAGCCCCGTCTGTGTCAATTAAGGACCGTTCGTTGTTGGCCCTATTGAGCAAGTTCGAACGTACTGATCACATGCTAGTGTTTTTATGGGCCTAGTAAACTTAGTAGCTCGAGTTGCCCTGGTGTGCGGTGGAAGCCTGCCCTTTCTATCATGGTATTCGGGAGAGAAAGGATGCTTCCCAATCGGGGCGTGCGTCTGGGACGGGGACCGTGCGGGAAGGCAATTCTCGGGAGGGGTTGGATCCGGCCTAGCTTCAGGGGGACCCTTGCAAACGGTTGCCGCATGCGACTTTAACCGTGTGCGTCGTGTGGTCAGGTTTTCTCCTGCAGGATGTACATCGATGCCGCCGCTCTCGGTCATGAGCAACCTTGTTCAGTGCGCCATCTCGTAGTGTGATATGATTGATGATGATGACTAGTACTTATATTTATTGTATCTTATTACTGCTATATTGATGATCTGATGTATTGTTACTTATATCTGTTTTAGCTATATGCACACTGCTTTATTGGATAAGTACTTAACTTGAAACTAAAACTTGAAAGTAAGGACCAAGTAATTAGTGCGGTTTTATGCTATCGAGTCAGCCACCCTTTTGTAGCCTTGCATATGAGGAGTCGGCTGTAGTTAGCTACGTTGACGGGTAAGTCTTGCTGAGTATTAGTTGCTAAGGGTTTGACTCTTTATGTTTTATTGCAGGTAGCACCTTCATCCCTGACTCTATGGGTGGAGGTGGACAGTGGGATGGCCAGCTTCCCTTTGGTTGGACAGCCCACTGGGAGACTGAGGAGTGATCTCCCCCCGAGTCCGCATCTTCATGACTTTGGATGCGGGTTCTTATTGTATTGTGAGCGCGTGCGCTTGTATTTCTATTAGCTTTGGACTTGTATCTGTATCGTTTAATTCTGCTGTGCGACTCTATGTTTTAATTGGACTAATGTAACCACTTAAAGACTTAATTTGTGCTTTTTATATGTTGTACTGTTGCGTCTGTTCATCAGCGCTATACCGACTCGATCCTGCGAAAAGCGGAGACGCTTCAGCTGGTACCAGAGCCGTGTTGGGACAGTACATCATATAAACGGCCTATTTTCGAAAAGCTAACCACGTTGCGAGTGAGGAACGAAAAGCCCATTATAAAGATGTTAGAGTAATCAGGTGGTAATAGGAGTTGATTGTTATTTTTCTGTAACGACGCACCGACACCCAGGTAAGAAGGTAAGTAACATGCATGGCTCAAGGGATACGAGTTTAACTTGTGTAGATTATGGGGGTGTTATAGGATGGAGGAGATGGATCAGGAGATGTGTTTTGTGATGTGGGGAGCCATGCATTACTTTTCTGTTATTGCTGTCCATCGGCGGATTTGGTGGACGTCACCTATGTAGATTGCTTGAGGTGGCGATGTATGTTTTCTGCCGGTACACTAACTTGCGCGTAGATCGTGTAGCAAACGTGTTGAGTGCGACTTAGTTGCCACCACTGTCTACGGCCTGCTATACTTGGGCAAATTTTATTTGGTGAGGACGTATAGGTCGTGCATGCATTGCATCTTCATGATTTAAAACACTTCCACGAATTTCAGATCACCCAAAAATTTTAGACTGACAAGCTAACTTAAAAAATCCATAACTCCAAAACCGCTCGACCAAATTTGATGAACCAAGACTTTCTGGAAAGCTTATAACGTGAACTAAAACCTTGCTTCAGAGTTTCCCTTTCGATTCTGTCAGTATACCCTTCAAATCTGTCGACCAAGTGGAGTCAAATTTCAGCTTCGACCAGTTTTTTCAGAATCTGTCTGCCATTTTCAGAAATTGATATCTCCAGTTCTACTGATCCGTTTTGGGCGTTTGAGCACTCGTTGGAAAGATCTTGAAGTTGTCTACAAGTTTCGTGTTCTGATTTTTCCCATTTGACGTCTCCAGAAGAGCCAGTTTTCGTTTTGTGACTGCTGCTCGCAGTCAAGACAGATTTCAGTTTGTTACTTTGAAGAACCGTTGCACCTGTGTTTGTGCGTGAACGGCTTAATGTAGCTACTTGCTACGATCCTCCCGAAGTCCTTTACCATGTTCTAAATTTTTTTTAGCATGGTTGTTCAGTTTGGAGCAGTTTGTGATATTTTTCTTGCAAACTCTCCATAAACGGATGCTTACGGCCTTTCTTGCATTTCAATTCTGCCATATTGAATATCTTTGTTTCTTGGAGCTAACCGTGGTGATGTTTAATTGGCAGAATGCCGCCGCGTCGTCCACCACCGCAGCCGCCCCCGCCACCAGAGCGCATGCTGGCGGAGGTGATGGCCAACCAGACGGACATCCTCAGGACTATCGCTCAGGCCGTCACCCAGCAGGGTGGCAATCGTCGGGGAGCCAGGCTGCACCTATGCAGACTTCCTGGCCACTCACCCGCCTGTCTTCTCGGGGTCCACTGACCCGATGGAGGCGGAGTCCTGGCTGCGCACTGTCGAGTCCAAGTTTGGGCTCCTTCCTGCCTGCACAGAGGTGCAGAAGACACTGTTCGCGGCGCAACAGCTTCAGGGGTCGGCTGGAGGATGGTGGGCAGCTCACCTTGCCACTCTTCCGGCCGGTCAACAGTTGACTTGGGCACAGTTCAGAGAGGCCTTTCGCTCGTTCCACATTCCGCGTGGCATTATGCAGCGGAAGCTCAGGGAGTTCCTCGACCTCAGGCAGGGAGGCAGGAACGTGTTCGACTACGCCCAGGTGTTCAACCACCTGGCCCAGTTTGCTCCAGACTAGGTAGACACGCCTGCCAAGCAGAAGGCGTGTTTCTTGAGAGGCTTGTCTACCAAGCTTCAGTCCCGGCTTGTCCTGAACGCCGGTGGTACCTTTGACGAGCTCGTCAGTGCAGCGATAGTGATGGAGGATGCCATCAGGGCCCACCAGGACGACAAGAGGAAGAGGAAGGCTGTGGCACCACCGTCTGGCAGTACTTTAGCCAGGCCACGTCTAGTGTACACCGCCCCCAGTGGACAGAGGTACCTTGCACCTCCCCAGTACCAGAGCCCGCCTCAGCAGCAGCAGCAGTTTGTTCAGAGGCAGCCACAGCAGCACCAGCATCAGCAGCAGTAGCGCCCGCAGCAGCAGCAGCAGCAGGCAGGTAGAGGTTTCCCGTGCTTCAACTGTGGACAGGTGGGGCACTTCGCGCGTGACTGCCGTGCAGCACCTAGGCAGAACAACGCGCAGAGGGCTCCAGTTCAGGCAGCAGGACAGCAGCGCCAGCAGGGCAGGAATGCGCCAGTCAAGACTGGGCGCGTTAACTACACCACTGCAGAGGAGGTTCCAGAGGGTGAGCAGGTTCTAGCTGGTACGTTTTCTATGCGTCACGAGCCCGTGGTTATCTTGTTTGATTCAGGTGCATCACATGATTTTATCAGTCTATCTTGTACTCGTCGGTTGAGACTTGAGCTATCCACTATGGAGACTCCCTATCTGATCAGCACACCAGGAGGCCGTAATATCACTCGTTAGTTTGTATATAAGGCCCCGCTTGATCTCGCTGGGAAGATCTACCCGACCCATCTTGTTGTGTTGGACGGTCAGGGTCTAGATGTGATTCTTGGGATGGGTTGGATGAAGTTTCACAAGGCTGTTCTTGATATATCTCTTTGGTTGGTTCACTTGGATTCTCCTGTTCAGGGCAAGGTCACTCTTCAGCCCTCCTTGCTAGCAGCTACGCAGCCCTCCTTGCACCAGGCCATTGGCAAGAGTCTGGATATGATTCCTGTGGTGCGTGAGTACCCAGATGTGTTCCCAGATGATTTGCCAGGCATGCCACCAGATCGAGATGTGGAGTTTCGTATTGACTTGCAGCCAGGCACATCACCTATCTCTAGAAGACCGTACAAGATGCCCCCTAATGAGCTAGCAGAGTTGAAGGTGCAGTTGAAGGAGCTATTGGACAAGGGTTTTATTCGCCCCAGCTCTTCACCTTGGGGTTGTCCAGCTTTGTTTGTGAAGAAGAAGGACCATGCACTCAGGCTATGTGTGGACTATAGGCCACTGAATGCTGTGACCATCAAGAACAAGTATCCGTTGCCTCGCATTGATATCTTGTTCGATCAGCTAGCTAGAGCTAAGGTGTTCTCCAAGATTGATCTTCGTTCTGGGTATCATCAGATTAAGATCCGTGCAGAGGACATTCCGAAGACTGCTTTCTCTACCAGATATGGACTCTATGAGTACTTGATGATGTCTTTCGGTCTGACCAATGCACCTGCTTACTTCATGTACTTGATGAACTCAGTGTTCATGCCAGAGTTGGATAAGTTTGTCGTGGTTTTCATTGACGACATCCTGATCTATTCAGAGACAGAGGAGGAGCATGAGCAGCACCTCCGGATTGTGTTGGAGCGTTTGCGAGATCACCAGCTGTACGCTAAGTTCAGCAAGTGCAAGTTCTAGCTTAGCGAGGTGCCTTTTCTTGGCCATGTCATATCAGCTGAGGGCATTGCTGTTGATCCAAGCAAGGTGCAGGATGTTCTGGATTGGAATGCACCTAGGACTGTCTCTCAGATTCGCAGTTTTTTGGGTTTGGCTGGTTATTACCGTCGGTTTATTCCGAATTTCTCTAAGATCTCCAAGCCCATTACTGAGTTGCTGAAGAAGAATGTGAGATTTGTGTGGAGCCCGCAGTGTGGTGAGGCATTCTAGAATCTGAAGAAGCTGCTCACTACCGCTCCAGTTTTAGCTCAGCCTGATATCACCAAGCCATTTGATGTGTATTGTGATGCTTCCGGTACTAGTCTTGGTTGTGTGCTCATGCAGGATGGCAGGGTAATTGCTTATGTCTCTCGGCAGCTTAAGTGACATGAAGAGCATTATCCCACTCACGATCTCGAGCTTGCAGCTGTCGTACTTGCTTTGAAAGTATGGCGGCATTATCTGTTGGAAAATCTGGTGCATATCTATACAGATCACAAGAGCCTCAAGTATATATTCACACAGTCAGATCTGAGCATAAGCCAGAGGAGATGGTTGGAGCTGATCAAGGACTATGATTTGGAGATTCACTATCACCCAGGGAAGGCTAATGTGGTTGCTGATGCTTTGAGTCGCAAGGCTCATTGCAATAATCTCATCGCAGCTCCTTATGCAGAGGCAGAGCCCAGTCTTAGAGTGTATGCTTATGGCTCCTTGGCCAATATATCACTTGTTCTGACCTTGCGTGATGAGATTGTGGCCGCGCAGAAGAAGGATGAGAAGGTGAATAACCTCAGGAGAAGACTCAAGCTTGGGGAAGCTAGAGTCCAGTGTTTCAGAGAGGATGAGGATGGAGTCCTGTGGTTCCAAGACAGATTGGTGGTTCCTAACGACTTTGAGTTGCGCAGGAAGATTCTTGATGAGGCGCACTTGTCCAAGTATTCCATCCACCCTGGCAGCAACAAGATGTATCAGGACTTGAGGAGTCGCTTCTGGTGGACCCGCATGAAGCGGGAGGTCGCACAGTATGTTTCCGAGTGTGACATTTGCAGGAGAGTCAAGGCAGATCATGTGAAGCCAGCTGGATTATTGCAGCCTTTGAATATTCCTGCTTGGAAGTGGGAGGATATTAGCATGGATTTCATTGTTGGGTTACCTCTCACATCGCAGAAGCATGACTCTATTTGGGTGATTGTCGATCGATTGACCAAGTCAGCTCACTTCATTCCGGTGTATACCTGTTACAGTATGCAGAAGTATGCTGAGCTTTATATCTCCCGGATTGTCTGTTTGCATGGAGTGCCTAAGACCATCATTTCAGATAGAGGACCTCAGTTTGTTTCTCGCTTCTGGGAGCAGCTGCATGCTTCTTTAGACACCACCTTGATCCATAGTGCTGCTTACCACCCACAGACAGATGGACAGACTGAGAGGGTGAATCAGATTCTTGAGGACTTACTTCGTGCTTGCGTGTTGACTCACACCAAGGATTGGGAGAAATGTTTGCCGCTAGCAGAATTCTTGTACAACAACAGTTATCAGGAGAGCATCAAGATGGCACCCTTTGAGGCTTTGTATGGACGTCGTTGTCGGACTCCCCTTAATTGGGTTGAGTCTGGTGAGCGATTCACCTTTGGGACTGAGTTGATAGCAGAGGCTGAGGTGACTGTGAGACACATTCAGTCCAACTTGAAGGCAGCCAAGTCTAGACAGAAGAGTTATGCTGACAGGAGGCGCCGACCGTTGGTATTTGCAGTTGGTGATCGCGTATACCTTCGTGTCTCTCCCATGAAGGGCGTACGCCGGTTCGGTGTCAGAGGGAAGCTAGCCCCGAGATACATTGGACCTTTCCAGATCTCTGAGCAGTATGGACCCGTTGCTTACCGATTGGAGTTACCCTCCAACCTCTCGGGTGTTCACAATGTCTTCCACGTATCGCAGTTGAGGAAGTGCTTGAAAGCTCCTGCAGATGTGGTGGTCAGCGATGTTGAGCAGCTTGAGCCAGATTTGACCTACCCCGAGCAGCCTGTCAGCATTGTCGATCAGAAGGACAGGGTTACTAGGAACAAGACCACGAAGTTCTATAAAGTGCAATGGAGCAACCACTCCGAGGTGGAAGCCACGTGGGAAACTGAAGAGTTTTTACACTCTCATTTTCCAGGATTTCTACCTTCGAGGTGAGTTTTAGTTGTCCATTTTTGCATTTTGCCTTCGCCTTCAATTTTCGCTTTCCCTTCTTTTCTTAATCTCGGGACAAGATTCTTTTAAGGGGGGAGGGCTGTGACACCCCGTGTCACTGGAACCAGGCAGCACCCACATCCCAACTGAACTGAAACCAAAAAGGAATCAAATTTGAATTCGAATTCAATAATCCAAACAATTGCCAAATCCAAGCTTCTGAAGGAACTCAAAATTTTCCATAACAACTTGAGCAACCAAACATATCAGTAGATAGCCCTTCTGATATCAGAATTTTGGAGAATTTTTGATGATTTTTGAAATTCATCTGGTCCCCAAATAAATCCCCAAAGCTTAGAAAGTAACCAATTTTGACCAGCTGCCATTTGCAATTCCTTTGGATTCCAGATGTGCATGTTGGCCAGATGGTAGAACTTTTCAAGAGCTTTCCAACGGTACCAAATTTGCGATTTTTGGAGTTCAATTGCTAGTCCAATTGATGTGCCAAACTTTAGGGGAAATTCTGGTTTGAATAATTCGGGAAAATGCGAAACATGCTGTGGGACCCGCTCGTCAGCGACGTCCGTCTCTCCGCAGCGCCCTGGCCCGCTCTCGGCCGCGGACGACGTCAAGAGGCGACCCCGCTCCTCTCCCAGCTCTCTCGCGCTCATTTCCTTCGCTCCCGTCGCCGTTCCCCGACCCCAAACCCTAGCGCCATTGCCGCTTGCTCGAGCTCCGCCGCGTTTCATCGCCGTCGAGCCAGCTCGGAGCCAGCCGAGCTTTTCGTGGAGTTGCCATGACGTCCTGGGGATAGCGTCGAGGTTGTCTTCGCGTCCGCGTGCCGCGAGCCCAAGGATTCGAGCTCCTTCTTCGAGTCCGGCCATGGGGTAGTTCGACGGTTCGCCGCTGTCTTCTCCCTCTCCGGTGAGTGGCTCGTCGATTGCTCGCGCCGTGAGGTACTCTTCTCGGTTGCGCACCCTTCGAGCCTCACCAGTTTCGTTCTTCTGCAGCCGGATCGCCTGAATCGAGTTTTTCCCCTCGCCGGTCTTCACCGCCGCGGAAGAGCTCGTCGTCACCGGCAGTCTTCCCAGTCTCCTCGTCATCTACTTGTAGCACGTCTCCCTTCCCCGTGTCGCCGTGAAGCTCGCGCGCCAACACCTACAGCTGGAGGACCACCCCTCCGCCCCCGCGACGTCGCCGGTCATCTTCCACCCGCCGCCGCTCGTCGCCGACTACCCTCCGGCCTACCCCGCAAGTTTCCGCTCGTCGAGGTGAAAACCCCACTTCCCGCGCTCCCTCTTCGTGCCCTCGGCCAGCCCCGCGATCCACCGGAGCTCACTCCGGTGAGCTGTGCCGCCGCGCTCCGGTGACCGCTCCGGTCAGCGCAGCCCGGACCGCACGGTCATGATCCCGTGTGGCCACGCAGGATCCCGTGTGGACAACTCTGCGGCCCTGATCTTGTGGCCCTTTTTGTGGCTCAGATCTGATTGGCCTGCCCATTTTCAATCCTTTTCCGAAATTGTTTAACTCTCCAGAAATTGCCTGAGATTTGTAAAATGCATAATAAATCGAATACATCACCGAAAAGTATGAAACTAATTTTGCTAGTTTCCTTGTGCCCTTCTCTGTCTAGGAAAAATAGCAGATCACTTAATACCCTTCATCGTTTTCCTGTATAAATACAAGTGTCCAGAGCTTGTTTAAATCATAATTAATTCTCTGTTGCCCCATAAATCCTAAAATCTTGCATGGCTACTGATAACACACTTACTGAACATTTTTCTATTGTCATATCCTGTTTAGTTATTTATTTATGATTTAAATCGTTCTCTGCAATGTTTAAATTATTGTAAATTATTCATGTTACAATAAATCGTCAAACTTCACCATAAATCACTTCCAGTGGTGACTTTCACCCGAAAAATGCCACTGAACCTAAATTAATTTTCAAAATTGAATTATTTATTTAATCGTCTTAAAGTTGATTAAATGGTTAACTTAATTGAAAATCAATGAAGGAAATACTCCAGACGAAATTAATTAACAAAGTTAATCATTTGCACTTACAGTGTAAATGACTGTCCCATCACGTAATTAAATCATTAATTGCATCATATGCTTACATCTAACTTTGCGTTATTCCTTGTCATAACGTGTAGTGACAGAGACGACTCCGGAGCCGCTCGACTTCCAGCTGCCGGAGGAGCAGGCCCAGGAGGTGCAGGAGGAGCAGCCGCAGTAGGACACTGACCCCGCTGACCCAGCTAGTGTAGCTCCTGAGCCAGGCAAGCCCCGGTGCATGCCTTCCGATTTAGGATTTTATTTTTGCACTTGATTGGAGCTAGTATTTGATGGTGCATTAGGTTTGTTAGGAGTTGCTGTGAAACCTTAGTACTGCATTAGGACTACCCTTCCATATCCTACCTTGTGTCCTATTTTTTGTAGATGTGGTCTAGGATACGTTAGAACTTGCTATGCTTAGTGGCTAGCGAACGGTAGAAGTCGAGTGGTAGGTCCCACTCGCATGATAGGAATCACCCTGGATTGTACTAGCTGGATTTAGGATTTGTTGAGACCGGACGGGGAATTGCTTATATAGGATGGTTGGAGAAGGCTGGGCCTTCACGGTGGTGTAGCCCCGTCTGTGTCGATTGAGGACCGTTCGTTGTTGGCCCTGTTGAGCAAGTTCGAACGTACTGATCACATGCTAGTGTTTTTATGGGCCTAGTAAACCTAGTAGCCTGCGTCGCCCTGGATGTCTGGTAGATACTTTACTCTTTCTATCATGGTACTTGGGAGAGGAAGGATAACGTCCTGCGCAGTTGTACGTCTGGGACGGGGGCTGCGGCGGGAGACCCCTTCCTCGGGAGGAGTAGAATCTAGTACAGCTCTGGTGGTGCGTAGCGTAAACGGTTGCTGCATACGACTTTTGCGCGTGTGTGGCGTGTGGTCAGGTTTTTCTCCTGCAGGATGTACATCGATGCCGCCGCTCTCGGTCAAGAGCAACCTTGCTCACTGCGTCACATCGTAGTGTGATATGATTGATGATATGATGATGCTAGTCTATTACTTTACTGTTATTTACATTGCTATATATATACTGTCATTGTTGATGTACTGCTACTTTATACCTGTTTTAGAGATATGCACATTGTTTACTCGATAAGTACTTAACTTGAAATAAAACTTGAAAGTAAGGACCAAATAATTAGTGCGAGTTATGCTATTGAGTCAGCCACCCTTTGTAGCCTTGCATATTAGGAGTCGGCTGTAGATAGCCACGTTGACGGGTAAGACTTGCTGAGTATTAGTTGCTCAGGGTTTGGCTCTTTATGTTTTTTTGCAGGTAGCACCTTTATCCCCGACTCTATGGGTGGAGGTGGACAGTGGGATAGCCAGCTTCCCTTTGGTTGGACAGCCCACTGGGAGACTGAGGAGTGATCTCCTCTCGAGTCCTCATATTCATGGCTTTGGATGCGGGTTCTTGTGTATCGCGAGCGCGTGCGCTTGTATTTCATATAGCTTTGGATCTGTACTTGTATCATTAATTTCCGCTGTGCGACTTTATGTTTTAATTGGATTAATGTAATCACTTAAAGACTTAATTTGTGCTTTTTATATGTTGTACTGTTACGTCTGTTCACGAACGGCGCCTTTCCACGGCGCCCGGGCCCGCTCCTCGGCGCGTCGAGCTCCAAATACGGCGTCCCCGCTCCTCTCCCGGCTCCCTCCTATCCATTTTCCCCATTTTCCCCAACACCCAAACCCTAGCGCCATTGCCGTTGCTTGAGCCCCGCGGCATTTCCTCGCCGACGAGCCATCCCGGGCCGAGCCCTGCTTCGCGAACTTGCGCAAGGCTTGGCCGCAGCTCACCATGGCCACCATTTCCCTTGCTCCGGGCTGAGGAGCTCGAATCGAGCTCATCTTTCTCGAGCCCGGCAGAGTGAGCTCCGCCACCTCGCCGAGCAATACTCCCTCTCCGATGAGCCTCGTCGTCAATGCGTTGCACCTCAGTGTTCTGCACTCCCTCACGCACTCACGGAGCTCACCTTTCGATCCCGTTTTCTGTGTAGCCTCCGGAATCGAGCTTCTCCGTTCGCCGGTTTTCACCACCGCGGAGAGCTCGTCGTCGCCGGCAGTCTTCCCGGCTTCCTCGTCGTCAACCGGGCCCATGCTAAGCTCCACCGCAGTTCCGTGAAGCTTCTCCGCCAGATCCGCGTCGCAACCGAGCTCTTCTCTGCCTCCACGACCTCACCGGACTTCGCGCACCGCCACCGCTCGTCGCCGACCACCTTTCGGTCACTCATCCCCACTCCGAGCCGTCGAGGTGAGAACCCCGCCTCGCGTAGCCCCCTCCGGTGCCCTCCGTTGGCCGCTAGCGTCACCGGAGCTTACTCCGGTGAGCGCGCCGCCTCGCTCTGGCGCAACGACGGTCACCACACCGGTGACCACACGGACACGATCTCGTGTGGCCCCGCGGGATCCAGTGTGGTCGACCCTGTGGTCCACCGTGTGCCTTTGCGCACGAGTGGCCGGATCGATTTGCGGCTAACCCGGATCCTTTGTGACCGAAACCATGTGGCCCCCGTGTGGCCCAGATTTGATTGGTCCGCCAAATTTCAAATCCTTTCGCATATCTGTAAATTCTCAGAAATTATCAGAAACTTGTAAAAGCGATAGAAAAATAATTACACATCAGAAAAATGTGAATCCAATTTTGTTGGATTCCTTGTGTTGAGATCTACCCAGCAAAAACTCAAAATCACACAAAACTCCTGCATGCTTGTAAAGAAACTGTTAACACACTTACATAATATTTTTCTACTGATATATCATGTTTAATCATTTACTTATAATTTAAATCGTTCTCTGCATTGTTTAAATTATTGTAAATAATTCATGTTACAATAAATCGTCAAACTTCACCATAAATCACTTCCAGTGCTGGCTTTCACCAGAAAAATGCCATTGGACATAAATTAATTTTTGAAATTGAATTATTTATTTAATCGTCTTAAGTGATTAAATGGTTAACTTAATTAGAAATCAATGAAGGAAGTACTCCAGACGAAATTAATTAACAAAGTTAATCATTTGCACTTACAGTGTAAATGACTGTCCAATCACGTAATTAAATCATTAATTGCATCATATTCTTGCATCTAATTTTGCATTATTCCTTGTCATAACGTGTAGTGACAGAGACGACTCCGGAGCCGCTCGACTTCCAGCTGCCGGAGGAGCAGGCCCAGGAGGTGCAGGAGGAGGAGCCGCAGCAGGACACTGACCCCGCTGACCCAGTTAGCTACACTCCTGAGCCAGGCAAGCCCCGGTGCATGCCTCCCTATTTAGGATTTTATTTTCGCACTTAATTGGGGCTAGTAATTGATTGTGCATTAGGTTTATTAGGAGTTGATGTGAAACCTTAGAACTGCATTAGGATTACCCTTCCATATCCTACCTTGTGTCCTATTTTTGTAGATGTGGTCTAGGTTACGTTAGAACTTGCTATGCTTAGGGACTAGCGAACGGTAGAAGTCGAGTTTGTGCTTAATGTAATCACTTAAAGACTTAATTTGTGCTTTTTATATGTTGTGCGACTCTATGTTTTAATTGGATTAATGTAATCACTTAAAGGCTTAATTTGTGCTTTTTATATGTTGTACTGTTGCGTCTGTTCATCAGCGCTATACCAACTCGATCCTGTGAAAAGCGGAGACGTTTCAACATTAGTTACATAGGAAGAGGAAAAATAGGGTAATACTTAAGCTTGATTTTGGGAAAGCCTATGATAGGGTGAAATGGCCATTCATACAACAAGTATTGCGAATGAAAGGTTTCTCCCCACAATGGTGTTTTTGGATACAACAAGTAGTATCCCAAGGTAGTGTAGCAGTAAAAGTTAATGATGACATAGGTCACAATTTTCTAACAAAGAAAGGTGTAAGACAAGGTGATCCTTTATCTCCTATTTTTTTTAACATAGTGGTAGATATGCTAGCTGTTTTAATATCTAGAGCTAAAGATAATGGACAAATTAGAGGTTTGGTCCCACACTTAGTGGAGGATGGTCTTTCTATTTTACAGTATGCTGATGATACGATTATTTTTATGGAACATGATCTTAAGGAGGTCAAGAATATGAAGGTGCTTAATGCATTTGAGCAGCTATCTGGCCTTAAGATTAATTTTCATAAAAGTGAGTTGTTTTGTTATGGGGCGGTTAAAGATAATGAAGGAGAATACTCACAGATTTTTGGTTGTGATATGGGATCTTTTCCTTTTAGATATCTTGGTATTCCAATGCACCATAGGAAACTCAGAAATAGCGATTAGAAAGAGATAGAGGATTATTTTCAGAAAAAGCTAAGTGGTTGGAAAGGCAAACTGCTATCTGTAGCCAGTCTTATCCTAAACGGTTTTAAACGGCCATCTACACGCGTTTAAACGCTACACGGGATCTCACTGTGCAGTTTAGGCCCTAGTCGGTGTAGTAGACGGTTGACCCGTTTATACGGTCAAAGTCGGCAAAAAATGGGGCAAACGGCCTAGACAACACGGAATTTACACGGATTTGTGCGGCGTTCAGCCCGAATCGAGCGGCGACTAGGGGATGGCGAGTTCCTGAGATCGAGCTCGGCGCAGCATGACGACGCTGGAGTTGTTGGTGCTGCAGAAGAGGTCCATCAGCCGCTGCAGGCGCACGGGGACAAGGCCCAGTTGATGAGCATCCGGCCACACTGCCGACCACGACGGCGAGGAAGTCGAGCAGCGCTGCCTTGTCCGCATCCTGCTGCGACGACGGGAGCCAGATGAAGGTGCTTAGCAGAAGAGCGGCGTCCGGATCTAGAGCTTGTAGTCAGGCAAGATTTCCTCGCCAGATCTAAAGCTTGTGAGCAGCGTATGGGGAGCAAGGAAGGAGAAGGGGAGCGGCGGCGGCGAAGGAAAATGTGTGGCTGGTGTTGGCTCTGTCGATTGTCGAATAGGAGTCTTTTTCCCGTAGATAAGGTATAAGGGTGTACGTGGGCTGTGTTTTTGCTCATGGGCCGGGATGGGCTGGCATATTTCCCTCTTCTTTTCTCCTTTTTCTCTTTTCTTTTTATTTTTCTTTCCTTTTCTGGTGCTACAGTACCAAACCGTTTAATCCGTTTACATGGCATCTAAACACGTTTAAACAGTCTAAACGCTAAACCGAGCCTCACCGACTGTCTACCGTTTAGCGTTTAGGAAAACATTGTCTGTAGGTGGTCGTTTAGTACTTATTAACTCTGTCCTCAGTAGTCTATCTATCTTTATGCTATCGTTTTTTGAAGCTCCAAGAGGAATCCTAAAGAAACTGGATTACTATAGATCTAGATTCTTTTGGCAAAGCGATGGTCATATGAAGAAATATAGGCTAACTAAATGGGGAATTCTTTGTACACCAAAGGATCAAGGGGGTATGGGTATTATGAACTTAGACCTACAGAATAGATGTCTCCTTAGCAAATGGTTGTTTAAATTAATTAATAAGGATGGGATGCAAATGGTCGTTTAAATTAATTAATGAGGATGGGATTTGGCAAAAACTCCTTAAGAACAAGTATCTGAGATATAAAACAATCACCCAAGTTGAGTATATGCCTGGCGACTCTCATTTTTGGTCTGGCCTCATGAAGGTTAAGAGAGACTTTTTGAGGATGGGCAGATTTAACTTAGGAGATGGATCTCAGGTTAGATTTTGGAAGGATGTTTGGCTAGGAGACACGACCTTCAAAGACCAATTCCCTAGTCTATATAATATTGTTAGAAAAAAAAGTGCGATAGTGGCGACAGTATTAGGATCAAACACTTTAAATGTATCATTTAGAAGATCGTTAGTGGGCAATAACCTTTTGGCATGGCATCAGTTGGTGACTAAGGTTATAAATGTTCAATTGACAGATCAAAATGATACTTTCGTTTGGTCCTTTCATCAACAGGGCAAGTTTACAGTTCGCTCTATGTATAGAGCTTTGGTTGTGTCCAACATCATACCACAACACCACGTTGTTTGGAAACTTAAATTGCCCCTTAAAGGAAAAGTTTTCATATGATATTTATCGAAAGGAATAGTGCTAACTAAAGATAACCTAGCAAAAAGACAGTGGAAGGGAAGTCTAAAGTGTTGTTCGTGTAATCTTGATGAAACTATACAATATTTTTTCTTTGATTGTCATATGGCTAGATTTATTTGGCGAGTAGTGTAAGTTTCTTTTAATCTATCCCCTCCTGCAAATGTACATCATATGTTTAATGACTGGTTACAAGGGATTGATAGGAAACTTCAGCACAAAATTTTGGTTGGCGCAAGTACTTTATGTTGGGCAATTTGGCTTACTAGAAATGATATGGTTTTTAACAAAGCACAAGCTGTTACTTCTATGCAGGTGGTCTTCAGAGGAACGTACTGAATTCGTTTCTGGACACTTCTGCAAAAGAAGAAGGAACGCGGCCAAATAAAATGGGGGTGCCGTGTGCTTGAGTCCGTAGTTATGCAAATTTTTGCAAATAATGGCTGGAGATTTAGTAATCGTCTTGCTTTTTAGTTGGAAGAGGATCTTCCAATACTGTTATGTTTTGAGTTTGTCCTTTGTGATAATTTGGTTTGTAATAATAAACTACTCAGACAGCTACATGCATTTGTCGATGCAGAGGCTGGAATATTGAAATATATTTCCTTTTTTAAAAAAAAAAAATGCATGAGATCGTTAACCGCGCCACAGGGCAAGATGCTCTTGGAACAGACACACTCATCTTCACCCCATGGTGACGTTGCCGACGTGTTGACTGTTGGAACCCAGGGGCCGATCAAGCACATACACACATGAATTTGGTGGGCGACGAACTCCCGACACTAGGCGCCGAACGCCCCTCCAGCAACGAACGCTGCTCCGTGTATTGTATACCTGTATTCGGCAACAATGCCTCTGTTATATATATAGCGAGAAACTAACTCCTACGGACTTCAAGTGTACACTTGCACGATCCTCCTCATGACCCGTCCTCTTCTCGTCGTGAGCCACGACACGAGCTCCTCCGCGAGACCAGCACGGCGTCCGAGCTTGCTGCGAGACATGGTCAGCGGCAGCGTGCACCCGCCCAACACACATGCAGCTATTTTGTACACACACGATCACATCAGAACTGTTGCTGAACGCACACACACACGCGCCACAACCTAGAACACATTCCAAGTCATGATTATCCTAACATTGACCACCTGTGTGGTGACGTTCTCCATGACATTTGCAATCGATCGGTTGTACGCCGAAACAGCGGGGAATGTGTACCAGAGTGATGAATCAACGATGACTGGCTTGCAGAGACACAAAGCTCAGAGCACTAGATCGATGAAGCTAGCTAGGCAGCCTGGTGCTTCATCTCTTCCTGCCCAAAGTCATCTAGGAGTAGGACTCCCTCCTGCCGGACCGGGCAACGACATCGGCCTGGAAAGCTGCTCGCGACACCTGAGTACCTGGTCCGGTCTCCCCATCATCGTGAAACGAGATCCGCAGCTTCCCTGACGCCATCTTCCCCAAGCACAACAGATAACTTCCGCACTCTATCCCGGCTTCTCCTCATCTAGTGGGCTTTGCTCAGTCTCCTTCTCTAGCTGGAAACAAAGGCCATGCCCGCGCATTCTGGGATCCTGAGCCCCTCCGATTGGAGGACCTCAACCTCTCGGATTCGGCCTGTTCGAACCTCTCGGACCATGGCAAAATGCTGAGGTAGAACAACGATGGGTGCGCTGTGCTTTTTCCCGTTGCCTTCCATTCGTATAGAAGGTTTCTGCATATTTCGTTTTTCTCGGCCGACTACACCTTACTCTGTTTCTCCTTTGAGTGTCGCTCTTGCTCAGAGTGGTGGCATACTGCATATATATACTGTACATTCAACAAAAGGCCTCGTCCACTGAACGGCCCACTTGGTACACAGTTAATAAGTAGTCAAGTGACAGGCATATCAGTTGCATTTCATCATGCCATTACAATATTTCATTCTATCCTATCATTTTTTATTTGATCGTAGTGTGTGGTTCACTTGATGTGTTAGTTTGTCCTAAACCAGATTGGATTCTTGTCTGTCACAAATACCCTCCTGACTGGAACGGGAGCGGCACCAACTACACTGCAGTCCCAGCCCTCATCACGAACGCCCTCTTGACCACCATGCGTACTGATAGTGAGATATCATGGCGATGTTACGGATGTGTTGACTGTTGTAACCCAGGGACCGATCTATCAAGCACAAACGCACATGAATTTGGTTGGCGATGAACGCCCCGCGAGCAACGAACGCTGCTATGTGTATTGTATTCATGCATTCGGCAACAAAATGCCTTTGTTATATATACAGCGAGCAACTTCATGCGCACACTTGCACGATGAATGTAGGAGGTGTCCTCCGCGATGACCGGGTTGTGAACGTGGCACACCTCACGACCCGGCCGGCCTCTTCTTGTCATGAGCCACCAGCTCCTCCGCGAGACCAGGGGTCCGAGCTTGTCGTGAGAGAAGCTCAGCGGCAGCGTGAACCTGCCCAACACACATGCAGCTACTTTGCACACGCACGATCACATCTGAGCTTGCTGAACTCACGCACACAAACGCACCACGACCCAGAACAGATTCTAAGTGATGATTAAAAAAAAACACTGACCGCCTGTGTAGTGACGTTCTCTCCATGGCAATTTTGCAATGGGTTGTACGCCGAAACAGCGGAGAATGTGAACCAGAGTGAGGAATCAACGATGACCGGGTTGTTTGCAGAGAAAGGAAAAAACAAAGCTCAGAGCATTTAGGACTCCCTCTAGCCGGACCGGAAATCGACTTCGGCCTGGAAGACTGCATGCTGTTAGTTTGATCTCAACCGGACTCATGACTGAGTCCGGCTCCCCCTTCGCACCCTGATCGGAGGTGCCCAACCGTTCTGGTTGGTGGGCCCTCGTCGTGCAGCGAACTATAAAAAGAGGTGGGGGCCAGGGGCACATGCATCCCAAGGTTCACCGGATTTACCGTTCCCACCTAATTCGCCCACCGATCTAGGGCTAGCGCTGAAGCCACGAGAAGCTCGCCGCCGCCACCAGCCCTGCGCCGTCGACCACGTTGCTGCTCGTCCACGACATCGACACCGCCGCCGTGGGGCAGAGCCGCCGGCGACATGATTCGTGAGCATCAACATCAAAGATAAGTACCTACCCGTCTGTTCTACACCTAGATGATTCCTTTTAGTATTAACATTGGTATCAAGAGCCAGCTTCTAATGGTGTAGATCCAGATTGGGGAAGAAAAGAAGAAAGAAAGAACACCACTCTGCTCTCGTTGAGATCGGAGGAAGAAGAAGAAAAGAAAAGAAAAATCAAACCCTACAAGAGGACACGGGGACTAACCTTCTTGGTCCACCGCTGTCATCACCGTCGCGCGCGGGTTACAGCCCATCCATGCGCCCGGGAAGGCGACCGCCGCTGTGCGGGATGTGATACCTCAATGCCGGCGAGGCTCCGCCATGCTCCACCTTGGTAGCCACCGGATCTCGCCGCCACTGATGAGGGAGCCGGCACGAAACCACTCGACGGCGGCGCGCTCGCCCTCGGGCGAGCGCGCGCGCCGGCGAGGGGGCCCGCGACGGCTCCAGTACCGCGTCGCTTCCACGGCGCGGCAAGTCTCTCCAAGATCCGGCGCTAAGCCGCCGCCGCCGCGCGAGCTCGCGTGCGCCGACGTGCCTTGCCGCTCCTGCTCTCGCGGCCGGGGAAAGGAGGAGGAAGGGAGAAGAAATGAAGGTTAGGGTTTCCAGGGGAGCCGCTCGCGCCGGCGTTTTTGTTCCTCCGCGAAGCGCGCACAGCCGTCCGATTGTGATGGACGCGCAGGATTAGGGCGGGCGAAAGGGGGCGCGCCGCACCGGGCCACTTTGCAGGCCTGGTCGTAGGTTTTTGGGCTGAAAGCCCAGCCGTAGCAGGCTGAGTCCCCAAGCAAATAAGCAGATGGACCGAGTGGCCGAGCTGGGCCGAGCTAAGCGCGCGGCTGCTGGGCTGCCGAGGCCGGGGAAGCTGGGCCGACCCGGGCCTTATTCTTTAAGTTTTCTTTTTTCTGTTCAGAAGCTCCTTTTTCCTTTTAATGTATAGTTTTCTGTCTCTATTCATTTTTGAACCAACGAGATAAATTGTTTAGTGATATAAGTACACACAGAAATGTGTAGAATACAGAGTTGCTTCTGAACAAGTATTATTCGCAGCATTAAGATTATTCCTTCCAGAAGCATACATTTGATGTATTTTGATAAGTATTGTCCAGTTTTGTCTCCATTTAATTTTGAACCAGCGGGATAAATTATTTGGAGAGTAGATAAGTGTAAAAGAATGCTTCTGAATAAGTTCTTTTAAGTTTCCGCTGCTGAGTTAAGTTCTATCTTCCATTTTAAATTGGAACCAACGAGAAATTTAATTTGGAAGAGTAGTTTTGAGGAGTTTTCCCTGTGGGTAACATCCACGAGATTAAGATTAAGAAAAGTCTATTTTTTGGCATTATTTTGCTAACTTATGATAAGTTAAATACTCAAAGTTTTGATCTAGAGTATTGAAAAGTTAAGTTTTATCTCCCATTTCCGCTGCTAGTTTTATTTTGGGGAGTAGTTCAAGTTTGTCAAGATATTGTTATTTTCTGACCAACGTTGATGATAGCAATTTTGTGACATTATTCATTAGTAGTTCTATACATTAGTTTCGTTTCTGCCCAACGGTGATATGAAATTACTGTAGAGTAATATTGTGTTTATGCCTGAGAGTGTTTTATACATTAGTTCTATTTCTGCCCAACAGTGATGTGGAATTAATGTAGAAGAATGAAGAATTAAGGCATACATTACGGTAAGAGAATACATTTGTCTACTTCTGCCCAACGGTGATGTAGAATGAATGTAGAAGATTATATTGATCCAATTTTTGTGCTATTTTTGGGCCAAAATTGAGTTTTAGTTTTTCCTCTCCCTAAAGCTTCCGTTGTTATAAGTTAATCAATTCTCTGGTTAAATTGGAACCAACGGGAAGATTTAAACAGAGAATGAAGTATAAGTGTCAAGTTTTGTCGTTATGACTAAGTTTGTTGCATTAAGACATATGCATGTCTAATTGATGCTTAAACACTTCCTGTGTCCTGAGAGCCAACTCTGGCATTTAAGTCCCTCATAGGGAATCATCATGCATGGCAGGAGAGATTAAGAACATATCCTGCATGGCAGGAGAAGTTTGTGGTGACTCAAGTGTTATTTAAAGATCTCGCATAACGAGAGAAGTTGGGGGAGCTTTTTAAGCTACCCTAGATTCGACCGTGCACTTCTGTAGTGTCATGGTCGTTAAGCACTCAATAGGTTAAGGCCATAAGGGGAGCAATCCCAATTTACACCATTGCTAAATCATAAGAAGATAGAGAGTCATTTGCGTGACTTTTTACAATCGCATGCGAGCACTCTAATTGAGTTGCTTGTTTTGCAAAGAAATCCAGCAGTGGTAGAATGCACATTTTCCGCATGTGCAATATGGCCAATAAGATGGAGTCATAGATATGGTAGTAATTAAGGAAAGATTAAGGCTTGGCAGGTTGAATTTTTCGACCGAGTTGAGCACATCAATAAGAAAATGATTTTCTTTTCTTAAAGTACCCTATAAATCATAAATGAGTTTGAGGACAAAAGGAAGTTGTATACAGATCTAAAGATAAGAAATACTTGCAAGCATGTCTTGCAGAAGTATAGGTAATAAAGGACTTCTATTAAGTTCTTGAAGTGGAATGAGGAAAGTGTACTCCCATAATAAGCATTATGAAATAACTTTGTTTGCACACCAGAAATATGTGAATGAAGTGATGAAAGATCTCCTCGTTCATAAGAGTTGATGTTTTCGAAATTATGGCTGCAGAGTTTACACCATATTTCGAGGGGGAGGAATTCTATTATACCTTAAGATGTTAAGTTGAATGCGATGCATAGTGTGCATTGAAGATAAGAATGATCTATAAAGATGACTATGACCGTCTAAGGAGTATAACGGTCATAATATTGATATCCCTATACAAAGAAACAAGCTAAATTCATGGACGTTTATCGTTCCAATAGGAAGATAGTGTAGTTGACCAGTATTCATACTGGACGAGCCTCAAAGTAAGTTGAAAAATAGTAAAGTGGTACTTTAGTGTACCATATGAGGCTTTAAAAGATTGAACCCAACAAGATTTTTTGAAGATACACTGTCTTTTCAGAAGATGGGTTGAATCCGGGGGAGCAAAGTCTTGAAGAGAAGTGAGACTATGTGTCTCCTTCAATAATTCAAGAGTGTGATGTTGTATGAACAACACCTGTAGTAGTTCTCCCATGGCAACAATGAGTGTGAATGCGGAACCTGTCCTTCAGGAGCCGATAGAATAAGTTGCCGCATATGGGGGAGCATCCCCAGATAGAAAATGTGCCAAATGTTGAGACTCTCTATAAAGTCTCAAAGAGTTAGAATAATAGTCATTTCTGATGGCTACAAATGATGGAGGGTAATTCCACCTCATTTGAAGAAGTCATGAGAAGCGCTCACTCGCAGAGATGGCTTGAAGCCATGCGAGATGAAATAAGATCAATGAGTACCAACTTTGTTTTGGGACTTAGAAGATATTCCTTAAGGAGCCAAGACAATAGGCTATAAAAGGGTCTACACTTCTATATGTGACTCCAAAGGGAATGTCAAAAGATATAATGCGCATCTTGTGACAAAAGTTTTCATTCAAAGAGAAAGAATAGCCAATAATGAGACTATTATACGGTCTCATGTAATGATTCTTTTGAAATCATAATGGCATTAAGTGGCACACTGTGATTTAGAGTTACATTAGATAGATGTAAAGATGGCATTTCTCAATGAGGATTTGTATGAGAAAGCTTACATGGCTCAACCTAAGGGTTTTGTTTTGTCATGGAAGGAAAAGAACATGAGGGACGCCATCTAAATAAATTCATTCATGGGTTTAAGCAAGCCTTTTTCTAGAGGTCATTAAGACTATAAGAAAGTTTGGGTTTAGAACGAGAGGACGATTGTGCTTATGCAAAGTTTAAGAAAGGAAATTCTTTTTCCTCATCCTGTATGTGGATAACATCCTGCTTACTAGTGGTGACATTATCTACTCCTGGAGACGAAAAGTTTTTGTCCTCAAGTTTTTTACATGAAGGTCTTGGTGAAGCATCATTCATTTAGGAATTGAGATTCACCGAGATAGAACAAAAGGGGTATCAGGACTATCGCAAAAGGCATACTTAGAGAAGATTCTAAAGAAACTTAGTATGCATGCGAGTAAATATACGCCTGATCCTATAGTCAAGAGTGATAGTTCTGGGAATTTCAAGGTCCCATGGAACAAGGAAATGATCGATCAAAAAGAATTAACCCTGACTTATTTCAAGTATCCGGAATGTTTTGGCACAAGTCCAATCCAGACATAGATCACTGGAATGGAGATAAGATTGTCTTGCAATTTTGCAAAGTATTGAAGGCCTCATGCTAAGTTAAAAGGAACAAGTGCTCTCAAATAGTTGTGGGCACAAAGACAAAGTTACTGCGAAATGTGTAAGGAAATCCACAGTAGTTGCTAACATTCGTAGTTGAAGTTTTATTGTGGAAAAGCTCCAAACAAACAATAATGGTGTCATCAGTGATGAATACCTATTGCATAGCATGATATGAGGCAACAAAGCAGGCACGTAACAAATTCATATCCGGAGTTAAGTTTTCACTCCTGTGACAATAGGTCAAGTGTGATGCCAAACACATTGACATTAAGTGTTGTATTGTCAAGGAGAAAATCCAGAATCATATTGAAAGTATAAGGACTAAGGCCCTCTTTGGCAAAATGGCTTCCGGATTCTGCTTCTGCTACAGTAGCTACAGTGTCTACTGTAGCTACAGTAGCAGAATTCGCGAGAAGCTACGTTTCGCTGGATTATGGATTCTGGCCAAAAACGGATTCTGCTACAGTGTTTTTACTGTATCTACAGTGGTAGAAGCAGAATCCAGAATCCATTCCAGAATCCGTACCAAACAGGCCCTAAGCAAAGTATTGAGAATATGAGTTCCAAGCAAGTGCTTGCGGATCCGCCTACAAAAGGCTTACCGCCCAATGTGTTCAGAGAGCACTCAGTCGAAGGTGGGTTTATGGTAGAGCCTATGATTTCTGGATATTAAAGGCCTAGTGAAGAATCTGTTTCAGAATGGGTATGTGTGTTGTGGCTGTTAATCTAATGGTTCTAACCGGTATGACGAGGCATGCTCTATATGCTTATCTATGATGGAATGGGTTAAGTTAAGAATTATGAGTAAGGAAGGAATATGAGATCAAGGAGGAGAATGTTAGTTTGATCTCAACCGGACTCATGACTGAGTCCGGCTCCCCCTTCGCACCCTAATCGGAGGTGCCCAACCGTTCTGGTTGGTGGGCCCTCGTCGTGCAGCGAACTATAAAAAGAGATTGGGGCCAGGGGCACATGCATCCCAAGGTTCGCCGGATTTACCGTTCCCATCTAATTCGCCCACCGATCCAGGGCTAGCGCTGAAGCGACGAGAAGCTCGCCGCCGCCACCAGCCCTGCGCCGTTGACCACGTTGCTGCTCGTCCACGACATCGACACTGCCGTCGCGGGGCAGAGCCGCCGGCGACATGATTCGTGAGCATCAACATCAAAGATAAGTACCTACCGGTCTGTTCTACACCTAGATGATTCCTTTTAGTATTAACACATGCGACACAGGACACCTTTGCCCGGTCTCCCCATCTTCTTGCAACGAGATCCGCGTCTGCCGTGACGATCTTCGCCAATTCGGACAGATAGCTGCCGCACTCTATCTCGGCTCCTCCTCTTGTGGCCTGCTTTGCTCGATTTCCTCTAGCAGGGAAAAAAAAAGGCAACGCACGCGCACTCAAGGATCTTCAGGAGCGCGGTCTCTCTGATCCGAGGAACTCAACCTCGCTGATTCGTCCTGTTCAAACCTCTCGCACCATGTCAATGCTGAGGTAGAACAACAACGCGTACAAGTTTGAAGCGGTATGCTGTTTCCCGTTGCCTTCCATTCGTATGGAACATTTCTGCCTTTCGTCATTCATGGTCGGCTACACCTACTCTATTTCTCCTTTCGGAAAGTCTATCCCGCATCCGTACGCGCCCGCGTGTTAGCGCGCGTCCGCTGCGCGGGCGGCCTGGCCCGCCCTCAGCTGCGTTCCCACACAGGCCTGGCCCGTTACGTGGTCAAAAACGCTCCCGTGTCCCAATCAGATCCTCTACGCACAACCACACTGGACGTCCTCGCCCGCTTCGCGACCCCGCGCCGTCGTCTGCCTTGCTTCGCAGTCCATGCCTCGTGCCCTTGCGCCGCTGCCCCAGCCTCGCGCCCTTGCGTCCCCGTCCCTGCCTCGTGACCTCGCTCCGCAGCCCCATCGCCGTCAAGCATCGGCACCGAGCTCGGGGTGGACGGGACCGACGCCGTCGAGCTTGGGATGGCTGGGATTGACGCCGCGCGAGGTAGGGGATGGCATGGGATCGACGCCGGCGACCTAGGGGATGGAAGCGATTGAGGACGGCGGGGATCCCCGTCTGAACATGGCCGACGGCCGCGGCAGCACTGTGCGGCTTCCCTGTGCAGATTGGAGCCGCATGCGTGCTCGCTCATCTGGCTTTGCGAGGTTCATTGGTCTGTGCCCCTTCTTCCTCTTGCAAAGGCAAGGTTATTTTTGGTGTCATAAGGAGGCCTTGGACCGCCTGCAAGTAATTTTGGTTTTGGAAACTTCATACTGTTTCTGTGCTGTGGATGCTGCAGCTGCTGTCAATATCATTCTCTACTACAAGAGCCCGCGCGCGCTCGCTCTGCTGCAGGCCCAGGCTCTCTGCGACCCCGAGCTCCGTGAGAACACCTCCTCGAGCTCTCCAAGGTTTCAGTTCGCAACTCTTATAACCCCTCCACGTGGGGAATGATTTCCATCCTGTGATATCTTGTACATTGCAGATTTGCATGATATGGTTGCTGCGGGGAATAATATCGGGTTTGGTTGTATTAGAAATTTCATGAAATTGGGGTTATGCCTGTGATACGTTTCTGCCCTGCTGACATTATGGAGTTTCGTAGTAATCAATGACATGGTTCCAATTTGATGATTTGAGGTCAGGAATTGAGATATGATAAATGTGCATTGACTATTTTTTTATTGGTTTTCCTGATTGTAATAATAAAACAGTATTGCCGGCAGCCATTCAAGTGGCTCATCCTGAGAACAAATTAGTTCACTTCTAGAGTGAGCTAGCTCTATTAATTAATGCAATCTTTCCTAAATCATGGCTATTCTACAGTTAGTTTCTAAGTTTCTAGGATGTAAATTGATACAATAATGAACCGGCCTCATTGCCAAAAATGATGTCTCCATAAAGAATTTTTCCATTACAGCAGATCCTTTTAGTGTTTATTAGGTAGCAGATCTAAGAAAAACATTGCGCAAATTACAATCATGTACAACTACAAGAGATGCAAAGAAAAAGTGTAAAAAAGTCCTCAACCAAAAAAGGCTAGTGCAGATTCTTCACCAAAATTACGCTTGCAACAGTAGCAACTTGTAATGTCGGTGCAGTAGTAACTCACATTGTTAGTGCACCATCAATTTTTGTTACCTTTCAGTGAAACACATAGTTTAATAATGGAAGAAAAAGACTAATGTGAAACACAAAAATTCTTTGCAGTGATTGTATGACATGATGTTATGTATTAACTATTGATCTTTGCAGTTATTCTTTGCGGACTAGCAGTCGCAATTTTTATTGGACTAACAGTAGCAACTTTTTTTAAAAACTACCAGTAGTAACTTCTTCTATAGTAGTAGAAGCAACTTTTGTTTTTTCATAGAACAACTTCTTTTCTAATCAATGATACGGTATGATTCAAGCTCAAAGGTGATGTCTAAAATACCAATCAAACCCTGGTGATTGGGCCATAGAGGAGTTCTGTGTTTATTTTTTCATGGAACAATTTGTACTTGAATATCAAGTGTAGTAATAGTTTTTTTTGTCCATTGTGTATGATTTTCTCTGGCCTAACAGTAGCAACTTTTAATAAACTACTAGTAGTTACTTCATCTGTTAAAACATGTGAGTTGCAAAGAAGGAACCTTATACTATGCACAATATATAGATCTTAGTGTATGTTTTTTTGGTACAAAAAGAGAAACAAAAGTCTCTCTGGACAAGCAGTAACAACATTTTATTGATTAGGGGTAGCAATTTTTATAAGTTAACAGTAGTAACTTCTTTTATAGTAGCAGTAGGAACTTTATTTTTTTTATAGAACGACTTCTTTTTTAATCGTCAGTAGCAAAACCTTATTAAAACTTTTAGTTGGAAAGAAGGAACCTTTCCTCATGGAATATACAGAACTTCTCCACAGAGTTTGTCACCGGGTTTAGGCCACATCATGGAAAGTAAGATCACATTTCACATTATTTTCCAGCTTCTTCACTATTTCTATTTTAATTTTTTATTTTCATGGAACAACTTGTAGTAATAGTGTTTTGTCCATAGTGTATGATTTGTGTTTCAATGGACAAAAGTTCTCTCTGAACTGGCAACAACTTTTTATGTACTAGGAGTAGCAATTTTTTTTTTGGACTAGCAGTAGCAACCTTTTTTGGACTAGCAGTAGCAACTCTTTTTTTTGGACTAGCAGGAGTGGTAACCTTTGTCTTTCATAGAACAACTTTTTACATTTCTAATCAACACTAGCAAATCCTTTACTTTCCTTGTCACAATTATTTGTAGTCTACAAGCAGTAGTAATCTTGATGTAGCCAAATGGTTGAACAATTCTCCAGAGCAAATGAGCTGTCCACTTCCTGTTAATTCAACTTCAGCTTAGTTTTTTATTCATAGTGTATGATTTTCCCTTTCGTAGAAAAGAAAGTTGTTACTGGCCTAGCAGTAGCAACTTATTTTCACAGAATAACTTAGGTATATGTCGTTCAAGGTGAGCCCTTGCCTGGTAATTTTTCTATCAATAACAACTGATCTTTGCGGTTATTGATAGATGAAGTGGTCATTCTGGAGGGAAAAGCACAAACATCAAAAGTTCTTTAGTAACAACTGTTTTTTTATTGAACAACTTCTTTTCTAATCAATAGCAGTGAATCATATTAAAGCATTTTGTTGTAAAGGAGCCTTTCCTATACAAAATATATGAAACGTCTCCACAGAGTTTGTCACTAGCTTTAGGCCTTAACATGGAAGTAAGATCACACCCCACATTTTTCTTCTAGTGTACAATATGTGTTTGTGTTTCAATAGAAAAAGTTCTCTCTAGACTGGTAACAACTTTTTTTCGACTAGTAGTAGCAACTTTTTTTCAACTAGCAATAGCAACTTTTGTTAAACTATCAGTAGCAACTATTTCTATAGTAGCAGTGGCTATCTTTTTCTTTCATAGAACAACTTCTATAATTAACAGTAGCAAATCCTTTACTTGTTATCCCAGTCACTAATGTTTATAGTCCACAAGCATTAATAAACTTTGATGCAGCCAAATGGTTGAACAACCCTCTAGAACAAATGAGTTGTCCACTTCCTTTTAATTCGACTTTGGCTTATTTTTTCAGGTTGCTCAACGGCAACAGCTACCACCAAAGGACTAACCAAAGTTACAAACTCATTGAAGCAAAGGAACTACCCATTAACAGAGGTAAGATTGTAAGCTAGTTCTGGTTATGTGTGATGAAGAAAAACATTGACATGCTAGTAACTTTAATTATTATGCACTACCAAACTTAAATTTCACTAGACAATTGAGCAATCCTAATAGTAGCAACTTGAACTGTAAGTGAGGTAAGATTGTAACTGTTTATTTTCTGGATTAGCAGTACAATCTTTTCTAAATTAGCAGTAGTTACTTCTTCTGTAGTAGCAGTAGCAACTTTATTTTTTCATAGCACAACTTATTTTCTAATCGATAGTAGCACCGTATTAGTACTTTTAGTTGCAGTAAATGAACCTTGTACTGTACAGAATATATGAAACTTATGATCTTTATTTTTAATCGATAGTAGCACCCTATTAATACTTTCATAGCACAACTTATGATCTTTTTTTTATAATTTTCTCCATGAACTGTTTGATTCCTATCTCAAGCATCATATAAAGTGCTTGATTTCCTTTTCAATTTATTCAAATGTTTATGTAGCTTTTTCAGTAACAATATCACTTCAATCCTAGTAGTAGTAACTTCAGTCCTAGTAGTTGTAGCAACTTACGATGTCCATCTTAGCACAATAGTATCATGTAACATGTTCCTGTAGCTTTTTTTTCAATTACATATTTGTACAAGTGTAGTAACTTTTTACTAGAATATGTAGCAACTGCACTTCATAAAGTAGTAGCAATTTCGAGCAACTACTTTTACAGTTCTCTAATAGCAATTATTAGTAGCTACTCTGGTTTGTCTCCTAATCTACAAGTCATCTTTTTTTATGCGTTGTTCGGTAGGATGCCCCTTTGAGCAGTAGCTACTTGCATTTGTGTGCAGTAGCAATTTGCACTTCTTCAAATATTTCTTCAAATATTGCTTTGTTTCCTTTTTATTTCTTCAAATATTTCCGTAGCTTTTCAGTAACAATATCACTTCAGTCCTAGTAGTAGTAACTTTAGTCCAAGTAGTTGTAGCAACTTATGATGTTCATCATTGCACAATTGTCACATGTTGTTGTGGCTTTTTTTTGTTGGTACTAGTTGTAACTTCGTTCCTAGCATTCGTTGTAAATTTAGTCCCTGCAATAGTAACAACTAAAGATGGCAACTTTTTTAGCATAGGAATAACTTGTTCTTGTAACTCCAATCAAACCTTAGTGATGCCATAGTGGGTTTCTGTGTTTTCTTTTTCATAGAACAATTTCTACTACAATATCAATTAATTACAATAGTAGTTTTTTATTCATAGTGTATGATTTTCCCTTCCATAGAAAAGCAAGTTTTTGCTGACCTAGCAGTAGCAGTTTTTTCTAGACTAGCAGTAGCAATTTATTTTCATAAAACAATTCAGGTATATGTCGACCAATGTGAGTCTTGTCTAGTAGTTATTTTATCAATAACTACTGATATATGTGGTTATTGAATAGAGGAAGTGATCATCCGGGAGGAAAAAGCATAAACCACAAAAGTTCTCTTTCGACTAGTAGTAGCAACTTTTAATCAACTAGCAGTAGTAACTTCATTTGCGGTAGCAGCAACAACTTTTTTTCTCATTGAACATACCTACATGTTAGTATCGTAGTAGTCTACAAGTTACTACTGTTGAACTATGAAAAAGTTACTAGCTACTCACATCACATTACAAATAGCATCTTGCACTATGTAAAATTCCGCATTAACATACCTACATGTTTTCATTGTATGTATTTCCCCTTAAGAAGTTAATTATCCATGAATAATCGCAAACATTTTTTTTGTTAATATGCAGCCATGATTGTGAGAGTGTACATGTTGAAAACTATATTGTTGGAGGACCTGATGGTAAGCTATTGAAGATAAGGGAGTTTGATGTCCTAAGCTTGAGGAAAACAATGTTGCATAAGAGAATAAAAAGCTCCAACAACATGATTGATATAAGTCTTATACCTTACTTATAGGGCATTACATGATGTAAATTCATTTATTGTGTGCTAGCGGAAGTAGTAGCATATTTAGAGAAACAATTGAACTATCCTTTGTATGTAAATGTTATGTATATGATTGAAGTACTTCTGTTGAAGTTGCTACTACATATTATTCAATAAATATGTTTTCAGCCTATCCTAGTCTGTCCTGATTGGGAGGTTTGCACCAGCTTTTATGTTTTGGAAGTTGCTACACATATGTTACAAAAACGCTACTCCATTATACTATGTAGTACTACAGAGCCATGCACATAGATGATGCATCTTTCAATCATGGAATTTCTCTTAGGCACACAGTATGCACATGATTAAGCACGTTTTGTCTAGCTTAAATGTTATGATGTCGCAACTTCTAGTTGTCGAGTTGCTACTGATCATGCATTTTTTATGTAACAACTTGGGTATAATAGCAAGTATCAATTTCGTCACAAGACAAGTAGCAACTCATAATATCACACAGGGACATTCATGAGCAACCATCAAATTTATAATATACGGTAGCAACTTTTATAAGCAACTCGTAGCATTTTGAAATGAACCAGCCAAAAACTTGCTGCATATATCTATTTTGTGATATGTACAATATGTAGTGCCTAGTTGTCTACCAACCCACGTCTTCAACTTGTATCAGGAAAGAACGGTATTGGGGTCGAGATCCTCTAGCGTCAGGCAACTTGCAATTTGGAGATGCGTCGTTAACACTTGCAGCTCCATTCGCCCATGCTCTTGCAAGTGCAATAACAATCGATCTGTCTGCCAAGGTAATGAGGCTGCGGAGTTGGCAAAGCAGCCGTCACAATGGAAGGTGCGTCCGGCAAGCGCAGCCACTCCAGGAGATCCTTTACCTTGCGCTCAACACCCTCCCCATTGGAGGTGAGAGTAGCAATTTGTTTTGGACTAGCAGTAGCAATTTCTTTTAGACTAGCAGTAGCAACTATTTCTGTGGTAGCAGTGGTATCCTTTTTCTTTCATAGATCAAATTTTCTAATTAACAGTAGCTAGCCAAATGGTTGAATAACCCTCCAGGGAAAATGAGTTGTCAACTTTCTTTTAATTCAACTTTGGCTTATTTTTTTAAGACTATTGTTAAGCACATTACCGAGTTACTAATAGTGGAAGTGATCATCTATGAGGGAAAAGCACAAACGTCAATAGTTCTCCGTGGATTAGCAGTCACAGCTTTTTCTTCACTAACAGTAACAACTTTTTCTAAACTAGCAGTAGTAACTTCTTCTGCAGTAGCAATTTTTTTTCATAGACCAACTTATTTTCAGTAGTAACTTTTTCTAAAATTGTAATATGTGTATGTTTGTTACGTTACATGGTAATGGTAATTTGTTTTCATCACATGTAAGGCGGTATAATAACTACTTTTGGGTCTTGTTTAAGTAGCAACTTGTCAGCCTGATTTCTTTTTCCTATAGCACTTGTCTTCCCGCACAGTAGCAACTTTTTGTTCCTGTACAGTAGCAACTTGTTGTTTATAAGATATGAAAGAAGTAACATTTGTATTGCAGTTTTTCCTGCAGAATCTTCACTATCAAGGCTATGGATTGTTGGGCACCGACACGCATGCTTCCCAAGATTGCTAACCGGTTCATTGGATACCGATATATCTTTCAGCAAGGACTTCCACACAAACAACACAAGTTGCTACAGCAGTGATATCAAAAAATGTTACAGATTATATAGTAACAATTGCTACTGCATTACAGCACAAGTTGCTACAATAGTGACATCAAAAGTTGCTATAGATTATATAGCAATAGTTGCTACAGCAAAGACAACATATACAACAACATATGCTACCAACAGATATATTTTTTTAAAATATTTTTGTTATTTCCATACCTTTGAATAAATAATAGTGCAAATCTTATTACATCATCAAACAAATTATATCTTTTAAGAGTATTCTTCATAAAAAATGCATTGAATATTTGAATCATACACCAAACAAACTAGCAAGATTGGATGTCCTTTGTGGCCTTGATAGACAAAATGTTGTTGCATGCTCCATCGACTCACATAATCCACAGGGTTTTTGTTTTTTTGCATGGAACTCAAGTCCTCTATATCTTCTTTCCTTTGGCCGCCCTTGTTTCTTTGTCACTGGTGGGTCTTTAGACGACAAGGTTGTAGCTTCCACAATTGGCGGAGTGTCTGAAAAGAAAAACAAAGAAATAAGAAGTCAAGTTGCTATAGTCAACAGGACACAAGTTGCTATAGTCAGCAGGACACAAGTCGCTACACTTACTGCAGCAACTCAAAATCCAACTAATGAAAGTTCCATCAGGGTTGCTGCAAGAACAAGTTTTTTTTATCTACAACTAATGAAAGTTGCTACAAAGATTTTACCACATACTTTCAGTTTGAAGGTCATCCTCCCCTGTGATGTCATCGCAATCAGTACGTGTGGCCCTCCCCCCGCAGCACTTATCAACACCTACATACATATGATAAACATTTGTTGTTATTAGTAAACGACACTATTGTCTAAAATTTACAGTAGTAATGTCAAAACAATTGCATAACGTCAAAACATTTCCATCGGGGTTGCTCCAAGAACAATGTTTTTTTTATCTAAAACTAATTAAAATTGCTATACATATTTTAACACATACTTTCAGTTTCAAGGTCATCCCTGTGCTGTAATCGCATTCAATATGTGAGCCCCTCCTCCTGCAGCATTGATCAGCACCTACATACATATAATAAACATTTGTTGTTATTAGCAAATTACACTATTGTCTAAAATTTACATAAAGGGTTTCTGTGTTTGCTTTCTCATAGAACAACTTGTACTTGAATATTAGTTGAAGTAGTAGTTTTCTATCTATAGTGTATGATTTTCCCTTTCATGAAAAAGCAAGTTGTTGCTGAGCTGGCAGTAGTAGTTTCTTCTGGACTAGCAGTAGCAACTTATTTATATAGAACAACTCAGGTATATGTCAACCAATGTGAGCCTTGTTTAGCAATAACTACTGATCTGTGTGGTTATTGATAGAGGAAGTGATCATCCGGGATGGAAAAGCACAAACCTCAAAAGTTCTCTCTCGACTCGTAGTAGCAACTTTTCATCAACTAGCAATAGTAACTCCCTACAGGTATATGCCAGGTTAGTCGGCTGTCGGAGGGCACACAAGGCTGTCAAACAAACAAAATTATTATAGCAAGCATGTGCTAAGATGCCATGTTTCCAATGTTCAGTTATTTACTAAACAGGTATTATGCCAGCAATACTAGAAAGTTACTACTGATACTATAGAAGAAGTTACTACTATAAGTTGTTCTATGAAAATGAGAAAAATTGAAACAATGAAGGACCTGAAAAATGTTGAAATATATATGTTTTTACTTTCCATAAATTATGTACAAACATTGTTACTTCTTCGCAACTAAAATGTTTCAACAGGATTTGCTACTGTTACTTAGAAAATAAGTTGTTCTACCAAAAAAAAGTTGTTACTTCTAGAGTTCTACTACATATGAAATCACCACTGCTAGTTTATAAAAATTGCTACATCTAGAGAGAACTTTTGAGGCTTTGGGCACGGGCCTCCTCCCCCTGCACACTGCTGAACACGAGCAACTGCCATGTTTGCATCCAGCTGTGCCATCTCAAGCGTCACCCGACTGACAAAAGAAAGTATACAAAAGAGGATTCATATATAATGCTCTAGCGTCAGAAAAACTGATAGAGGTTATAAGGAATCCAGTTTTCTATTCTGATCCATTTCTGAATCCTAACAGCAGGCACCTGCCATTTCAGGGAGACAATGTATCAAATCTTCAGAACGGCACATAGCTGTTCAGTAGACTGACTAATTGCATATATATTCCAATTACTATGGCAAAAGAGCAGGGATCATAACCTATATTCCTCGCCTTATGAACCCACCACAAATGCATATCAGAATCACATCAGTAGTAATTTCATATCAATACACTGATTGCTTAGAATCTGCATTATATGTCGGCTCCATCCGACTCTATGCTATGTATCTGATGTGATCTGATACCTCCCATAAGTAAATCTATGTATTGGATAAAACCGGTTGTCATTATGCTCCAGGAAGCAATACTCTCATGGGCACCTTCATGAACAAATCCAGCGCTTAATCAACACGATGGTTTCTCTTGCATATCCAAATGTCATGGCATTGTAAGAAAGAGAGAGAGGTAGGAGGACACCCAAGCTTCAACCTGTATTGCAGTTCAACGTGTACAACCATGGGCGACAAGTTGGGCAGCGCGAGCGAGCAGACACCTTAACTGGTACTTCGTGTTCTTCTACGCCTCGTTCATGATAGGCGACACGGCCGTCGTCTACCTCCATGACGGCGTCTCCAGGGACATCGGCTTCGGCACTTGCCTCGCCACCACCGCGGCAAGCTTGGCCCTGCTGCTGCTTGGTGCGCGTTGCTACGGAATGCCGGAGCGGAGGAGGCTGCCGCCGCCGCGCGTAGGGGCCGGGGGGAGGAGGCCGTCGTGCCGCGCCGGGGACGACGGGGAGGAGGCCGCCGCCGCGCCCCGCCGGGCATGAGGCGGAGGGAGGCCGACGCGACGTGTCGGGGATGGGGCTGAGAGAGGCCGCCGCAGCACGCCGGGTACGGGATGGCCGCACTGCATTAGTACGCGGTGGGAGTCCGCCGTGGCGCACGCCGGGGACAGGGTGGAAGCGGCCACGACGCGCCGGGTACGATTTGGAAGGTGAGGAGGGCGAGGGGGAGGCTTGGTACACAGTTATTAATTATAGTAACTAGCAGGCTGGCCCGTGCAAATTACCCGGCTAGATTATTTAAATGCTGTTTTGCATTTGACATGAATATTTGTTGGCATTTTATTTTCGCTATATATTAGTAAATAGCCAATTAAATCAAGATAAAAAAATAAAATATCTTGCAAATTGAAAGTGAGGTAATCTTGGACAATCATATCTATAAAATCTATGATTTATGTATACCAGGACTGTTCCAATCTCCACTCCGAGGCAGCCAACGTCATCGAATAATTGTGTCCTTCCGATCCGCTAGGTGGTACGCATCAGGCCGTCGCCCTCCCGTTCTCCTTCCGAACCGCCATCTGCCCATCGCGCCCGCCGCTCGATCGCTCACTTTCGTGCCTGGCTTCGCTTCCGAACGCTATCTGCCAAGCCCGCCGCTCGACCGCTCACGTTCCGTGACACCACACCACCCGACTCTCCTGCTCGGCTGCTAGCAACCGTCGCTTGCGCCGGCGGCCGAACCTCCTCCTCCATCCCGCTGGCCCAACCAGCCTTCAGCCGCTGCCACCGGAACAGTCGGCGAAGCCGCCGCCGCATCTTGGTCGTCGTCGCCGGCGGACTCTGCTTAATCTAGCAGCTGTTGATCTCCATCCCGCCAGCACCCCACGACGCCTGCTTTCCTCCTCTTCGATTCTCCCACCAATTAGTCCATTGGGCAGTTCGTCAGTCGTCCTGTACGTGCGCTACACCCCCGAGCAGGTGGAGGCGCTCGAGCGGGTCTACAGAGAGTGCCCCAAGCCAAGCTCCCTGCGCCGGCAGCAGCTCATGAGGGAGCACCCCATACTCAGCAGCATCGAGCCCAAGCAGATCAAGGTCTGTTCCAAAACCGCGGGCGCGTCCTCTCGATCCATCGTCCGCAAGTGCTGTTTATTTATTTATTTTGTGTTTTGTGCTGGATCTAATGATTAGGCCTAGGGGCATCCTTATCAGATGCTTCGTGGTAGGATGTTTGCCTCTCTGTCGGTTCTGTCAGCTAATAAGACTCCAATTGCCTGGTTCTGAATTTGTAATTGTTTTGAGATGGAACATCGTGCAAACTTCTGAATCCTTTCTTCAGTTTTTTCTCGTCTCTACTGCTTTGGGGAACCGTGAATGTGTCTGTTGCTGCTTGCTTTACTTTTCCTTTTGTTTCTATACATATGTAAATCTGTTCTGCATTACCTCTTTAATAATTACAATGTTTGTTGTTGCCAACAGCCTGCATGTCTATCATACTATGTACATATTCTGTGTAGTCCTGCTTGCTTAAACTAGGTTGCCTCTTAGCACTGATCTCCTGCATCAGTTAAAACTAGGCTACCTATTAGCATTGACCTCCTGCACCAGTTAACATAATTTCTGAGCACAGAATATGCAGCCTAATGCATCATCCTGGAGCAGTGCTGCATGATTACTTCGAACAGTGGTATGTCGTTTGTCACAGCACTAAATTAAATTTCCTTACTAACGCATTATTTTTTTATCTCATGATCATCAGTTCATATCGAGAGCCAATATTAAGCTAATGTGTCCTGTGTTCTCAAATATGTCCACCTAGCTGCAAGAGATTATAACTGTATTGCCTTCAATTTTCTGAGTCCTATTTACATCGTAGTTTCTTAGATCATCATGACCTTTTTGAATGTGCCTAACTTCTTGCCCAGATCTTGGAGCTGAGAATACAGTCCTTGGATTACCTATGTGGAAGGCTGAAAAGCATTCCTGTGCTTCCTTTCCAGTGTAATTTTGTTTATTGCTCTCTGTTTTTTTAACACAATGATGAATCAACAGTATTATTAATCCCACTATTGGCCTTTGCTTCAAGTGCATCGTGATTCCCGCCTTACTGTTACTATAGAGTCCTGTTGTTTGAAACCTTTGATTGTCTTATGCTGAGAGTAGATAAACAATGAATTGATTTATTGCTCAGGCATCAGGCGTCTTCATATATAGTTACCTGTTATGCTAAATAGGAATATAGTTCACACTGCATCTAGGAATAACTGTTGCATTAAGTTGGTAAGTCGATGCAACATTCTTAGGAATATTTCCTTTTGCAACTACTGATCCTATTTCTGTTGTTCATTAGTTTTATCAACAAAGGGCACGAACCTTGACATCTGTTGTGCCGATGGTGCTTCTCTCCATGTGTGATGGCAAAAGACAACCCCTTTTTGTTGTCTGCTGTTCTTTCAGCATCCTAAAAGTCATGAAGCACTTCACTGAGCCATCTTAGCCGCGTGTGCTCCGACCGTATTAGTTGATAAAATAGTTTCTTTTGGGATGTTGTTTGTTAATACAGGTGTTCATGTGGTCCTTTACGGTTCAAAACATTTCTCTCATGCTATGTTGTTGTGATTCTGTGCGATGGTGAGTTTGGTGGAAGGCCTCAGGTTGTGCACCTGATTTTGACATTTGAACTTCGACAATATTACCATTCTTTATGCGACGAGTACTACTTTGGCTCTCGGAAATACTTGACAGCGGTTACGGATTAGTCGCTGGTGTGCCGGCTTGCCCGCGGCAACGCCGCGGGGTTCTTACTAGTTTCAACTGTTGTTATTCCATTGGTTGGTCTCCTAACCATTCATCAAGCCACCACACAGTTTCTCGGCTTGGATGCACGTTTTTGTGCAATTGGCGTCTTTCTTCCTACATGTATTTTGTCCGTTTTCTCTGGAATAGAGATTGTTGTAATATGTTGTTGCATTAGTTAAATTTATTGAATAAATGGAGAAAGCTAACTATTAATTTAAATTTTGAATTCTCATTTTCCGTTGAACTAGCATGACCCATCTTCTCCTTATATGTTCGATTATCGAATGGAATGTTTTATTTATTACTGCTTTTTTGTGATTGTTTTATTTACTACTATTAAGTTTCGTAAAAATCACTGATCTTATGCCTCTATCAAGTAGGAGTATATATTTAACATTATTATAGGATACTACTCCTTCCTGTCATGTTCGATCCTAAGTTATACCATAGGAAATTATTTTTAAGCGGCACTTATTTTAATCAGAACCTTTGTAGGTTCATAAAATGCAATTGTTCATGTTTTGTTTTTTTCTTTGATTAATGTGGTAATTTGTGGCCTTGGGAGAAACTAATTGCTTACCTGATTATTAATCCTTTGTGATAGGTTTTTTATGTGCCCAAGCGACTCTCTCTCTCTCTCTCTCTCTCTCTCTCTCTCTCTCTCTCTCTCTCTCTCTCTCTCCTTGCTGCACAATTGCATTTGTCTGGAGAAAACGCTGATCTGAATTGGAAGAAAACATATGCCACCATCAGTTTTAGCAAGCAGAATTTACTAATTTTCTTGGCCGCATGTGTAGCTGTGCATTGAGTCGTCTCCGGGTGCGCCAGCAACTTTTTCGTTTTCCCCAAGAAGGCACGTCCTCTGCTTGTGATTGTTACCAGCACCGTCTTGATACGCGCTCAGCTTGGCCTCACGATGGTGTTGCAAAACAACGTGTTCTCTTTTAATAGTCATCCGACTCCAACTCTCTTGAGACAACGTGGAAGTCTATTCTTTGGAAAATGCATATCTTTTTTAAAATAATTATTATTAATTAATACGAATTAACTGATTAGGAATTGTATTGGACACATATTCTTACCTTTAATCTGGACCGTTCAATGTTCATAAAATTCAATGGCTCATAGCTTTTCTTTTTCTGATTAATGTGGTAATTTTGTGAATTTGAGAGCGAACGTGGTAGCTTCTTTTACCCTTCAAATATTAAGATAATAGATGTTACAGTCATGTGATTTCATATCTGTTGCATTCGATCATACAATTATATTAATTCTTTCATTCTATCTTATCCTTTTGTGGTTTGATGGAAGTGTGTGGTCCACTTGGTTATGTGTGAGTTGTCCTAAACCAGAGTGAACTCTTGTGTGTTACAAATACCCCCTTATTGGAACGGGAGCGGCACCACCTACTCTATATTCCTTCCTTGCATCTCCAAATCGCCTGGTGCTCGACATATACCATGTCAGAAGTAAAGCGAAATCTCTGCAAAACGGAATTCACTCCGAAATTATAAGAATAACTGAACGACTTGAATTGCTCAGGTACGTCTACCTAAGGCTGCTGCAGGGGTTCCTTTGGTTCTACTAAGAATCAGGAGATATCTAGTGAGGCTGTACACAACAAGTGAATGATCGTGTAGTGAGGCTGTACGCAACAAATAACTCCTTTGGCTGCAGTTTGTTTTGTGATCATAAAAAAAGCGAAACAAAAGTCCAGGCCATGAAAAAAATTCTGAATGCCAGAGTTTCAGTTGCACTTTTTTGTGCGGTTGTTCTAAAACTACTATTAATAACTATGTATTGGTGCCAAATCAAATGGTGGCCAGATCTTACTGGTGTAAGCGAGTAAGAATTCAGAACTGAGTTAGTTGATGACCGAAGGAACCCTGCATCCGCTACTAAGATTCTGGCAACACAATCAATTTTCATCAGCCCGAATAGCAGCAACACAGTTAGGGGTGAAAACGGGACGGATAATATCTGACCGACCAACCGCCGAATCCGAGTAAAATTAATATGGGCAAATAAGGGATGCATCAATGATTATCCGACACTATCCGTGTCCGAAAAATAATAGTGGGATAGGATATGAGACGAGTGATATCCGTCCCGAACCCGAATATCATGTGATTCTAGTAAGTTTATAACGATTATACACTCAATAATGTGGTGTAAAATCGAGAGATTAATATAAATAAAAGTCAAATGGCTCTTCATCATGTATATCAATGGTTAGTATGCCCTTTTTTGCTATAATTGTTTCTTCATTCTTTGATTTCTCATCCTTACAAACTTTATGTTAATACCCGTGTCCGACTCCGAATTAGAATAAAAAAATATGGGATAGGACATTGGATGCAGAAACAATTATCCGGCACTATCCGCTCTAACTTCGAATTCGACTAACAAATATAGGACACGATATGAGATGAACGCTATCTGTCCGTATTCGACCTGTTTTCACCCCTAAACACAATATCCGATTTATGTAGACTCTAGACTCTACAGACTCCGAGAACAAAACATAGAAACATTAAGAGAAAAGAAAACAAAAAGTCGCATGAAAATGCGTAAGACATTTTTTTGGTCAATTAAAATTTTTGATAACAACGATAGAAATAAAGAAAAGAGAAGCCTTTGCCACGAATGGCTGGAATTTTAGTTAATTGACTTTGCTTTTAAATCAGTTGTATAATGGATTGTCGACCTTTTGATTTGTGTTCAACAAATGTTTGGGTGATGTTTTGGGTTTTAATAATGGACTACATAAACAACTTCATGCATTGGTCAATGCAGAGGTTGAAATAGTGAAATATATTCTTTTTAAAAAAAAACAGTTAATTGTGTCCGTCTCGATTTTGTTTTTCTTCTAACTCCTTACTTCACAAACCAATACTGCGCTGAATCCAGTTTGTAATGAATAAGAGATTTTTCAAAATCAGAAAGCACTGTTTGATGACGTCCGTTCCTGAAGTCAAAGCATGAGCAGTCGTATATGATCAACTGATGCACACCGCTAGCCACTTCTAACGAAACAGAGAAAGTCAAGTTTTGTTGTAGTATGTGTAGAAATCTTTAAAGGCAGTACAATTATGAATCCGGGATAGCTTATTTCCAGGTGCCTCCTACTCGTATAAGAATTCTGTTTTTAATTCTTCATGTTGCACCATAAGAGCTCGTACACAATTAATAAGTAGTGACGTGACAGTGATGTGAGTGCAGGGTTGGGACGAGTGGATCCCACTTTTGAGGTTGTTTGATTCAGATACCGCAACCGGACGGGTTGATACCACTGGAGACGCCGGTCGGGTATCTTTTGGTTTTACTTTTTTTTTAATTGTAAATTTAGTTAGTTTGTGTAAATGTCGTCTTAATCGCGTGTTATCACGATAAATATGTATATAAATATTATCTATGAATGTTTATCTTTTTTAATTGAACGTTTAACTTAAAAAGGAAGGGACCCAGGGAAGAAAAGCGGCGATGAGAAACTAACACCACCGCTATAAATGTTTTTGTAGGGGCGGCTTCTAACAAGAACCGCCGCTACAATTCTATCGTTTAGTAGCGGCGGTCGTCTTTTAAACCGCCGCTAATAAACCTTAGTAGCGGCGGTTGGCATTTAAGTCCGCCGCTATTAATAGTTTCTAGTAGCAGCCCGGTTGAACAGTACCACCTGCTACACTATAGCGTCGGACCGCATGACAAACCGCCGCTACGTGTTTTACTGGTCCGCCGCTATAGTGGACTTGTGTTGTTGTGTTAGGAAGATGAAGTTAGAAAATGAAACCTTACAACCAGCTGACATACCACTAGTAGGCTTCACTAGAAAAGTGATACAGGCAATGGAAAAAATTACCTTGCCAGTAACCTTTGGTGAAGGGGAAAATGCACGAACGAAGGATGTAATTTTTGATGTAGTCGACATCATATACCCTTACAACGCAATCTTTCGAAGTGGCAACTCCCAGAATCATCATTCAATCTGTGTTAAGGGCATCGCTCCCCTACTAAGGGCTTCGTTCCCCCAACAAAATAGGAACAAGAATGGATACCACATCGAGTAGCTTGTTTCCCTGTGCCTCATATTCCAATAAAACCAGATTTTTTTTTTTCTTTCTTTGTGATGCACCTTTCCAAGATAGGTACCATTCCAGCTCTTTCTCCAATTTCTAGTTCTCTTACTGAGGCACCTTACCAGACAAGTGAGATGGTGCTACAGCTATAATGTTTACCTTGAGTCTTCCTTTGGAAGCATCGGGTCGGGTACCCAGGGCCACCTCCCGTGGCAGGGAAATTCCCTGCACGCCGCCACCCGGGGCACGCTCCCCTTGGCTGCCCCACCAGCCTTTGGCAGCAGCGTCTCTAGAAACCCAGGTAAAAATGCTCGAAGGAAGAAACCGATGGCTGAGCGCAGGCCATGCGTAGTAGGCGGCGGCCCTCGCATCGAGCATGACATTGCTGGCCAACTGGACAAGGCTATGTCGCTCGCGTCATGGACTGGAGGATGTGGGCGTTGTCGTTCGCTGCGTGCGAGAGAAGGGGAAATGTACCGGGCCGGCTCCCCGGCCTTCGTAGTCGTGGCCCGCAGCCCTGTCGAAACCGGACGATACCCCGCTGAAAATTCCCTGCACGCGGGTCTCTCAAAGGCGGAGGAAACCAGGCCCGGGCTGACTCCCACGCGTGCTGCCCCGCCCCGGGAAGTGGCCGGGTTCCCTGCAGGGTAGCCAGTTCCCAAAGGAGGCCTGAAGCATTTAGTGGTATATAAGTAACCCTAGTAGAGTACAGAGTTCAAAAGAGGTCTTGACTCATCGTGAACTTATCAAGTTTTTATTTACTGCAACATAACTGGAGTTTGGATGTGGCATTTAGTTGTAAATGGTGGGCCCGTGCTTTCGGTGCGACGTGCGATGGTGGTTTGGTCACCGTGACTTGTTGAGTGGGTTTCGTAATAGTGCATGGCCCCGCTGACAATGGCGATAGTGCACTGAGTGGTAGTAGTGCGGCTTCTTGGACGGATTTTGTGCATCGTCCTCGCACAGACGAGTCAGCTGGGAGGCCTCTCGCCCACCTCCCTGCTTCTGCTCATGCATCCATTTTTGCCAACCTCACTGCTAATGCGAAACGCGGTCTAGTTATTAAACAGTCACTGACTTAGACCCAACAAGCTATTCACATGAAGCCTAATGGGCTATGTGACGCAGCCCAATTCAACAAGCCATTTTTGTCTTTGCGGTGAAGCAGTGCTTTTATACCCATAAGAGTCACTTTTATTTTGCATTATTACAGAACTCCAAATGAAGTCTAAGGTTGAAGGTCAACATGCGAAATACTATACCCAATCATAATTACTTGCCTTGACAAATTAGAATTACTTATCTTTCCATTGCCCACTGTATATATATCAATCAAAGTACTGTGCATTTTCGTTAATAGTATACATTGTGCGCGATCAGTGTTTCCGGGTGCACCAGTGAAGCGTCTCCGCTTTTCACAGGATCGAGTCGGTAAAACGTTGATGAACAAACGCAACAGTACATCACATAAAAAACTCAAATTTTTACATCTTTAAATTATTACATGAGTCAAATAATTTAAAACACGTAAGAACACAGCGAAAGCCTACAAAGTACAACAATACTACCACACTCGACGATAAGTGGCCGCACATCGAAGCCCTGCGATGTGGACCCGCTGAGGAACTCCACCAAGCAACAGCGAAAGCGAAATCTATACCTGCACAAAAACATAAAGAGCCAAACCCTGAGTACTAGTTACTCAGCAAGACTTACCCGTCAACGTGGCTAACTACAGCCGACTCCTAGAATGCAAAGGCTACAAGGGATTAGGCTGACTCACTTGCATAAAAGCGCACTAATTACTTGGTCCTTACTTTCAAGTTTTAATTCCAATTAATTACTTAACCAATAAAGCAGTGTTCATATATCTAGAACAGGTATAAGTAACAATACATCAACGGTGACAGTATATATAGCAATGTAAATAACAGTAATGTAATAGACTAGCATCATCATCTCATCAATCATATCACACTACGATGTGACGCAGTGAGTAAGGTTGCTCTTGACCGAGAGCGGCGGCATCGATGTACATCCTGCAGGAGAAAACCTGACCACACGCCGCACACGCGTAAAGTCGCATGTGGCAACTATTCGCAAATGTCCCCCTATAGCTGGCTGGGTCTCACACCTCTCGAGAAAGGCCTTTCCGCACGGTCCCCGTCCCAGACGTACGCCCCGATTGGGAAGCATCCCTTCTCTCCCGAATACCATGATAGAAAGTGCAAGTACCCGCAAGACACCAAGGCAACCTAAGCTACTAAGTTTACTAGGCCTATAAAAACACTTGCATGTGATCAGTACGTTCGAACTTGCTCAACAGGGCCAACAACGGACGGTCCTTAATCGACACAGACGGGGCTACACCACTGTGAAGGCCCAGCCTTCTCCCACCATCCTATACAAGCAATTCCCCGTTCGGTCTCAATAAATCATAAATCCAGCTAGTATAATCCAGGGTGATTCCTATCATGCGAGTGGGACCTACCACTCGACTTCTACCGTCCGCTATCCACTAAGCCTAGCAAGTTCTAACGTAACCTATACCACATCTACAAAAATAGGACACAAGGTAGTATATGAAAGGGTAGTCCTAATGCAGTTCTATGGTTTCACCTCAACTCCTAATAAACCTAATGCACAAACAATTACTAGCCCCGATCAAGTGAGAAAATAAAATCCTAAATAGGAAGGCATGCACCGGGGCTTTCCTGGCTCAGGAACTAAGGGTGCAGGGTCAGCTACGGGGTCAGTGTCCTGCTGCTGCTCCTCCTGTGACTCCTCCTCCGGCAGCTGGAAGTCCAGTGGCTCCGGAGTCGTCTGTGTCACTACACGTTATGACAAGGAATAATGCAAGTTAGATGCAAAAAAATATGATGCATTTAAGAATCTTAATTATCTGATAGGACAGTCATTTATACTGTGAGTGCAAAAGATTTAATTTAGTTAACTAATTCGTCTGAAGTATTTCCTTCATTGATTTCCATTTAAGTTAATTACTTAACTTACATTAGCTTGATTAATTAGTGATGTGAATCTTGAAAATTAATTTATGTCCAGAGGCATTTTTCTAATTAAATACACAACAGGAAGTGAATTATGGTGAAGTTTCATGATTTATTGCAATATGGATTATTTATAATAATTCATATAATACAGAACACGATTTAAATCATAAGAAATTAATTATGCAGGATATTGCAGTGGAAAAATAATCTGTAGGTGTGTAACCAGAAGCTTAACAAGCATGCAAGAGTTCATGATTTAATGAGCAACAGAAAGTTTATTAAGAATTAAACAAGGCTTGTGTCAATTATAATTTTACAGGAAACAGGAAAATGAGTTGTAAGATTTTGATTTTTTATTTATGTAGATCTGAGCATAAGGAAGCTAACAAAATTGGTTTCATAATTTTCGAAGGTGTATTCGATTTACTATGAATTTTACAAGTTTCAGGCAATTTCTGGTAATTTACAGATATTCAGAAAATGGATTAAAATGGGTGCAGCCAATCAGATCTGGGCCACAAAAAGGGCCACTGGGTCTGGGCCGCACTAGATCCCAGCTGGTCACAAAGTGATCCAGCCACTCAGAATCAGAGACACACACATGGCCACAGGGTCGACCGCACGGGATCCCGTGTAGTCGCACGAGATCCGGGTCGTGTGGTCTCCGGTGTGCTCGCCGGGGATGACGCCGGACGGCGGCGGCGCACACGCCGGAGTGGGCTCCGGTGGCCCGCTGGGCTGGTAGAGAGCGCGGGAATGAAGCTCGGAATGTGGCGGACTCACCTCGACGAACGGGAGCCCGCGCGGATGGCTGGAGGGTGGTCGGCGTCGATGGCAGCGGTTGGCGGAGTTCCGGCGGCGTCGCTGGCTGGGTGTAGGGGTCCTCCGGCTACGGTTCTTGGCGCACGACCTTCGCGGCGAGGAGTGGAAGGCCGGCGCACAACATGTCGTCGAGGAGGAAGCTCAGAACGTGCTCACCGATGTTGAGCTGCGCGCGGTGGAGGAAACCGGCGACGGAAGGGGAAAAAGATCTTCCGGTGACCTGGGTTGCAGATTCGATTGGAGGCAGGGTCAGAGTGGTGCGCATGCTCGATGCGTACTTTCTAGGTGCGAGGAATCGACGCAGACCTTACCCAAGCGACGGGAATCGACGACGCTGCAGAGTGATGCGAGGTGGCCGGAGTTGAAGAGGACGAGCTCGATTCACGTTGCTCTCGTCGGGGAAAATGAAATGGAGGCCATGGAGGAGCTCTGACTCTCCTGCGCAACAGCCCGGCAGGGAGGCGCTCTGACGTGGCGGCGCGTCGAGCTCGAACTGGCAGCCAGCAATGGTGAGGCTGGCGCGGGCGAGGGAGAGCGGCGAGGAGAGGGAAATGGGGAGGCGCGCGCGTTGGATAGGAGGGGGAGACGACGTTTTGTGCCGCAGCGCGGTCGGAACAGCGGGGTCGGGGCGGTGCGGCGAGCCGTACGTCGTCGTCCACGCGGCGCGCGGCGTCGGACGGGTTCAGTGAGAGGAGGGAGACCGACAGGTGGGTCCCACAGGTATCTTTTCTTTTTCCCGATTTAATCAAAACAGAGTTTTCCCCATACTTTGGTACACAATTTGGAGTATCAAACAAACTCCAAAAACTGCAAATTTGATATTGTTGGAAAGATCTCAATGAGCTCTTTCATCTGGCCAACATGCACATCTGAAATCCAAAGGAAATTCAAATGGTTGCATTTCAAATTTGGCTACTCTTTAAAATTTGAGCATTTATTTCAGCTAGCAAAGGAATTTCTAAAATCACCATAAATTCTACAAAATTCTTGTTTGAGAAGGGCTATCCACAGATATTTTTAGTTGCTCAAGTTGTTATTGAAATGTTTGAATTCCTTCACAAGCTTAGGTTTCACAATTATTTGATCATTTGATTTTGAAATTTGAATGGTTTTTGATTTTGCGTTCTGTTCAGTTGGAGTTCTTTGAACTGGTTGGAAATCAGTGACACGGGGTGTCACAACCAGAAACAATTCATTGGTTTGGGCTAGGTGTAATAGGCAACGATAAGATATTTTAGAGGCATTGCCTGATGGTGCATGAAAGGAAACTAATGTTAAAACTACTAAAAATGAACACAATCAGGATTGTGGCCTGGCCCAACACTATCAAGGAAATGAGTGCCAATCCGCAAAACAAGCTTGCAAAGATAACTAATTGTCACCGTGGCAACCAAGGCTCTTGATACCAAATTATGTGCGCGCATGGGTGGATTACGTGGCAGCAAGCTTTTATGGCCCGATTTCACTGTGGAACACAAGAAATTTAATAATTGTTTGTGTGTGACAAACTTTGAGGGAGTTCCAAAATTAAAATGATGTCCTGCAGCCGAAGCAAAGAGTAGAGTTTTTGAGAAATTTCTTCAATTATCGCTCAGGCACCTGGCTGTACATCTTCTACTAAAATATATATCCATAACTCCGGACTCAAAAGTCCAAACAAGTTACCATTTGTGGCATGTGAAAATAGACATAAGATCTTTCCAAGGATATTCCACATGCAAGCTGAAACTTTGCAGATTAATTATGGAGTGTCTTCAAACTTGAACAACGTACTCGGGTTTGTGATGGCCCATGTGAATGAATTCTTTCTCTAGTGCATATCACTGTGGTTGCAGCAGACTTCAACGTAGTGGCAGCATTGGCCGAGGCTGCAGTGGCGATATACTGGAGCAGAGCTAGAGCGTGCGGTGTGATGAGCAGTTCACAGTGAAAGATAATATCGATCGATGGAGAACATGAGCCACATCATAAGGCTGTCATTGCTAGTCACAGCCAATATCTCAAAGAATGCAGCGTTGGTTCGCACCAGCTTCGTCTCTGACCAGGAGCTAACAAGTTCATTAGAAAGGCATGAGAACGTTAACAGAGCCACAGCGACAACATGCTCTAGACCACCTGTGTAGTGACGTTCTCGATGGGTGGTGTTGCTGATGTGTTGGCCACCTGTGTAGTGACGTTCTCGATGTTCTATATGGCCATGATAATGAGTTGTGCGCCAACAGGCCCAAGACAGTGGGGAATGTGTACAACAGTGATGAATCAATGATAACAGGGTTAGCTGGAACCTCACTCGTGGTAGATTCATGCACACTGGTCGCCTTCCCATGGGATTGGGTTCTTACTGGAGCTGGATCACGACGTCCCGTGTTTGATCCAATTTTTAACCAACGGAACTTGGCCCAGAGCAGGGTTTTACAGCTGCAAAGAGTGGTCGGTGAGAATCTGACAAAGCTTCACTCAGCTGCAGCCTACTCCCTCGCCGTACCATGGTGAAATATGGAGGTAGAACAACACCAGCTACTGCGTTTCAGCAAAAATCTGTTTCCTGCAGCCTTCCATTCATATAGAAGATTTCTGTCTTGGTCGACTTCGACTACATCAAACAGGTTGTTTCTCCTTCAGTGTCGCTCTTTCTCACAGTGGTAGCATATATACTGAAGCCAAGGCGCCATTGCAATATTATAGAGAAAAACAAAATCATACCAACAGATATTTATTAACCCACCAGACTTTTCTTTGGAGTTCTCATCAATGCCTTCCTCAATACCAAATTCATCATCAGCAATATAGGAAAAACAACAATTGTATTGTGAGTAAGAGAAGAAAGAAAATGGTCAGGCTACATACAAACACATGCAAGTGAATTGTTTTTGCTAAAACTACCTGGTTGTCCTTCAGCATCCCAATCGGGATCATTTAAACAAAACTCATCATCCCCATCTTGCTGAATGACATGATTTTCATTCGGTTCACGCACATGATCTTCGTATATCTCATTTGAACCATTATGAGTACCTTAAAAATTTTGACATGTTAAAAGTAAAATTAACAAGGGTGAGATCATATGACTTTACAAGGGTCATCTGCCCCATCAACTTTGGATTAAACCATTCATACGAATAGAGTACAAAAGCATAAATAGGTTGATGGGAGTGTGTGACCCCCACGTAACATGTGACTTGGCGACCAGCACTCTTATGGCACAGTAGGGTGTCCATCGGTGGCAACCCCGTTGTCAATGCAACTATGGCACTCGAGCACGTCAGCCTGGTTCTTCACTTCGACCTGTCCAAAGTTTTGGGATTGTAATTGGACAAAGAAATAGCTAGGCTAGCAAAATGTGAACCCGGCCCAACATCGGTATGAACGAAAACAAATTACGTTTATAGGCTATAAACACAAAGACCTAATAATACGCTGGGCTTCTTTTGGGATCTGTAATGAAATGCACAGTGACATGTGGGCCCAACCCACTCATCTCACTAGGAAACAGTGACGACAAGTGGGCCCAGCTTCATTATTGGGCTTGAAAAAGGGCCCCAACTGCCCCGCTGCTGCTTGGTTGCGATGCAGTTGCAACAATCTGTAATCAAGCTACTGCAGCCACTGCCTACCATCCTGCGAGAGAAGTACCAAAGGCTGGCCCAATGCAATGGCTCAGTTCCCCGAGGAGCGAGGAACAAAATCAGGAAGGAAACAAAATCGGCGAACAATTTAATTCAGTAGTTCGTCCAAGTGGCACATTTCAGTGCGGATGAGGAGTTTAGGTTGATGCACCCTCCTAGCATTTATATATAGTATACTAATTGGGTTTGGTTTGTGATTCTGTGTACGGCGAGTGTACTTGTTTTTTTAGCTCCTCTTAATTTGTATTATTATTATTATTTATTTCAATGAAAAACTGATCAATGACTTTTCTTTTTTTTTTCAAAAAGAAAAATGAAGAGGTGCATGCGAGACATAGTTCTTGGAGGCTTTGCGCAGCACGAAGCCTGCACAGCACCGGCCTTTGAAGATGTGGACAACAAATGAACCTGCCGGCGCCTGGGGTTACGTACACAGATGACAACAAAGTAGCTAGTAGTACTCAATAACTGATGGATATGGATCGAACAAGCCTAATGAACACGCAATAATAGCTAGTAACAAGCCTAGCTAATGAACACACAATAAGCCTTGAAAAGCTGTTCCCTAATTAACGATCGAGCTGAATAAAACACAGATAGTATAAATAGATAAACACGCAGCAGCTAGGCAATTAAGCCGCAAGAGACTGGTGATCTCTGATCAGCACGCAAGGCGGCGGAAGCCCACGGAGGAGGTGGCGAGGTCGTAGAGCACCTCGATGGTCTGCTGCTGCACGTTGCCGAGGATTCCCGGCGCGGTGTCGTCGGCGTTGGACGCGAAGGCGAGGCAGTCGTTGAACAGGATCCCCGAGGGATCCAGCTCGAGGACGGCGTTCCGGTCGAACACCAGCGCGACCTTGGGCAGGTTCACGACGGGGACGCCCGTGAAGTTGAAGCAGGTGTCCAGGATCCCCTTGCGCGGCGCCTTGCGGTAGGCGGCCATGCTGCTCCTGAACGCGGCGCGCAGCGCCTGGTACGCCGTGAGCGGCAGGCGGGTGATGGTCGTGCGCGAGTCCAGCACCGTGCCTGCGGCGAACAGCTGCGGGGGCACGTCGAGCGTCCGGCCGGCGACGGAGACGGCCCGGAGGAGCACGCGGTGGAAGGTCGCCGGCGACCGGCCGTCCCTGACCAGTGGCGTCCGCACGAACCTCCTGCTCGCGGCGGCGATCGGCGAGCCGAGCGTGAAGAAGCCCGGGTAGCTCGGCGTGGGCGGGATGCAGTAGGAGAAGGCGTTGCCGAAGGCCGAGGCGGCCTGGGCCACCAGGGTCGTCTGCGCGCCGCCGCCGAGCGCCATGATGCCGCCGGCGGCCGCGCTGCCGATGCTGCCACGCATGGCGCGGCTGCAGCCGAACTTGAACCTGCGGATGGTGCGGGCGGGGCCGATGGCGAGCACGTCGGAGCCGTACGTCCCCGTCGAGGTCAGGCCGTCGGGGGAGGAGGCGCGGTACTGGCACTGGTTCCTGAAGCAGCCGTTGGCATTGGGGCCGAGGCGCGCGCAGTCGGTGGAGTTGCAGCGGAAGGCAGCGTACGTGTTGGACCGGGCTGGGTCGAAGGAGCGGCACGGCGGCTTGGAGCAGGGCCGGCACTGCACCCACGGCACGTCGCTGGCCGTGTCCACCATCACCGTCTGCCGAACTCCCGGCGGCCGCCGCCGCCGCCGGATCGACGACCCGCCGGTCGCCGTCGGCTGGAAGACCACCTCGGACTGGGAGCTCGTCGACTGCATGCATGCAGTCAGTACTCAGTAGGTTAATTGCACTAACTTACTGTGTGTAATACTAGCTAGCTAGCTAGTTAAAAGAAGATTTCCTAGCTAATACGTACCGACAAAGTGCCCATGTTGACATCAAGTACGGGCCCGGAATTCATTTGGGTCGACATGCTTCCCGCTGCGCGCTTCTTGATCTTCTTCCTCTTCTCGTCCGCAAAACCGGAGAGTCTCCTATGAATGTCCTCCACTCGGTGCTCATCGTGCCGGAGCAACTCGGCCAGGGTCGGCTTCGCGCGCGCCGACGACGCCGGCGAACACGAGCCATGCAACAGACTCAATGGCACCCAAGTGCGGTTCGGGGGCACAGGCACTGCACTCCAACCAACATTATAATTAGGACATTTATTTTCTCTCCAATACGTAAACAGATCCAAAAAAAAGAAAACAGTAATGACAGCAGTAGTAGAAGTAAGTAGTATATGCGGACAGACCCCTGTGCCCGGAGCAGACATCTTTCTCCTGCAGCGAGCTGATTTCCACGAGTGTGTACCCGTGCTCGCCATCTCCCGCTGCAAAGGCACTGGGAGGAGAACCGGACAAGAGCAGAAGAAGCAAAAGCGCCAAAAAGGCAACCGCCATAGCTCCTCGAATCTTGCTATCGATCACGCGCTTGTGTTCCCCTGGCTCCCGGCTATATATAGGCGTACGTTCAGCACAGCCAGTTAATTAATGCTCCTAAACCGGCCGTACAAAGACCTAACTCTGAAGGCTGATTAGGATTTAAAGATTTAAGAGTACATAATGGTGCCCTTTTAATAAAAACCTGTAAATTCTTTAATAATAAGTTCGATTTACCATTGGTGAACTTGCTGTGGGATATTACCGGAAAAAGTTGTTTAGGTTTGAATCCATTTAATCACTTATCTATAATGCCATGATTGTATTTCAAAAGCGGAATGGTACAATTATTCAAACCGTAGGGGCCAGGTATATATATATCCCCTACAGGTTATAATATATTAAGTCCAAAAAAATACAAAGGTTTTTTAAGTACAGTTGTAGCAAAAACAAAAGCAAAAAATTACATGTTGGATGCTAGCCATTGTCTAATATAGGAAACTCATGCTTAGGGTTCTTGGAGCATATAAGACAAACCTATGGTTGGGCGGGAACCGGAGCCGGAGTCTTTCCCTGCTCACAAAGTCGAGGTTTCTGATATAAGACAAACCTAGGCGAGTGTGCATGCACGGTCCACGAAGTAAAGCATGCATCCTTCAAAAAAAAAAAAAAACCAAACAAAGCATGCACAACACACCACCCCGGCCCTTCAAGATCTGGACAAACAAATCAAACTTTGGAGGGCACAAGTCATCTTGTTTATGAAGAGGTGAAGGGGGAAGACTAGGAGAGACTAATTAAGGGGTGCTCCTAAACTGGCCGTTCAAGTTGTAAGCGCGCCTCTGGTGCACCAAACCCTAAATCTGTAGGCCGTACAAAGACCTAAATCTGAAGTCCTCTGGTTCACCAAACCCTAAATCTGCAGGCTGTACATAATGCTGCCCTTTTTAATAAAAACCTGTAAATTCTTTAATAAGTTCGGCTGAACTTGCTTTGGGGATATTACCTGGAAAAAAGTTGCTTAGGTTTGGAATCGATTTAATCACTTATCTATAATGCCATGAGTGTGTTTCAAATACGGAACGGTACCATTATTCAAACCATAGTGGACAGGTATATATATCCCCTACAGGTTATATAATATATTAAGTCCAAAAAATACAAAGAGTTTTTAAGTACAGTTGAAGCAAAAACAAAAGCGAAAAATTACATGTTGGATGCTAGCCATTCTTTAATATAGGAAACCCATGCTTAGGGCTCTTGGAGCGAGCGACTATGGTTAGGCAGGAACCGGAGCTGGAGTCTTTCCCTGTTCACGCAGTCGAGGTTTCTGATATAAGCCAAAGCTAGGCCAGTGTGCATGCACGCGGTCCACGAAAAAAAAGCATGCATCTTTCACAAAAAATAAAATAAAAAATAACCAAACAAAGCTAGCACAACACACCACCCCGGGCCTTCAAGATCTGGAATCAAACTTTGGTGGGTACAAGTTCGTCTGGTTTATGAAGAGGTGAAGGGGGGGAGACCAGGAGAGACTAGTTAAGGGGAGCAAAATGCTAAACGGAAGGTAGCATTCGGAACAAAGTAGCTACTCCTTCCGTCTCAATTCATTTGTCACTTTATTTTCGGGTACAAGAATTAATGAGATGTGTAAAAGGTAGGTGTACATACGAAACGAGAAGATTAAAGATAGAAATATATTGGAAAGAGAGAAAGGTGTACTGAGATGTGAGAATGCCAATTATTTTGAGAAAACTAGAGGAAACTATATACAATGCCAATTATTGTGAAGTGGAGGGAATAGAAAAGTAAAATGGAGCGTTACGACTTAGATGGCTTTAGTTTAGCTGGGAAGCCACACCTTGAAATTTAGGGCCGTCGTGGTTATGGCGTTGCCACACCGTGGCTTGGCAAACTACGGCGAGCATCCAAGCTTGTATAGGGCTGCAAGGACGTTCAAGAAGCGAGTGATGGCTATCGAAATGAAAAAAATATAACAGGATGAAGAATATGTTCAGCATAGCGATGTCTAGCATCCATAGATCTGGTAGGACAGATTAGGAACATGTATAGTAGTACTAATTGGGTTTGGTTTGTGATTCTGTGTACGGAAAGTGTACTTGTTTTTGTAGCTCCTCTTAATTTTTATTATTATTTATTTGGATGAACTGATCTGTGTCTTTTCTTTTTTTTTCAAAAAAGAAAAAATGAAGAGGTGCATGCGACACATAGTTCTTGGAGCCTTTGTGCTGCACGAAGCCGCAGCGGCCCTTGAAGATGTGGACAACAAATCAACCTGCTGGCCCCTGGGGTTACGTACACAGATGACGACAAACTCGCTAGTACTGAATAACTGATAGATATGGATCGAACAAGCCTAACGAACACACAATAACTAGTAACAAGCCTAGCTTAATGAACACACAATAAGCTAGCCTTACAAAGCTGTTCCCTAATTAACAAGCTAAAGGAAGTGATCTGAAACACAGATAATAAATAGATAAACACCCAGCAAATAATAAATAGTTAAACCATAGTGAATCCACCTAGGCTTAAGAGGGAGATCAATTCGTTTCCCACTCTTAATTAAGAGGATTGATGTTACCCATACAAAGAACTCCATGGGAGATGGGACTCGTCAAGCAAGCGGGCAAGCTCCACGGGCTACTTCCTCCACTACACAGTCACAATAATTTTCAAACAGTTGGCTAAAAACAACAAAAATACACGATGCTTAACAAATGCAGCCACGGGTTCATCATGTTGACTGAATGTCTGCGCCCATAGCCACTTCGCCACTGACTAGAGTTAGACCATACCGCGAAGAGACAGGTATCGGACGAGGGCCTGCTCATTAATTTATTTATAGACTTTTCGCATTTTTATCCCTATTTTACCTCTCAATTTCATTATCCATCTCTTTTTTGGGTTTGCGATTTTACCCCTCTTCCGGAGTTAAATATGTTCAAACAAAGGCTGTAATGTTCTTGTGATTTTGCCCATACTTATTGTAATACTTTGCCTGTTTTGTAACAATCAACATATCACACTTGAGATTTACGTAAACAACAAATATTTGAGACAATTTAAATATATTTTTAATATTACAAAATTTCTATAACATTTGTTATTATTTCAGCAACATTTTGTCTCAATTTCAACACCATTTGACATAATTTGAGAAGCATTTGGATTTCAAGACGACCTCAAATACAAATCCTCTAGAAGGCTCACCCAAAATATTCCCGAAATCTAGAGATTTTCGCGGAGTCCAGAATAGTAACATCTTGTGACGAGGATTTGGAATTCAAGACGACCTCAAATACAAATCTGTCGAACACCAAAGTTGAAGATCTCGTCGAGAGCTTCCTGGAACACATATGGATGACATTATTTGGATTCCGGAGCAAGGAGATATGGGCCCGCAATGAGTATTGCACAGAGTATTTTGCAACACTTTTTTGGATACTAAAGTTGAAGATATTTTCATGAGCTACAAGATAGAGTCCAAGTTTGCTTCGTTTGGAGTCCGGACGGCTGAGCTGCGAATAATGAAATCCAGTCCGAGCTGGATTTGTTTCCTTTTCATAGATCTCGTGTATAGGTCGGTGAAGGTCGCATGCAGGCACCTCCCCACTACAAATTAGACCCAAAGGGCGCGCCCCCCCTCTGCACCAATTGTTGCATAATCAATGTATTTCGAGTTGAGAGCCAAAACTTGTGGTGTTACGCTGCCGGTTTCACCATGTAGCCTAGTTGTCTAAATTTCTTCTAGTTCGCTAGTTGGAGGAGCTAGCTAGGGTTCTAAGAGGAGTCAACCCACGTGGCGAAGCTCTAATTAGGCTCTAGTTAGTCTATGAATTCAATTAACCAAAGTTCAAGGACAAGATGTCATCATTCATCAGGTACGTTTGATGGTGATGTTCTATGCGTCATGTTGATTGATCTATTTCTTGTTCATGCTTGCTTTCGATCTTGTTTTCCTCGATGTCTTCTTACTTGTTGCAATTATGAATATTCATATTGTGCCGACCCGTACCACCCCCTTGTGCCGATCGGCACCGATATCATATGCAACAATTGGTGCGTTGTTTATCTTTTCGGTGTTGTTAGTTAGTTACGCTATTAGCCGTCGTCATAAAAGGATCACAGAAAAAACATAATAGTGATGCAATGCTTATAGATGCTCAGTGTAGTGCCTCTTTCTTTGTCTTACTAGCCGCCGCGCGATAGTGTTGCAACAAATAGCTTAGGTGCACGGGCGCGGGACTAGATGAGATGATAGATTGTTGTGCTTCATTGGACCATAATAAATTGGCTTTTTACTATGAACTGCAACTTGGGCTACAGGTGTGTGCTTCATTCGTATATGGCTAAGGCTCATTAGCTTTGATTATCAGCAATAACCTCTGAATCATGCTTCCTTTCAACCTCTTGCTTTCTGTATATGCAATTGTGCTTAATGTTTAGGTTTGGTTTGTTGGATTTATTAGTGCAATGCCTTTTGGTTTGCTTCTTGGCCCTTGGATTCGATAATATTGAAATACTTTAAGGCAAAAGTTACTACAACTGGCCCGTGCCAACATCGATGCCATTGAACGATGCCATTGATCGATGGAGACCACGAACGTGCAAGTATTTCTCTTTCTGTCCCAAAAAGTAAGTGTTGGGTCCAAAATTTGTCTCAAAATGTAAGGGGTCTTAGGTGTAAGAAAAACATTGGTGGAACGGTGGGTGGGTTACAGTAAAATGAGGGGTATGGTTATTTTTATTCTTCCTCTCTTATTTTTGTCTCGAGATTCTATGATTCGTTACATTTTGATATAGGGGGAGTATCCTATTACTAGTGCGCATGTGCACAAATCGATATCGAATCCTTAATTTGGGTCCCTGTGACACTCAATTGTCGCTTGGAAATGTTTAAGAGCTAGTATAATAAGATGATGTAAGTGGGCTAAATGAGCTGTCACATCATATTTGTGTTGAGTTGGAGGAGATGAGGAGAGACAAGAAAAGCGCGTTGCAAAGTAGTAACCAGCTGATGCACAAGCTTCAAGAAACCTTGTGAGAGAGTAAGGTGGACCAAGATATTAATTGTTTAGTGTATTTGTTAGCTAAAATATTATACTAATAAGCTATTAGTTGATCGTAGATGATATAGCAGTTACATGTAGCCTGCTGCCGGCTAAATCATTAACCATGCTCTAATCGATCCGACCCTGTTCCGCGATGGTACAATATATGGGGGTGTTCGTTTCATAGGGTCTAAAATTTAGAGGGGTCTAAAAAAAAGAATCTTATCATTTAAGAGTATTAAATAAAGTTTAATTACAAAACTAACTGCAGAACCCCTGGTCTAATTCGCGAGACGAATCTAATGAGGGTAAGCAATCCGTGGTTAGACGATGGTTACTGTAGCATTACTGTAGCATGACTGTAGCAAAACATAGCTTACTTAGGCTCGTTAGATTCGTCTCGTAAAGATGTACCTATCTGTAAAAAGGTTTTATCATTAGACTTTATTTAGTACTAGATTCTCTTTATTTAGAGGCCTCTAAAATTTAGCGCTAAAAGAAACGAACAGGGCCATAGGAAAAGCCTCGTGTCAGCCACATCTGCCGCACAGGCACCGCAGTGTTGTCGCTGCTGTCTGCTTGCGTGTGGTGCCTCCAAACAAGCATCTTGAATTCAGGAGGAATAGATGACGGAGGCGATGACCACGACTTGCTTCACCACGGCACATTCATGATTGTCTGGCGGAGCAATTGCTCGGTAGCAGACGTTTTCTTCTATACTACGGTTCTGTTTCAAACCTCCAAAGATAATTATTAGCAGCTAAATTAGCTCTAGATTTTAGACCATCTTCTGCTAATAATCTAACTAATAATTAGCTAATCCTAAACAAACATCTATTTCATTAGCTAATCCAACCCAGCTAATAGTTAGCTAGCTAATTAGCTCTAGAAATTTGGAACAGGCTACATTCTGTCTAAGATATTTGTTTTTCTAGAGTTTCTAACATTTCTCATACAAACATCTGTTCTTTCTAATAGATCTTTATCTCCATATCTATCCTCTTTGTTTTCTGTGCACTCATCTTTTCCATCTCTCTTACATTTCAGTGCGCAGAGCTAAAACGACATCTATTTTGAATGGAGGTGGTACTATGGGCCTGTCAATACAAGAAAAAAGGCCTTCCAGACACGTTTTGGTAGCTTCTTTTTTTTTTTGTAAATGTCAATAGATCATCGCCTAAAGATGCATTTTTACATGATATTGAGAATGTATCAAGTTGACACATTATTAGATACGCCCAAAAAACCATCATTAGTCAAATAAATATGTTTCTGATATGCTTTTGACCATCAATATCCCTTTAGAGACACTTCTTGACACATTATTGAGAAACAATACAGTAGACACGCTTTCACCTATCATTACTCCTATAAATACGCTAATAAATAACACATTTTTTTACCATTCTGTCTTTATTTATTGCTCTAGAGCTGAACTCCATCAACTATAACCAATTTTCCAGTCAAACATCCCAGCTCCAAAACTCCATGGAGCGCCCCCCCCCCCCCCCAACTCTAAAATCGTAGTGCAAATGAGCTCAGAGTTTCTGAGCACCTCTTTTGCAGCTTCAAAACCCTAAATATGGACCTAGACATGGAGTTCGGGTTAATTACCCACCAATGCCACCCATTACACCAAGAGGAAAAACGATTCGTTTTGTTTTCTCCGGAGCCCCTTACCCTTCCCTCTTGACACCATTCGCCCCGAGTGCGCCTCCCTCTTTGTCCGCCGCTGCCTGCTATTGCTCACCTCCCTCCCTTCGAACCGCATGCCACCACCTCTCCACATCTCCCTGCGATTTCTTCTGCATGGACACGCACCACCACGTCGGCCGGCCTCCTCCTTCCTTCCTCGTCCTCAGGTCACCGGCGAAGGAGACTTCTTTGTCGCGGCGTACACACCTCGCCTCCAGCCCCCTCCCCATGGCGAAGGACCAATCTTTGGGCGCCATGGCCAGAAGAGGACCCCCTTCCATCCCCCTCCCTCACCGTAGGACAGCACGGGCGCCGTCAACCGTGCTCGAGCAGGAAGAGGACCCCCTTCCATCCCAGCAGGCCGCCCCAATGGACACCACCGTTACCCGCGGCTGGACCTCCCTGGCACGGCTCGGAAAGAGCATGAATTGTGGGTCCCATGAAGCAAGGGCAATATTAGCAATACACCCTGAAAACCATGTTTTTTGGAGTTGAGAACAACCTCGTAGCCAAACATACCATCTAGACAGCCATGCTACACAGAGGTAGCTCCTGGAGTTTTTGTAACACCCCTACTTTTGGAGCAAAAAGAAAAAAGAGAAAAGAAAAATAAAAAGGAATAAAAATCACTCCAAATTAAAATTTTTGTCCAACCTCTCACCTTGAAATGAATTTTCAAAATAAAATTCACTAAATAAATTAAACTTAGTTTGAATCTGAAAATTTTGAAAAATAAAATTTGTGCTCAAGTGTTTGCTTCATTTAAAAATATACTAAAAATTTGAAGCTTTTGAGTTTCCACCAAATAAAATCAAAGTAGGATTTAATCCCAAGTTGATTTTCAAATTTTTGAATTTTAAACTTGCATAAAACTTTACCATATGCATTTCTGTGTTTTATTTGAATTGTTTTGAGTGTTTGATCAATCTTTGTTTTTATTTGAATTTGAAATTTCTTCAAATTCAAATTTCAGGAAAAAGAAAACCCTTATCCTTTTCCTTTCTCCCTTCGGCCCGAAACCTTTCCTTCTTCTTTTTCACGGCCCAGCCCGCTCGCCTTTCTTTTTCTTTTCCTCCGCAGTGGGCCGCACGTTTCCTCGGCCCAGCTCCTCCGGCCCGCTCTCCTGCTCCCGCTCGCTGACAGGTGGGGACCACCTGTCATCCGCTACCTCCGACCCATCCCGTCCGACGCGAGCCGCCGCAGTGAAACCCACGCCGCCCATCCCCGGCTTAACGGAGCAGCCGTGGCTGCTACGTCACCGCCGCCGTAGCCGCCACGCTTCGTCTCCATTAAAAGGGCACCGCTCCCCCTCCTTCTTCTCTTCTTCCCCGAGCTTTTCCCCCTTCTCCCTCTCTCTCTCGCTCTCCGGCGCGATCTAGGGTTCCGGTGACCCTCCGCGCCGCGTGTCCCGACCTCTTCCGGCCTCACCGCCCCCACAGTGAGCATCGCCGCCTTCCCCTCTCACTCCTGCGTCTCTCCTTTTCCTCCCTCTCCTCTCTCACGAGCACCCGCACCAAGCTCCGCCGTCCACCGCCGTGCAAGCTCGACGCCGGCCACCTTCCCGACCCCATCTCGCTCACTTTACACGCGCCACCTTCCCCGCGCGCCCGCGCACGTGCACGGCAGCACGAGCTCGAGAGAGCTTTACTCACGTGCACTTCCCCGTCGCGCACCGCCGCCGTAAGCAACTCTGGCGAGCCACCATGGCCGCTCCGTTGATCTCCGTCGTCGACGTGTACCACCCGCCGCTCCGCCTTCGTGCGCTCGTCCTCCGCGACGACCTCCTGCAGCCCGCCGTCCACTTTAGCCACCGGCGGCGAGGATCCCGGCAGCTCGCCGCCGCACGCGACGCCCCGGTCCACCGTGGACCGGTGGACCGCCGCCCATCCCCGGTCCACGGACCTTGTGGACCCGATTCACCGGATTTTTGATTTATTTTAAACCGTTAATTCCCTTTATTGCGTCAGCACTACGCAATAAATAATTTTTCAATACAAAAATAATTCCTAAAATTCTGAAAGTCCCTAGTCCTGTACATTTTACAGAAAAGCCCCTGACCTTTCAATAATGATGATTAAGCCCTGCCTTTTTACAGAAAAGTGCCTAAACTTTTCTGTAATTATGTTTTAGCCCCTATCTTTTTACACCAAGGTCCCTAACCTTTTCTTTAATGACAGATAAGTCCCTAGAACTTTCTGTAATTACTTTAAGCCCTTTATACTTTTTTTATAATTACAATCAAACCCTCAGAACTTCAAATGTCCATATCTTTTCAACCATAGCTTCGTTTTGGGCGATTCTTGCGCCTACGCGTTCGTAGAAACGCATAGTACCTCATGGTACTATATCTGAAGCACCATCTTTGACCTAGACACCATCAATGACCCAAAACCCTCTCACCTATTATATCCTTTTCCTGACAATCATGCGACGTCAATCTCGCACATCGCAATCTTGTTCACCTGCACCTAACCAATCTTGTGGTACCATTTAGTCTAGTACCTTCCTTATCACAACCCTGCTTCATCCTTGTATCGCACATCCACACATTCGCTCGCTAGCTTTAAACCTAACGATCTTTTATGTCGTTTCACTTCAAAATCCAATAACCTCCTTCTATCGCAAGCTCAACTCAAAACCTAGCTTTGATCAATCATCGCTCAATCAAACTTAACCCAACAATGCCTGCAGCACCTATTCCAAAGCCCTCACCAAATCCTACCAAACCTTATCAATTCGTCGTCCTCTTTTTAAGTGCTCATTTATTAGATCTTATTGGAGTTGTTAATTCGTTGTTATCTTAATTATCAGTTGCCTTTATTTGATCTTAGAGTTTTATTTGCAGTCATGCATTCATGTCATACATGCTCACATGCACGTACCATCGTCGTGCGTCCGACGCATGACAACCAACTTAATCAATAATAACTTAGTATTAGTAATTAATCAATCTAGTAAGTAATTAATAGCTAAGTCATCATTAGTTAATGATATAAGGTATAGGAGCCCTAAGCTGACACACCTTGTACTTCGTACACGTGTTGCATTATAGGTTACTACCTGTATGAAGGCTAGTGCCATGAATGTATGAAGAACGTGTACACACGCTGTCCCCGTCACTTCATGCACTCATGCTCTTCTCTTCGTGTTTAGCATCTCTCATTTACACCAAAAGCCCTAGAGTACGATGCATCCCCCTAATGACCTTCTTAAGATAACAAGACTTTGTTAAAGTAAAACTGGATGCATCATCTGTGTTTTGAGTCTTTTGTTCTTTATTGGCTTTCTATCGGTTTTAATGGAGTTAATTGGATCTTATTCGGCTCTTTTCGCTCTTCATTTTCTTTTATGGTAGTTTATTTATACGTAGTATTTCTATGCGTTAGATTACACGAGAATCGAGGAAGAGCCAGAAGAATCCAAGTACTCGTCAAGAAATCTTAGATCAAGACCCGCTAAAAGATACGAGCTTCAAGAAAGGACTCGAAGGCATCAACTTCGACAGAAAAGACTGAAGACCCAGAACTTAAAGATTAGAAAAGCGATTATCAGGCAAGCCCTAACTCCCCTTTGATTATATTGATCTTATGATTGCAAAGAAACCCATTTAGAGCCTGTTTTGAAAATAAAGTATGCATGGTATTTAAAAGTGATTTACATGCTTAGTATGTCCTAAGTACTTGTTGATCGCCATGCCTTGTTTTTGCTTAACCTGATTTCTTGTTAAACCTAGGAACCCACATCATTAATTTTTTAATGATGTGTTGGATTAAAATGCTGCTTAGGACCTATCACCGTGTACTTAATTAATCTTGCTCACATGCTTTTATGTTAAAATGTGTGAGTGCTTGGTGGTGTGTGTAAATGTGAAAATGGGTGGGATTGGTGATAAAATGCAACCCATAGTGGGGAATGTTTTGGACGGGAGCAAGCGGGATAGTCCTCAGTGGGAGGCTATCTCTGGGACGCTATTCCTTGTGGAGGATAGCTTTTGAAGATGCTTGCTTCGGTCGTATAAGGACCGGTTCATGTGCCGCCTAGCCTAGCACTTCCCGTACAACCACAAGTCTTGTATGGGAAAAGTTTGGAACCACACCCTACTATGGCGTTCACCCGGTATCCATCAGGAGGGTGGAGTGGCAAACAGAAGCCAGGAGAAGACTCGACGAGGTCGGCGTCGAGTCCGGCATGTGGAGACAATTTTGGCCTTTGGCCATTCTATTATATCATGATGGAAGCCTCTGGTCGCAGTATTTCCGTGGTGGTGCCGTGGTGACGCCAAGTAGGTACGGAACCATTAGTATACTAGTCCAAGCCGCGATATCGGGGAGGACTAGGGTACCTTATGGGTAAAGTGTACAACCTCTGCAGAGGATAAGAATCTATCCGGATAGCCGTGTTTCACGGTATTGGATAACACGAAAGCTATGGCCACACAATGATTAGTCTTTCCTGTGTGAGTTATCCTTGGCGTGTTTTTGGAAAACACTGGCGTGGAGTCGTGTGCTGATTTCCTGCCAGTAATAAAACTTGAGAACTGGCGGGATGGATTGCATCTCCCCAGGGCCAACCGACCCCACTAAATCTAATGACATACCTGACTGTAGTTTGCGAACTGTTTTGTTTTCAAAAATAACCCATGCATAAAATTGGCTTTCCGCCGATATGATAAACCTCAGCCTCATCCTTGTTTATACTATTGCATATATTTACCCCTTGTGTTAGGGTTTGCTGAGTACCTTATGTACTCACACGTTTGCGATCGTTGTTTTTAGTAGGAGAAGTCTTTGTAGGAGACGACGACGCTTTGGTTTTCGGTTCTGCTTCTCAAGTCTGCCTGTGGCTTGGGTCGTGCTTTCTGCTGTCTGTCTGTGATTACTTCACCTTTATTTGACGGAAGGACTTGGATACTTCTGCATCCTTGTCGTACCGCCACTAAAGGCTAAATATATCAGGTACTATATTTATTTACCTATTCGAAGTATGCTTGTGATTATCATATTTGTGTTTCTGTGCGTATCAGCTACTGATCCAAGGACTGATACATGATGCACAGAGTACTCCAAAGTTGGGGTACGACAGTTTTGGAGTGGAGCTGCTCCGAGCAGAGTTTGAAGCCATGCTAAACAGGCCCTATGCTGGGCCATAATTTCAAGAGACCAATTAATCGCTGTAGTACTAGCTGTGCCCCGGCACAGATTGGACAAAAAGCCTTCACCATCTATCTACTCTTTACCTCCTATAGTAATAAGTGTAAACATTTCTTGACTTTATATCTACATTTGATCATTCATCTTATTTAAAAAAATTATAAAAATATAAAAACAAATATGTCATACTTAAAGTACATGTAATGATAAAGTAATTCATAACACAATAAAAAAATGTGATGTCTGAAAGTCAACAAATACTCATACTTGCGAAAGGGCCTGTAGCATAGTGATTACAAGAGCTTTAGTTGCATCTTAGGTCCTGGGTTTGATTCCCCTCTAGAAGCAATTTTTCTAGGATTCAACGGCATTGTGCTTTCAGTGGTAGGTGATGTTTCCGTCGATAGCGAGGAGTCAGTAGTGACTTCGTCAATTGCTGGTTCAGTCTTTGAAGATGCTCATAGGAGTAGGGTTTGCGTACGTGTGTTCATAGGGGTGAGTGTGTGTGCGTTGTGAGTGTCCAAGTTGTACTGTGTTATCGCAAAAACAAATGCTCACATTTGTGCATCAGGGATTACATTGGAGTAAATCACTTACGATGGTTGACCCGCCTTAGAGACCCCAGACCATGCATCCTAGGCTCGTTATTTTGCCAGCGGGCAGCACCGTCAATATCACCAACCAATCAAGTTCACCTTGCTTTAGACAACGGTACAATCAAATCCAATTTGATGCATTCCGCGGATGGCAAGATAAATATGGAATGGTTTATACAATACTTGAGTTTTTAAAACTTGTGGAAGATCACATCTAACTTTGTACTGAACAGATGGATTTTTATTTTTTGTATACGCATCATCTATCTTAAAGGCACAAGTAGTATTGACACAAATTTGAACCACTGATGCAATTGCCATCTCTACTTATGGAGCAGCAGTTGTTTTCTGCCTTCGAACATTACTATCAGAAATCATTCCTTACCTTGAATTTTCTTACAAAAGGTGGCATTACCATGTGCAATTCTGGTTTTCACATGGTCATGAGATCATACACTTGCATATACACATAAAGTGGTATTATATCGGTCGTATATACTTTGAACAAATTAGTGACCGCGTATTTGTGCAGTTCATATCACAACTTAATTTTGGCTAGTTCTATTATCTTTTATAACTGATTAACATATCCTTGCTTATCATTGCTATTTTTATTTAAATACCATGTTGTTACTTGTTCCTGATGTGTTGATAATTTGCTGATACCATAATCATTTCTTTGCTTAATTTTCATGTTAATTTCCGGACACCATAATAATTTGCTTATTCTTTGCTTTTGCGACTTTAATTTAGCCCACACGTCAAGACTTAGTGTTTTTTTTAACTGCATGGAGCCATAAAATACTCCTAAATTAGTGCGCACAAAGATGGTGGTGGATATCGCGATAGGACAGAACATGAGTTGAGCCCACCCGACAAGCTAGATCTACTGACCAGTCAACAACATTTGGACGCGTAGTACATAAAGATGGGTCATGGTTCACATGTTTGGTCTAGGCAAGGTTTCCCCTGTCCATGAGTTCTCTCTTCTTTCAGTGTGAAACCTCTTGTTTACGAATCAAGCCAAAAACCAGGTGTGAATTCTACCGTGACAAGGCCGGTCGAGCGAGACACACATATTGCTCTACAACTCTACCAAAAATCATCATTGTTGAAACCTGAGCTATGCTTCTAAGTTCACAAGTGCAAGTATGCCCAAACGTTACTATTTCCTGTGGATTAGCCCCAGGCAGTGACTTTCGTGCAAGTTATTATTTGCAAATAATAACTTAATTTTGCCCATAGGATCATCGACCAAACACAATCTACTGGGTTCCTAGGTTAAAAGGTACAAATGATCACCTGAGGTACGTTTAGCCAATCACGTATTAGATTTTTTATATTTGATTCAACAATGCAAAGTATCAAATTGCTCATACATAGTGGCAGCAACAACACTAATTTAGTACCACGCGTGCACTTTTCCTAGATTAGCGAGAGAACCCATGTGAAGGACGGCAAAAACAACACGAATGAGCTTTGTTTGGGAGATGAAGGAGTTTAGTTTACACTCGTCGACAAAAGCTTTGTTTGTATAGCGAACCCTACAGTTAGGTCGGCAGAGGGATAACTCACGTGCTTTGCCAAAGTTCCAACCACATCTTATTTGTGCTTCACCCGGTCCACTTGGCCTTATCCCTATCATAACCTGAAACTGGCATCTTGGTTAGTCTGCAGAAAGGTCACTGCCTAGTAGGCCCCGTTGAGCATAGTTTCGGTTATTGGGAGTAGGCTATTGGAAGGATACGAGATCATAAACTCCCAAAATCTAAGAAAATCTATTGAGAATGGATTAGTGAGACCTTTGGAGATGCTCTTATCGAAGCATGTAAGCAATGCAAGTTGGTCGCCCTGATAGCATAGCTGCACACTTAACATATTCTAAGTAGTGGTAAAATATGTGAGATGGAGCCATGAATTGCCTTAGTTTACTCAGCCCGAATATGAGGGATGCCACTGCACGATAGGAAAATGATGAATAGCTATACAAACAATTAGATTTGGAAGTTCAGTAAAGTTGAACTCGTCTTGGCTTGATTTGGTTTGGTCTAACTCGTTTGTCTAACGAGCTGGCTTGGCTTGGCTTGGCTTGGTATATTAACGAGCTGAAAACTTAACTTGGCTTGATTTTTAGGCTTGCAAGATAGTTTGTTTTGACATTAAAATGATTGACATAGAAATAGAAATGCTATGTCTAATCTCTAGAGGATGAGATGTCACTAATCTTAGTTATGCTTTTGATACACATGAACGTCGCACTTTATTACTAGGGACTTCAACATCATAACATCGAGAAATAAGATTTCCAAAAACAAAAAGACCTCACATAGCTTGGCTCATTAGGCTTTGCCAGCAACTCATGAGCGAGCTAGCTCGTTAACAAAATGAGTTAAATCTTGAACTTGTCTTGCTAAATTTGAAGTCAAGTCAAACTGAACCAACTTAATTTAGCCCCATAAGATTGACTAACCAAACATGATCTCATTGGTTCCTAGGTTAAAAAGTTGTACTCCCTTCGTTTCACAATACATGTGATTCTAGCTTTGGGCACATGAAAACAAGAAGTGAAAAGGATGTAGTGCACAAAAGAAGAGGAGAGAGATATAGATGCATTGGGAAGAGATAATTTGCATTGAAAAGTGAGAATCACAAGTATTGTGGCAAAAACATTCAAGGCTAGAATCACAAGTATTATGAAACAGAGGTAGTACATCGCAAGATGGCTCCACAAAGCTAGCTTATGGTTGCTTTATTTGTTCCCCCATGCACATGAAAATACGGCTTATGAGGAAACTAGGGGACCGTCATAGTGCCTTTATGTGCAAACTTTTGTGAAGCAATAGATTCTGCACACACACCTTTTTTAACGAGAGTACAGTTACCACTGGTACACTTGCTTATGTTTAGAAAAGTCCTATAATGCACCTTAATGGTTCTAGAATAGAAATGGTGTTACTGAGATGAATCTCATCAAAGATACGTAGACAAATCGAACAAAGATTTCACCTATCAGTGACTTGTACATCATGAGTCAGGGATGCAAGCGGGCATGCCGATGAGCCAACTTCTAGTTAAATTTTTGTGAATAATTTTGAGTTACCTGCAAAAATTCAAGAAAATGTTTGTTCATGGACATGACCACTTAGCATCTCTATCTTGAATCATAGTATGCCCAAGGAACTTGACCATTTTCTCATTCTACATTCTGGCACAACAGTATAAAGGACGCCAATTTTTTTTGGACTTAACCGTGGCTGAACCAGAATTGAATGGGGCTCGCGCAGCATTTTTTTGTTGCCTTTGACTAAACCATCAATGCCGAACTATGCAATATATTGTTCGAATATCTTAAAGATTATAAATCTAATGGGATTTTTTTGGGTAAAATAGCATTTTGTTTATTAAAAATATTATAAACTTAATGACCACAACGACTTCACAGCAGTAATTTGCTGTTGGGGCATCAGGAAAGCACACGAGCATCAAGCAAGTTCATTGCCTGGTAACCCAACGACACACTTTATATATTTTACTGGCAGACCTCGATCACTGGTGTCTGGTATAGCATTGTTTATCAAATTGCGTGGCGCCATGACTTTCTCCTAGGTCATGGAGCCCATCAGCGAGAGGTGCACGCTAGTTCCGCAGGATTAATTAATCAAACATATATAATTTTTTCCCACTTCCCAGGTTAAGAAGTACACATCACGTTAGGTGTGGTTAATCTATTATGGATATGATTAGATTTTTTATAGTTGTTTCAACAACTGTACAGTATCAAAGTATTGTATTCTGTGGCGGGGACGGCACGGAAACAAGATAACACGCATGAGCCTGGTATGTAGTACTGACAAAGGAGTAGGCCTTTTCTTTTTCCAATTTTTTTTGGAACAAGGAGTTTTAATTTTGTTTACATTCATCGATAAAAGTCTTTGTCGGCATAGTGAACCCTGCATTTGGGTATGCGAAGGGATAAGCCCAAGTGATTTCAATTCTACTAGCCTCAGTAGTAATATTTGTTTTCATTCTTTGATAAATTAGTAGATCATCCCGCGCATTTGATAACTATTATGGTATTAACTCGGATAGCTCACTAATTTATTTTTCTAATATATAGCTTATTTATGTAATTGCAGTAGTGAGAAATTTATAATTTATAATGGGATATTTTCGCCTTTTTTTATAATGACAATGGTAGACTTTTAAAAACATATATAGGGGTATTTTTATCATAATGGCAATGGTGGGCAATTTCTCTTTCTTTTTTTTTCACAATTAATGAGGGAGTTATTTCTAGACTTTGAGAGCGAACATGGAGGATCAGTATTTTGAAACTACTCTAAAAATTGTGAAACTACTCTAAAAATTGCACAGGGAGATAAACATAGATAGGTTGATGAGTTACAAGACTCAAGATACCAGGTTTTGTAGTTGGAGGCATAATCTATACCTAGTGCAGCAGTTGATGGAGGTAAATAATTTGTGGACACCATAATCAATTCTTTTCTTAATTTTCATGTTTATTTAGATCTATAATAGTTGATGGGTAACAATCAGCAAACAGGTATGCAAGTATTTTTGGTTAATTATTATTGTAATATTAGGAGGGTTGCTAATTTATAATCATGTACTATGTTGTTTTGTGGTAATGATTTTAGTAATAACTGTGAGTCATTTATAATCATGTACTACACTGATAGCCTGTATTGGAGTAGTCTTTTTCATAATGACATTTAGATGTAATTTTTTAATCTATCTAATGATTTTCAGACTTGGATAATGAATGGGTTGGATATATAATAGTTGATAGGTAATAATAAATGAACATGTACACTTGTATGTTGGGTTAATTATTTTCGAAATATTAGGTGGGTACGTAATTATAAGCATGTACTATAGTGAGTTACAAGGCTCAAGATACCGGATTTTGTAGTTGGAGTCATAATCTATAACTAGTGCAGCAGTTGATGGAGGTAAATAATTTGTGGACACCATAATCATTTCTTTTCTTAGTTTTTTTATTTATTTGGATCTATAATAGTTGATGAGTAACAATCAGAAACATGTACGCATGTATTTTGGTTAATTATTCTTGTAATACTAGGAGGGTTGTTAATTTATAATCATGTACTATTGTGTTTGTGGCAATGATTTTATTAATAACGGTGAGTCTTTTATAATCATGTACTACAGTGATAGTTTGTATTGGAATAGTCTTTTTCATAATGACATTTAGATGCAACTTTTTAAATAATCTAATGATTTTTATATTTTAATAGTCAACGGTTTGGATATATAATAGTTGCTGGGTAATAATATAGGAACATGTACACTTGTATGTTGTTTTAATTATTTTCGAAATATTTGGTAGGTACATAATTTGTAAGCATGTACCATGGTGTTTCAATGGTAGTGATGGGTAATTTATGAACATGTATTGTTTGTATTGGAGTTGGACTAGTCTTCTTCGTAACGTCATTTAGGGGTAATTAGTTTTAAAAGTGTATAATAGTACTTTTTATGCCTTTAAGAGTGTACATCGGGACCACAGTGAGTCCGTGCTTGCTGTTGCTGCCCTATGTATTGAACAAGTAATAAAAGGGCAGCCGAGCACGCACAACGTTTATTGGAACCAGCACTCGATACCTTGCCTCAGCGACTCAGTGTCATGGACAGCAACCAGAGTGCCCCGGACGCTGTCCCAAATGAAAAAAAGAGTGCCCCGGACGCTGTCCCAAATGAAAAAAAGAGTGCCCCGGACGCTGTCCCAAAAGGAAAAATGAGTGCCCTGAACGCCAAGCACTACATCGTGGCGGCTCTCACAGCGACGCTCGCCGTGGCCGTCGTGGTCACCATCTTCTTCGTCGTGCTGAGCCCGGCGCGCATCAAATTCTCCATCGCCAAAGCTGGTAGCAGCCACAAGCCCGGGGACGGCAACCTTGTGCTAACCCTCACCATCGCCGCCGTCAACCCCAGCGGGCGCGCGGCGGTTAGGTACGAGAGCATGTTCGTCGACGTGAGCAACAACACCGAGCCCCCGATCAACTGGATTAGGGCCACCGTCACGACGGGCCTGCCGCTGCGGCAGCCTCGCGCGAGCGTGGCGACCGTGGACGCGACCGTGACACTGGTGCGGAGCCCCTGGATGAAGGCCTTCACCGGCAACATGACGAACAACCTCACAGTGATCATCACCACCGTGGCCCGATTCAAGGTTGGCATCGCGCAGACGCGGCTGTACGACATCAAGGTTACCTGCGGGCCCGTTGGATTCTTCCCCGGCACCGCAGACGGCCCTCCGGTCGATTGCGCCTAAGTTGATTGTGGCAGGCATGCAGTAGCTGCAGCATAGTTTGATTCGGTTGTGTGTGTGGGAAGTTTGTACTTTCTTTTTTCTTAAAGAAATAATCGCCAAAATCACATGAAACTAGATGAGTCCTATGGATTTAGTGAAATGACTTCATCCAGGAGCACCTGGCAAGCGCCTGTCTAGTGTTTTCAGAAAAACTCTCGGGAGCAAATTATTTCCATACCTGGGACAAAAGATGAGTTGAGTGCACCCTACGAGCTAGATCCATTGACCGTCAACAACATTTGGACGCGGAGGTAGTATACAACAAGATGGTCGGTTATCTATCGTTCACATGTTTGTCTCTTCTTTGACTGGGAAACCTCTCGTTCATGAATCCAGCCAAACCAGGTGTGAATTCTCCCGGGACAAGGCAGGCCGAGCGAGGCTCATATATTGTTCTACAGCTCTACTGCAAATCATCGTTGTTTAAACCTGAGTTATGCTTCTGAGTTCACAAGTGCAAGTACGCCTCTAGCTCATTACTATTTCAAGAGAACTAGCCCTAGGCCGTGACGTGTGTGCAAGTCCTAATAACTACTTAATTTTGCCCATAGGATCATGGATCAAACACAATATCCTGGGTTCCTAGGTTAAAAGATACACATAACCTGAGGTACGTTAAACCAATCACGTATTAGATTTTTTATATTTGATTTAACAACTGCAAAGTACCAAATTGCTTATACTTAGTTGTAGCAACAACACTAATATAGTTGCACGCATGCACTTTTCCTAGATTAGCGAGAGAATCCAGGTGAAGGGCAGCACAAACAACACGTATGAGCCCGGCTTATACCATTTTTACTGGGAGGGGGATGGAGTTTTTAGTTTACACTCGTCGACTAAACCTTTGTTGGTGCAGTGAACCCTGAGATTAGGTTAGCAGAGGGACTCACGTGCTTTGTCTAAGTTCCAACCGCATCTTATTTGTGCTTCGCTAGTCCACTTGGCCTTATCCCTATGATAACCTAAAACTGGCGCCTAGGATTGTTTGCAAAAAGGTCACAACGAGTACGTCCGGTTGAGCAGATTAAGTTTTTGGGAGTGGGCTATTGGAAGGCTGCGACATCATCGTAAACTCCTCAATATCTAAGAAAAGCTATTGAGCGTGGATAATTGTGACTGTTGGAGATGATCCAACCAAAGCATGTAAGCAAGCTTGTCGCCCCGATAGCACGGCCTCACACTTAACACATTTTATCAGGAAAACTACATCTAGGTAGTGGTAAAATATGCGAGATGGAGCCATGAATTGCCTTAATTTACTGAGTGCAAATATGAGAGATGGCATTAATTGCACCATAGGGTGACAATGAGTAGCTATACAAACAATTAAATCTGGATTTCTAGCGAGACGAACTCGACTTGGTTGGTCTGACTCATTTATCTAACGAGCTGGCTTGGCATGTTTGTTACATTAACGAGCTGAAAACCTAACTTGGCTTGATTTTTTAAGGTTGCGATCTAGTTTGTTTTGATATTAAAATGACCAGCATAGAAATAGAAATGCTAAGATGCGAATAATCTCAGTTATGCTTTTTGATAGACATGAACAGTGTAATTTAGTAATAGGCACTTCGACATCATAATATCGAGACCTAGGATTTCAAAACAAAAATGACCTGGTACTTGATCTTGCTTGGCTCATCAGGCTCGCGGAAACTACACGAGCAAGCTAGCTCATTAATGAAACAAGCTAAGTCTTCAATTTGGCTTGTTCAAATTTGAATTCAAGCCAACCCAACCTACGAATTAGCTGGACCAACTTAATTTAGCCCCATAAGATAATCAAACATGATTTATGGGTTCCTAGGTTGAAAAGTTGTACATGGCGTGATGGCTTGGCAAAGCCAGCTTACAGTTTCTTTACTTGTTCCCATGTACATCAAAATATGTCTTATCTCAAAGACAAAGGACCGCCATCCTACCTTTAACGGACAAATTTTTGGGAAGGAAAACACTATGCATACAACCTTTTAATTAGCTAGATTAAAGTTACCAGTAGGACACTTATTTACAAAAGTCCTCCAATGCACCTTAATGGTTCTCTAAGAGAAATGGCATTACTGATGAAAGTCATCAAGATACGTAGAGAAATCAAAAAGAGATGTTGCCTATCAGTGACTTGTACATTACGAGCTAGGGATGGAAGCGGACATGCCAACGAGCCCACTTCTAGTTCAAAATTTGCGGATAATTTTTAGTTTCATGTAGAATTTGAATTAAATTCTGGTTTGCGTGCATGAACACTTTCATCTCTATCATGAACGGTAGTATGCCCATGGAACTCGACCGTTTCCGCATTCATCATTCTGGCACGACAATATGTAGGAGGCAAATTGTTTTGCAATAACCATGGCTGAACTATAATCTAGTGGAGCTCGCGCAACATTTTGTTAGCTCTTTTACAGAATAAACCATCAATATCGAACTATGCACTCTATGATTTATATATCTTAGAAATTGTAAATGTATGAGTTGTTTTTTTTTTTTTGATAAAATAACAGTTTCTTCATTAAAAATATTATAAACTTAATGGGCAGCATATGGATCCGAGTAGCAATTTCGCTTCAGGCCTTTGGCGTGTGAACGGTAGTCACGCGTGTTGCAGTGAGGGATTCAGGAAAGCACAAGAGGATCGAGCAAGTTTGTTGCCCGGTAACCCAATGGCACATTTTACATTTTTTACCGGTAGACCATTATCACTGGTAACATTGTTTATCAAATTGCGTGGCGCCATGGCATGCTAGTGCCAATCAAAACTTGATTTAGCCCTGGAACATATAAAATCTCGTGGGTTAAAAAGTACACATCACGGCATGGATTATTAGTTTTTTCATATTTGATTCGACAGCTGTACAGTATCAAGTTGCTTGTGCTTTGGCTCGGAGTGCATCGTATTACGACAACACACGCCTGACAAAGTAGTAGGACTTTTCTTTTTCTTATTTTTTGGAAACAAGAGTTTTAGTTTAGTTTACATTGGTCGATAAAAAGCTTTGTCGGTACAATATACTTGGCCTTATCCCTTTGCTAACCTAAAATCGGGATATACTGTACCGACAAGCTTTTTATCAATGAATGTAAACTAAACTAAAACCCTTGTTCCGGAAAAAAAAAAAAGTCCATTCCTTTGTCAGGCTCACGCGTATTGTCTACAAAGCAATTTGATACTGTACAGCTGTTGAATCAAATATGAAAAACCTAATACTCCTTGATAGACGTACCCCACGTGATGTGTATTTTTTAACCTGGTAACCCACGAGATTATATATGTTCGAGGGCATGATACTGTCCAGCTGTTGAATCAAATATGAAAAACCTAATAATCCATGATAGACATACCCCACGTGATGCGTATTTTTTAACATGGCAGTCCACGAGATTAAATATGTTTGAGGGCTAATTCAAGTTGTGATTGGCACTAGTATGCCATGGCGCCACGCAATTTGATAAACAATGTTAACAGTGATCGAGGTGTATAGTTAAAAAAATATAAAATGTGCCATTGGGTTACGGGACAACAAACTTGCTCGATGCTCATGTGCTTTCCTGATGCCCCCACAGCAACTCGCGTGACTACTGTTAGCACGCCAAAGGTCTGAAGCGAAATTGCTAGTCTAAAGTTGTTGCGGCCACTAAGTTTAAAATATTTTGAATGAAGAAAATGTTATTTGATCAAAAAAAACAACTCATTACATTTACAGTTTTTAAGATATATAAATCATAGAGTGCATAGGTCGATGTTGATGGTTTAGTCTGCAAAAAAGCCAACAAAAAATTAATGTTGTGCGAGCTCCATTGAATTCTTGTTCAGTCATAGTTATGCCAAAACAATTTGCGTTCTCCATACTATAACATTCTGGCACATGGCTTAATTGGATTGATAGAATAAACAAGTTGCAACTTCTTTTCCGGAAGCTCATCTTGAAAGAACTCCGAGGTTAAGCATGCTTGGCTTGGAGCAATTTCGAGATGGGTGACCGACAGGGAAGTCATTCCCGGATGTGTATGAATGAGGACAAAGTGCAAAAAAAGATGTGTCTTGGTCTGTGAGGGAAGTCTTGATTCCTAGAGAGCTGCCAGGTGTGTGGGCTCGGCCTGGAAGAGGCAAGACGCTACAGTGGTATCAGAGGCAACGCTCGCGGTTTCACGGGCGCTCCTCGATCTTCTAAGGGGGTGAGTATGTAACATCCTGGCCCATGGCGTAATAGGATTGATAGAATACTCTATAAACAAGTTGCAACTTCTTTTCGGAAGCTCATCTCGAAAGTACTCCGAGGTTAAGCGTGCTTGGCCTGGAGCAATTTCGAGATTGGTGACCGACCTGGAAGTCCTTCCCAGGTGCGCACGAGTGAGGACAAAGTGCACAGAAAAGACGTGTGTTACTCTGTGAGGGAAGTCTTGATTCCTAGAGAGCTGCCAGGTGTGCGGGCCTGGCTTGGAAGAGGCGGGACGCTACACATACTGTTGTTCCAGAATCAAGAATGCGGAAACGGTCCAGTTTTTTAGTGATATTCTCAAAGCTTGAGCCAACCATAAAGCCGTCGACACCCAAAGCTTCCCCCTCGACTGATAAAGTCCCACCACGACAACCTTTACACTCGTTCAACCACACACAACAACAGAACCGTCCTGTAGCGACGGACCAGGCCAACCGTCGCTACGCTACTGTCGCTAGAAATCACGAGTCTGCAGCGGCGGTTCAAAATAATCGTTGCTACAAATCGATTTGTAGCAGCGGTTGCTGCCGTCAACCACCGCTACAAATCGATTTGTAGCAACGGTTGCTGCCATCAACCGGCTCTACAAATCGATTTGTAGTGGCGGTTACTGCTATCAACCGCCGCTACTTTATCGACAAGAAATAAAAATAAAATTTGTTTCTTTAATACACATTCCAGAATACACAGAAATCACAGATAGCATAGATGTAACATATAATCCATTCCAGAATTGCCAACATCATTCCAGCACAAGTGTAAACATCACTTAGTCATCATACACCCATCCATACACCAAAGTGTGAACAAAATACATCCATAGAACAATATTCACAAGTACATACATCCCTAAGTCATCATAATGCAGCACAAGTGTCATATATGCTCCTTCTCTAACACTTCATAGTCATCATACACCTTAGGCTGTAGGTTAGGCTCATATGCGCGTTTCGAACTAGCCCAGTCACAAAGCTTCCAATGATTCATCGCTAAGTCACTCTCGGGATCAAAGAACTTACCCATAGGATGAATGACCTCTCTTAGAATGAAACGACATAGGTTAGCAACCACCCGATACATTACATTTGTCGACAAATGTAGTGAGTCCGGCGGGATTATTCCCTTTCTAATCATTTCATATTCCTTTTGCCTTTGTGTTCTTTGTCTCTTCATTGTTTGTTCTTTTTGCAATGCAATTGTAAAGATGTGTTAATTGAAGAATGAGTTAAGGAGTGACGCTGTTGGCGTTCCTTATGGTACACCGATATTTGGGTTGAAAAATCTTGCAATGATATTACCAAATAGTCCACCACTAGCAATGAATGCTAGAGACATCCTATCGGCATTCCCAGATAAGAAGATCCGCAAGCGCACGGATAACCCGTTGCAGCATTTCACCCAGGAGTATTCCAGAGTATCGTAATTTATATTTTCCCAAAGGAAGACATGGTCAACCGTAGTACTTATGCTCAAGAGATTACAATGATAGACAAACCCACAATCCAATGTAGGGGTAAGTGATAAAGATATAATAATGGATGGTGTGACACACACAGAGGATTTCACTCTCAGATAAAAGGCGAGAGGCAAGTCTAGGCGGAAGCTAAACTAACTAACGGGTGCTACTCCTAATGTACATTACCAAATAGCATACTAGGATTCTACCTACGCCAGGCTTACACTAGTGAGAGCTAAGAGCTTATGGCTAGAGATCATTGGGAGATCCGGTATAGGCCTGGTCTGCCAGGCCACGCCGGCCTTTTGTATAAACTCCTATGCCATACCCGAACGTGGAGGATTACGGAAGGGTGGACAGGGCTGTCACCACTTGACACCTACCTCTACAAACCGTGGGGCACATGCACAAACAAGGATGCAAAGAGAACCTAGCACCATGCTAGCATCACTCACCATAACTCTGAATCCCTCGAGGCACCCCGCAGGGCGATAAACCTATAGCTTCCCTTTCGGGACAATGAACCCGATATCTAGTCACAAACAACTAGCCAAACTAGTCTAAACCAGTCAAGGATCAAATCTAGTACTACGCTATGCATAATCGTTCATCGCTCAAGAACAAGCGATGAACGAAGAACGATTAAGAACGATCATCTATAATCGGTGATCGAGTATGAACGAACGAAGAACGCCCGATGAATGCCCATGAATGTTCATCGATGAACGATGAACGAAAGATGAACGAACATGAACGAACGACGAACGCTCATCCAAGAACACAACTAGATTAAGGATGAACATCATAAGCACACAACTACTAAATGGTAAACGATGAATCATTGATAGAGAATCAAGTCTTACAAGAGAGGGATACAAGAACATACCCAACTCTCCAAGTGACTTGGGAGCACAAGGGCAGCCCACTACTTAGCCTAAATCTACCTAAACAGCCTCTAGCTCTAAGGTGAGGAGGAGGAGGGAATGAGCCTCAAGTGGTGTGTGTTCTCTAGGAGGGGGGTACCCCTTTATTTATAGCCTTGAAGGTCGGTTCCTGGAGGCGGTTCCATAGGTCGGTGGCATTAATTGCAGGTGGAACCGACCTCCAGAGGTCGGTTTGTAACCGCCATAGAAAGATGGGCCCAGGGGGGCTCCACCACAGGTCGGCCGACCTGGCCAGGGGGGTCGGCCGACCTGGGCCTGGCCCCTCCTGGGCTGGGCTTTGGCAGGTGGCTCCTCTCTGGTCTTATTGCTTCAGATCCAGGTGCTTTAGCCTCTGTTGAGATTGGTCTTGATACTTTTGGGCCTTTTATCTTGGATTTGCATTCCCGCGGCGATCGTTGGTTCATGGAAGTGTTGGATTTGATGCCTTGGGACATGGATACACCTGGATATTCCCTATTTTCCACCTGCACACTTACAACTAGAGGTACATGTGGAAATAGGTTATTCATAAATAAAATGCAAGTAAGGAGTGCCTTTCCTTCCTTATTTATTGAGCTATGTGACGGTCGAAAGTATGATATAACGACCGTCAACAAACTCCCCCAAGCTGACCTCTTGCTCATCCCGAGCAAAGGGGTGTGACTTTAGGTTGTTGATCAGGAGTTGCTACCATGTTTCATATCTCAAATGTACCGTGCGCACAACAAAATGCTCTTCTTTGTATGAAAAAGTTGGCATGGTAACTCACTCTTCCCCTTACTCCTTATGGGACTTATGACTTTCTCCTTGTCTTGGGCGGTTGAGAGATAGAACGGTTGTTACAGAGCATCATTCTCAAGTCCTAAGTTTGACTCTTATTCTCCGGAGGTTTTGAAAGATTTTTCAAATAAAAGTAAAGTTCCTCAAATGATATTCTCGAATCGCTCAATGTATATATTCCTCACCAAGGCATTTGTGTTGCCTGTATCATCCTATTTCTAAAGGCTTGGTATGTGGAGCTTGGTAGGGATGATATAAGGCATACTTGCATCACATATATTGTTGAACCAAAAGAGTGGATCCATGGAGAATGCAAGTCATACAACCTTGATCAAGATGTGCATGTGTGTATATGGTGGGTGGTGAGGTGGAAGTGGTACTCCTTTTTGGGTGTCATCTTCTTTCTCTCTCTTTTGAAATTTATGAGGGGGACATGGCTATTTTTTCTTTTTTTTTTTCTTTCTTTTCTTTTTCTTCCCCTTTTCTTCTTCTTGCTCTACTTTGTGTGAGCAGGGGTTATTCTTTTTCTTTTGCATAGCCATGTCTCCAAATGATGTTTTTGAGAGAGAAAGGTGACAAAGGTTTTTGGAGTATTTATTTGGTGGATGGAGTGGTGGAATTTGCTTAACTTCTAGTATAGAAGTTCAGCATGCGAGGTGGAGTGTACGTGATCTTGATCAAGAGAGTATGACAAGTATCTCACTAGGGTCTCACAATTTTGATAAAGCTCAATGCAATGACAAGCAGCATATGTGGAAGGGTTTGCAGTGTATGAACAACATATAGCTTTGGTAGGAATTTTTGATCATTGAGGAACTTTATCATTTTTGTATTTTGTAAAAGAAAAGACTCCGGAGTTGACTCGCACTCATGGACAAGATCATAGCAGCCCTATTTGTACCATATCATAACTCACAACAACTTAGACTCGGATCAAGTACTATGCTACCCACAAGTTTCAAGTTCTAGACAAGCACACTAGCCAAAAGTCTCAAAACTAGGGAGAGTACTAAGTTGTAAACTAGGTACAAATAAGAGATAAAGCAGAGCAACTATTCATCATCTCAACATAGGGAAGACTAGACACTCTTACTCGCATAAAAAGAAACTACTAAAACTAAAGACTATTTATTTATTTTTTATTTTTTTTAGTTTTGCAAATTTTTATTTTTTTTTCATATAAGTGCAAGAACAAGCAAACAAAGGAAAGAAAGGAATGCGAGTTGTGATACATGATACCTTGGCAGGGGATATGGCATCTCCCCCAAGCTTGTTCTTGCTCAAGAGCCTTGCGAAGGATCGAATCCCTGAGTGACGGAATCACTTATTACGGCATCCTCCTCTGAGGCGGAGGAGGTGTGCTGTGTCGTCTTCACCGTCGAACAGGCTTCTTTTCTAGGTTGGAACTTGAATCTCTCCTCCTTTCCGTTGATGTAAAGGCGGATCTCCCCGGTCCCAATATTTATTTGAGCCTTCGTGGTGCTGAGGAACGGTCGCCCTAAGATGAGGGGCGTGTCCTAATCCATGTCCATGTCTAGCACCACGAAGTCGACGGGGATAAAACTTCCATTGATTTTGACAGGGATGTTCTCGGCTACCCCTGCTGGGTAGCGAATAGATGAATCCGCGAGTTGTAGCCTCAAGGGTGTTGGTGTTAAGTCAGTGTAATTCAATTGGTCGAAAACTTCCTTGGGCATGACACTGACACTTGCCCCCAGGTCACACAAGGCTTGATTGAAATGGTGTGGACCAATAGAGCATGATATGGTAGGACAGCCTGGATCTTTCTTCTTTTTGGGGAGTTGGTTGAGTATTGCAGCACTGCACTCTTCAGTGAGCTTGATCGTCTCTGTGGATGGTAATGGTTGTTTGTTGTTGAGTATGTCCTTGAGGTAGCATGCATACGTTGGTACTTGCATCATGTCCATCAAGGGCACATTGACATGAAGTTTTTTGGATGACTTCGACAAAGCAAGCAAATTGCTCATCCACACTCGTCGTCCTATTATGGTGGGGGAATGGCATGAAGGTTGTATCTTGAAATGAGAGTGGTGCCTCCTTCCCATTCTTTTCCCTTGGTTCATTTTCTTCTTGAATGGGGACCTTTGGTGGCTCTTCTTTTTGCTTCTTTTGTCGGTTTGTCCTCCTTTCCGCATGATCAGGATATGGCGGATCCCGAGTGGACTTACCTCCCCGTGTGGTAATAGCATTAACTTTTTCCATAGGGAATTCGGGTTGCCCCAGAATATGTCCAGAACTCGAGGTAGGAACAAGAGCAGCAAGTTGAGCTATTTGAGTTTCTATCATCTTGTTGAAGCTCAACTGATTCTTGAAAGCAGAAGATAAATCTTCTATCTTGGCATGAATACTTTCAAGACTTTTGTCATTGGCAGCAAGTTTCTTGTTGATAGACTCAGTGATCTTTGCTTGGCCATTGACTAGATCTCTCAAAGGAGGTTGGTTGTTATAACCAGAAAAGTGGTTACCTCCTTGATATTGTGGACGGTTTTGATTGAAACCTTGCCCACCGTTTGGACGATACCCATTGTTGTTCATGTAGTATGCTTCTTCTTGGGTATGTGTGGGACAATTGATTCCCATGTGGCCAATATCACCACATTCTTCACACGTCATGCGTGAATCAATGGCACGAACAGAACCAAGGTCCTTGAAATCATCCAAACGCTTGAGAAGTTGTTCCACCTTGGCGGTAAACATATCAACTTCTTTCACAGGGTGCACGCCTTTTGAGCGTGTTTGGAGCCTTTTCATCGCTCCATCCTTGATTTGAAACCATCTTCTCAACAAGATCTTTTGCTTCATCAATAGTTTTAGAGAAGAAAGCTCCTCCAGCAGCAGCATCCATATGTCCACGGGTTGAAGGTGTCAACCCGTTGTAGAAATGTTGAAGGATAAGCCATTCTTCCATACCATGGTGTGGACAGGCAGATATGTATTCTTGGAGCCTTTCCCATGCCTCGGCGATGGATTCATTACTTGATTGCTGGAAGCTTGATATTCTTCCTCGAAGAGCATTGGTTTTGCCAATGGGAAGAACTTAGAGAGGAACGCAGATGAGCATCGGTCCCAAGTATCGATAGCAGCACGGTTGGCATAAAACCATTGTTTCGCCTTCCCAAGAAGTGAGAAGGGAAATAATCGGAGTCTGATAGCATCTTGGTTGACTCCAGGGGTTGCAGATGTGTTGCATATCTCAAGGAACTATTGGAGATGAGTATTGGCGTCCTCAGTAGCTTTTCCACAAATGGGAATAGCTTGCACCATTGTAATTAGGCTGGTTTTGATCTCAAATCCTGCCTCTCCAGCGTTGACATCGGGCCCAATAGGCACATTGGCAACGGAGGGAGCAGAGTAATCACGAAGGGTCTTTTCAGCAGCCATGATAATTGGAGATTGAGGTGTGGGAGATGCGGGATCGCTTGGCGCAAGTCCTTGTGAGCAAGTGTCGGCGCGAGACCGGATCTTTCTCACAAGTGACTCTGGATTATCAACGAAAGTTCTGTGGCAAGTTGAATCTGCTCATACACTATCCTGTTTTCACATCAAAGAGAAAACAGATCAAGGTTAGCCTGCATGGGCAGTGGTTAAGTCACATCATGTGCAACCATGAGCAATCATTGTACTCTTGTTAAACAATGTCTTCCCCGGCAATAGCGCCAGAAATGCTTGTTGGCGTTCCTTACGGTACACCGATATTTGGGTTAAAGAGTCTTGCAATGATATTACCAAATAGTCCACCACTAGCAATGAATGCTAGAGATGTCCTATCGGCATTCCCAGATAAGAAGATCCGCAAGCGCAAGGATAACCCGTTGTAGCATTTCACCCAGGAGTATTCCGGGGTATCGTAATTTATATTTTCCCAAAGGAAGACATGATCAACAGTAGTACTTATGCTCAAGAGATTACAATGATAGACAAACTCACAATCCAATGCAGGGGTAAGTGATAAAGATATAATAATGGATAGTGTGACACACATAGAGGATTCCAGTCTCAGATAAAAGGCGAGAGGCAAGTCTAGGCGGAAGCTAAACTAACTAACGGGTGCTACTCCTAATGTACGTTACCAAATAGCATATTAGGATTCTACCTACGTCAGGCTTACACTAGTGAGAGCTAAGAGCTTATGGCTAAAGATCATCGGGAGATCCGGTATAGGCCTGGTCTGCCAGGCCACGCCGGCCTTTTGTATAAACTCCTATGCCATACCCGAACATGGAGGATTACGGAAGGGTGGACAGGGCTGTCACCACCTGCCACCTACCTCTACAAACTGTGGGGCACATGCACAAACAAGGATGGAAAGAGAACCTAGCACCATGCTAGCATCACTCGCCATAACTCTGAATCCCTCGAGGCACCCCGCAGGGCGATAAACCCAGAGCTTCCCTTTCGGGACAATGAACCCGGTATCTAGTCACAAACAACTAGCCAAACTAGTCTAAACTAGTCAAGGATCAAATCTAGTACTACGCTATGCATAAGCGTTCATCGCTCAAGAACAAGCGATGAACGAAGAACGATTAAGAACGATCATCTATAATCGGTGATCGAGTATGAACGAACGAAGAACGCCCGATGAATGCCCATGAACGTTCATCGATGAACGATGAACGAACATGAACGAACGACGAACGCTCATCAAAAAACACAACTAGATTAAGGATGAACATCATAAGCACACAACTACTAAATGGTAAACGATGAATCATTGATAGAGAATCAAGTCTTACAAGAGAGGGATACAAGAACATACCCAACTCTCCAGGTGACTTGGGAGCACAAGGGCAGCCCACTACTTAGCCTAACTCTACCTAAATAGCCTCTAGCTCTAAGGTGAGGAGGAGGAGGGAATGAGCCTCAAGTGGTGTGTGTTCTCTAGGAGGGGGTACCCCTTTATTTATAGCCTTGAAGGTCGGTTCCTGGAGGCGGTTCCATAGGTCGGTGGCATTAATTGCAGGTGGAACCGACCTCCAGAGGTCGGTTTATAACCGCCATAGAAAGATGGGCCCAGGGGGGTTCCATCACAGTTCGGCCGACCTGGGCCTGGCCCCTCCTGGGCTGGGCTTTGGCAGGTGGCTCCCCTCTGGTCTTATTGCTTCAGATCCAGGTGCTTTAGCCTCTGTTGAGATTGGTCTTGATACTTTTGGGCCTTTTATCTTGGATTTGCATTCCCGCGGCGATCGTTGGTTTATGGAAGTGTTGGGTTTGATGCCTTGGGACATGGATACACCTGGATATTCCCTGTTTTCCATCTGCACACTTACAACTAGAGGTACATGTGAAAATAGGTTATTCATAAATAAAATGTAAGTAAGGAGTGCCTTTCCTTCCTTATTTATTGAGCTATGTGACGGTCGAAAGTATGATATAACGACCGTCAACAGACGCCAAGAATACAACTTCATGATACAAAAACAAAATACATACCTCTTCTTTGGTCTCCTCGACGATGGTGTCCAAGTACTTGCAGCTACTATGCGAGAATATACATATGTAGTAACCACAATGCACGGTACCTTTGGGCTGCATATAGCACTAAAATAGAGAAAACATAATTAGCAATTTCACAGAATTATAGGATCGATATATGATAAACAATGTAGCATGTCTTATCCCAAATTTATGACGGAAGTACATATATTTGTGTCGATAAGGGCTGTGTTTACCCCCCGCTTTGCAATAGTTCTCGTAAGCGCTGCGCAATTGAGGAAAGTGTATCGTTAGATAAAAATATTCGTCATAACTGAAAAGCGATGCTTAATTTCTTACCAATCTAGGACGCTGATGATATCTTGGTACTTCTTCTTCTTCTCCACATCAAGACTATCGAGCACTAGAAGGTACCCATTTGTTGGTACAAGGCACAGACATATCCAGTGGTCACTACAACAAGATCGTGTTAGTACTCACTACATTAGACGTGTAGAAGGAGATGAAGACAGTGGTTCAACTTACTCAAAGTTGTATGGGGCCATAATCACCTCTTTATCCTACCACTTGATGAAACAATCATAGATATATTGAGCCACATGAGTCCTTGCATTTTTGACCAACTCCTTTTGCATTGTATCTAGCTCCGCAACCGTCTTATCAGCGTATCTGGGGTCATTAGTGTTTAGCTTTGGGTTGATTGCCATTTTATTTATCATTTGGGGGTTCAAGTACGCTATCTTCCAAAACTCCCTTGTGTGTAAGTGAGTCTTCCGTTGGTAGATGGAACACAACCTACAAAACAAGAAAAGCAATTGTCATTGTTTTGTCGGTGAAGAACATGCATTCCAAAATTGAAATGAGATGCGATGACTTACATGCACCACAAGGTTATTAAGGTGTTGTCCAACCTTTGAAGTTGGAATGCACGGTAAATTTCATCAAAGGTAATCCCTAGTACGTTGGTCTTCTCTGGTTCCATGTCGTTGAAGATATCAGTGCCATACCTTACAGGTATCATAGAGACTCCTTCTTTTGTGGCTTGAATGTACCAGCGATGCAGCTTCTTTATCTCCCATGGCATGTTCTTGAGGCAGCTTCTTGGTACAAGTTGCTTGCCCAGCTCGAATGTCGTAAGGTACTCATCGGTCAAGTCCCCCAAAACTTCATCGTCGTAGCACAACAATGATCAGGGATCTGCCACGTGGTCGATCTTGGTAGCTACTTGAGGAAACGGATTGCAAGACTTCTTCCATGCCGGCATCATTGTACTAATAGCACCCTGGACCTTCTCTTGTTGGCTACCAATGGGTTCGGTATTGAAGGCGGTAACGGTACGTGGTATTACTGGCACATATGGCTTCGGAGGAGGAGGAGGACTTACATCTTTCTTCGGTGGGGGCTGAGGAAGTGAAGCATCTTTCTTCAGCGAGGGCTGAGAGAGCGCATCATCTTTCTTCGGCGGGGGCTGAGAGAGCGCACCATCTTTCTTCAGCGGGGGCTAAGAGAGCGCGTCATCTTTCTTCGGAGGAGGCTGAGAGAGCGCATCATCTTTCTTCGATGGGGGCAGAGGAGCATATCATCTTTGTCTGGCAGGGGCTCACGATGCGCTACATCATTTGAGTGGTGCAGCACATCAATTGGCACATCATTTGAGCCCGGCTCCTCTCGAATCGGAGTTGAAACAGCGTCCCCTAAGTTCTCAATCATAGGACTCCATTCATTCACTGTAGCCATCGTCTCTGCTTCTTTAGCAACAGAACAAGCATTACTTACTGAAGCTGCAGCCGACGTTGGAGACGACTGACCATGTCTCTCCCCATCCGCTCAGGATGGCTGGCTGGCATGGTGAGACCCGTGACCGGACAACGGGGGCGGAGAAGACCGCACGACGAGGACAACTTCTCGTCATTTCCACATTATGAAAGTGCCAAGACTGTCCTTCAGATTTCTATCCCCTCCTCGGGTATTGGGATTTCAATCTCATTGTCCTCGTATCCTTCCACTATCTCATCTACAGAGAACCTTATGAATCCAGGGGGGATTTTCTTAGTGTGGACCACATCTCCAGGAAGTGCCATGCCTGTTGCAACCTTCAAAGTCTTCCCCTTCTTGTAACCAAACGGCACGTGCAGCTCACAAGGAAGGGGCTCAGTGATGGGTTCAAACCCTGGATCAGATGCCGTGGTAGACGTCGTACCTTGAGACATTGAGTCCATCGACGCTTGGAGCTTGGGGACTATGGGCTGCAGATGACTGAGCTCAAATGGATTAGTTGAGTAGAACTTCATAAAGCGCCGATTCCAGTCTTCTTGTGCTTTCTCTTCCAGTTCTTGCTTGTAGAAGTCATGCCTCTTGTACATGCTCGAGGATGACGAGTTCGAGAAACCGTCATGCCAAGGTGTAGAACACGAGATTCCTCGTGTTCGACCGGGATGTTCTTTCGTCTGTAGACCCGTAGTAAGCGTGTCTTTGTGATACGCAGGCTTCAGCAAATCCTTCTCCACCTGCTCCTGTATGGGACCCATTAAGCATGCCACCACTTCACCGGTCACAGGGTCCCTCGCCACAAGCTCACCATTAACCAACTCGGCCCGAGCATAAATCCAACCTGGTACGCTCATCGAGGAATCTCAGCGGATCAGGCTTTCCTTCCTTGTGGTTCTTTCGTTCCATCTCTCTCCACTCGTCAACCTTGGCGCTGTAACTGCCCGGACCTAGGTGTGGTTGGTACTTGTTCCTCTTGTTCAGCTCTGACATCTTCGCACTGAGCTCCAAAGCATCAGCGCTAGTATTCTGCGCATGAAAGACGTTCCATTCGTATGGAGTGATATTTTCATAGTTCGAAGGAACCCGACCCTTTTTGACGTACTCGCAGTTGAGCATGCACTTGAAATCCCGAAAGCATCGGGACAGACAGTCCATTGTTGCCTTCCGGCCTTTCTCTTCGTCTTGCCTATGGAATTTGATCTTCTCCTTCACCGCTCGCCACATTTCGTATTTCAGGCGGTCTGGCACTAAACGCCAATCCGTATAAGTGATGCTGCACTTGTCCTTTACCACCTTTCCACATCGGTTGCACCATTTTGCTAGAACAATTGGTGGTTTGGTCGGTCTCCCATCTTTTGGGTCAATGGCAATGACATCAAATATGCCATCAGCCTTGTTTGCATTCCGTTGACCGCGCTTGCGTTTCGCTGGCCGCATTTGCTCAGGTTCCTCTTCTACGACGAGCGCATTAGCCGCATCGACTGCCGGCTCCTCATCAAACAGGCGGCGGGGCCTCCTTCTCCGTCGTGTAGGCTAGCATATGAGACATCAAGATTTCATTTAAATCACATTGACGAGACAATTATTGAAATATTTGGAAACACTTATTTCATATCATACCACCACTTCATCCTCGGGCACAAAATCAGGGTCGGGGACCCCAGATCAACGTTCCCGACATGGTCTGAGGAGTCGAATCCTCAGGTTCCTCGTATTTGGTGCTTCCTTCTTCATCAAAGGACTCACGATTCAAGGGTGTATACTCGATCCTATCCCGAATTTGCTGAGACATGTTCATCGTGGATTTCGGGTTCTCTTGGTTTGCCCCTACCCCTTGTACTGAGTCCGGGTTGTTCTCCATTAGGCTAAATCAACTAACTGTAAGGTTACGAAAACTAATGTTAAGTACAAAAATAACTAGGATCAAGTTCTTTTTTCAAAAGCAATTTATAGAAACAAAAAGGTGCCATCAGATCAGGATAGCCATATCATCATGCAAACGTGACACTTGCCAGAGTCGAGTGGCAAGTGTCAACCAAATGAATATCACTTGGTAGAAACCCGCCACGTCGACTCTGGTAAGTGTCAGGTTGGCTATCCTCCTTCATCATTTGGCAACAAGGAAAGAAAAAATTGCTCTTAGTGCGGGTTGCCAAATTAACGGTCATCCAATGCTCTAAGGTCCTAGACTTGCATCGCATAAAGTGTGCAATATCCAAGGATATGCTCCTTCATGCAACACTCGTCTCGCTTAGCCCGCTTTTATCATCGAGCATAGGGAAGAAGAGGGGGCCAGGTAGAAATGATTGTCACTATCACTCTCACTCTCACTGCGGGTTGTCGAATTAACGGCCATCCAATGCATTTGTTGTTATGCGTCAATATATATTACTATTACTAACCATAATTCAGTTAACAAATTTCAGGAAGACATGAAAAATCAGGAATTTTAGCAAAGTTCAGCAGGCAAAATTCAGTTAAGAAATTTCAGTTTGCCATAATTCAGCCACCAAAATCATTAGTTTCAGCAGGCAGACATGCAACAATAGGATTTCAGTTAACAAAAGATTGAACTAGGCACTATCAAGTTTACTAGCAACAGATTGAACTAGGCACTATGAACACCAGCAGGCAACATGTAAAATTGAAGCATGGCAAAAGAACTAACACAATGTCCTTAAAATCAGTGTAGAATCATGAATTTCAGTTAAGATTCAAAATATGGCAGGATGTATATTTTGAGCATGGCAACAAAATGAACAAGGCAACAAAATTAACAAGGCATCGTGAATTTCAGTGTCCAAAATTGCTAACTACATGGCTAGCAAAAAATACTAAAACAACGTCCTTAATTCAGTCCACCATTTCAGTCTGCAACATGTGAACATAACAAATTACTAACACTTCAGTAGGCAGAGCCAATTTGAAATCTAGCCATAAATTCAGAGCAATGTCCTTAATTCAGAAAATTCAGCATTTCAAATCTAGCCATAGATTCAAAGCAATGTCCTTAATTCACTGTCCACTCAGCACATGAACTCGAGGTGAGCAATGTCCTTATTGTTCATGACACCAGTCTCCAAGAGTTGCACATGATAGATAAAAAAAAGAGTTAGAATAAAACTTTGTACCTAATGTTGTATTTACCAGTTAAAATATTATTACGATAGGTAGCTTCCTCCCCCCTTGTTCTATTTGTGGCCTGATTTGGAGCTTAAGGTTGGGATTGGCAAGAACTAAATGATGAAATTTGGATATATTGTTTGTGCTGTGATTGAGAAAATTTGGTTTTTTGCAATGTGACTGTAAATATAAGCTCCATTAAGCTTCTGAGCTGCCTGGTACTGTTAACTTTTTAAAAATAACATGTTATTCGTTTTGTTTTCCCAGACAGTATGCAGTGTATGAAAAATATAATCCAGATGCTTATTAACTGCCAGTGTCATCTCCGATTGGTTGGCATCGTATAGCTTACTAACCATGAAATTGTTGTCTTCGTGGAATGTAGAACAACTCTATTTTTAGTTATATTTTGATTAGTGTTTCTACTTATAGATTTTTCCAGTTCTTTTTGAAAGGTTAGCACCATGTTTACTTGTTGCTGAGATTTAAATTGTAATCCCTCTTTTAGCTGCAAGCCCTGGTTTCTTGCCTGATGCCTAATCCAACTATACTGACATCTTTCTATTTATGCCATTTGATTGGACATCTGCAAAGAATCCAAAACTAGGCTGTTTAACATTGCTCTGTTCAGATCATGTAGATCTACTTCCAGCTTTTTATGACACCAGCTGAAATCTTGAAGCTGTTTGAAATCCTCCATGTCAATACCTTTGTTTTTCTTTATCATGCATCTTCGCTGTGGTAAATGATACTGTCACATGAGTTACATGCCCTTATGAATTTTTTTAGCACTATGAAAATGTGGCCAATGGACTTTGAGGATGCTAAACCAATGTTAAGTGGGTCCAACGCCGATATGAAAACCACATGAAGCTCCGGTGCTGCTAAAGAGTCTGCCGGACCACGAAATAAGATTACAAAAGAATCTAGAAGATGCTGTCAAACCAAAAAAGAAAGAAGAAAAAGGTTGACATGACCTAGATAAACTGCAGGTCTGTAAAGTATAAGCTTGTCAGGTATATGATTATATCGGTGTTCTTCTGTATTTGTCTCAATATCTTAAAAAGAGTTACAGAGATTGAATAACACATACATGGAAGAACTGGTGAGATGCTATGTACTTTTGTAGTATTTTGAATACTATATATCTTTTCTATTACTCTCTTGTAAAATTTTGAATCAAAAAGTTTTAAACAAATATAATATGACTGTACGAGTAATATTAATAAGTCTATGAAAACAGTGCCAAGGCATTATTTTTCTAGCTGGCCGTGGCAACACACGGGCCACTTTGCCACGGGCTGTATATAATCTTGTTCTAGATACATGATTTTTTTCCTGTTCAAAATTAGTTTATAATCTCTTGGTCCAAGAAAACATAGTTTGAGTCCTGATGTTCGTGTTTTTTTTTCTTCTTTGGATCCTTTTTCGGTGCTTATAATGTGGTGTTATTCTTGGTTTTGTCACTGCTTCCCAGCCTTCCTCAAAGCGAGCAGCATCTGCAGACATGTTTGTTTCAGTCTGCAGATAGTTCAGACGTCCTTGATCATTTCTCAGTGTATCTGATATAGGTGGGTGTACCTGGTAATATCTGTTGAGATTGTTTTATGAAACAATTCCTTTATTTGTGAGCGTTGGAGCATACTTGAGCTATGTTTTCTTGATTATAAGACCACTTTAAGGTCTGAAAGCTAATATATAAATATATTGAACCCTTGCAACAAACAGAAATGATTGTGTGGTCATGCAGGAAATGGAGTTCATGGAGCAGATGTTGGACAGAATCCCACCAGTGGCCCTTTTTCTTGATGAAGATGAAAAACCATATCGCGCTGCAAGGTTCGTCATCTTCATCTGCTAGCATCACCAGATTATCGAGGGCACCATCTGTATGTGTGCTATGAATGAACAAATTTTTTTTTGGTCTTTACAACTAATTTTTTCTGTCTTGTATTCTACTAGGATTCATGAACTGATAGGAGTAGAGAGTAAAGTAGGGAGTAGGTTAATCATATATAACACAGAACTCAGTTGACCTCTGTGAAAATAAATCAGCTCAACTTTCATCAAGTGTCAATAACAGAATTGCATTGAAGTTTGTCTCAATGAGCCTTTTGGTTGTGTGCAGGTAATACTTGACTAATTCGTATTCATCTTACAAATTGAGCATCTAATTTGCTATACCTTTATTTCAGTTTTTCTCTTTCTAGCGATCTTGATGGTAACGTGAACACATTGTCCTACTAATAAAGAACAAGGTGTGGCAACTTCTTTTTTGAATCAAAAGCAGAGCATGTTTCATATTCATATACATTACAGTTGCATAGCTCTCTTTCAAATCAAAAGCAGTGCGTCTCTATTTTACAAGGGAACTTGACCTTTTGAGCGGAGTATGTTAATCTGTTGCGGCATCAACAAAATTTTAGTTTGTTAACTGCTTTCCTTACAATAACTTAAGATTTTTGTTTTGATGTTAATCAAATACTTAACATGGATGTATAGGCATGGGCTGTTAGTTTGGCTTTATGGTATCTTCTGGTAGAGATTCATTTGCAGTTCATGAAACCACGTGCTCTGTGTGGGCACCCAAAACTGTTGTTTATTTAGCATACCGTTACATAAACTTGTATAGTCCACTTAACTCTGATTTTAGAAGAATGGATATCCAGTATAGTTTACTTAAGTTTGGCAAGGGAATATTTGAAATGATCTTAGCTGAGTACATAATCCAGTAGAGTCCAATAGAGTTCGCCTTTCTGTTTACTTGATGCTTTATGTGATTTGCTGAGGTTTGCTGTCCATATTTGTGCCTTTTGGAAGTTTTTTCTTAATAACTCAAAAAACATGATAAGGCCAAAAAGTAATTGATGTAAAAACACAGTCTAATATCAACTGTTCTTATTTTCATTGTAAACAAGTCATTTTGATTGATCATTGAGAAGCGATGGATTTATTTTAGGAGTAAAACTGGCTATTGAGTAACTGAGACCAGCAGATAGTGTGTTTCATATTTTGTCAAATATTGAACTGGTGAAGTGCATGTTTCATATTTTATTATTTAGACAGCTTTTGGTGAACCCTCTACGGGGATTGAGATATGCCTTTACAAGGCATCATGGTTGAGTCCTAATTTTATATAATTGTTTTCTCCTTCATACAGAGGCTGACTATAGATGGTAGCAAGCAAGGGACACTACATAGGAGTTTAATACGAGTTTGATACTAAGGTCGGGAGAAAGGTCCTACCACAATGCAGCTACTCAGGTATGTCGAGAAGCACACCTAAGCAGCTGGCCAGATCGAGGCAAAGCTTCAGTTGTCGTTCCTTAGCTCAGCTCGGCTGGAACATTGAAGGTCAGTATGCGGTGCTCAAACTTGCCCGTGGCACTGGTTTTGTTCAGTGATTCAGCTGAATCGGAGGGTTGTTGAATGCAGGGGCACACATTGTTCAATCCAACCCCCGAGTTCATTTAGGCACAACCGGTGCTGCAGAACCCAATTTCTTGTACATCCAACAAGGGCAGCAGCAGGAGGCGAGAAGATAATTTTCCTTTTTCTTGTGTGGAGGCGGCATCTAGAGTTTTCTCAAGTGTGCAAATGTTATTTCTTGTTATTGCTGGTTGTGTGCTACGCATGTAGCTTTTAATGGAATGGACCTGATTTTCGCATCCGCCCCTAGCTGGAGCATTTCTGTTGATAATTTCAAATAGTGTACTACAATGATATGATGTTTTGAGAAATTGCTCTCTTTTGTTACTTGTTACTCACATCATATTTGATAGTAGCTTATAGTGCAATTAGCTGTCAATGTAGAGGGCAAATACAAAGTGGAGTACTACAGCGACATGATGATCACCGAAGAAAATGTTGCAGTGGACCAGATTGAGGAAGATTTCAGACTAAAAAAAATTGAACACCTTTGATGAAAGAAATAGTGCTAGACTATATGTACTATCTGTTTTTGCTTTGTAATAAAAATGTCTATCATGATCTTTCAAAAAAATGGATGCCTATTAATTGTTTTTTTTAAAGCCCGTAGCAACGCACGGGCACTTTTGCTAGTACTATCTAATTTTCTTAATTCTCGAGCCCCATCTGGTCCTGACCCAATCCAAAGAAGCCCAATTCGTTCCTGAAAAACCAGATCGAACAGAGGTCATTCGCCAGACGATGTGGTGCGAAGTTCCCGATCAGGCTCCTACTCCACGGCAACTGCGCTTGAAGACCGTCGTCTAGCTTTCTATCTGATTTTTGTTTCATGGCAGCGACGCACCCCATCATCTAGCTAGTGGCAGCGCAAGAGGATCCGTGAGTGGCTCCCGGCGGCAATGCCCTTCAAACCCTTGCACCATTGTTGCCAACATTGCTCCTCCAAATGCCGATCACCATTGCAGCAGCAACTTATGAATGAAATAAGCCATTCGTGTTCAAATTGTTTGGGAATGTGTCGATATAAAATCAAAGCACAAAATTTCTCAAGAATGGACGCCTAAAGTGGATCCGCCCAAGGCCATGCTTGCCCGGACTTCGAATTTCCTGACGTAGGACCTGCCGTCAGAGCACATCCGGAGTGAAGATGTCGTAGACGCCGCTGACATTGCAGCTACCCTGGTGCCTCCGGGTCTTCCTTTCCTTACCACCATTGCCTGGAAGACAAGCAGTTCCAAATGTTGTTGATGTGCAGCCGCGACGACGGCGTCCTACCCAGGAGGACGAGTACTTCAGGGGTGGGCCGTGTTTGGATTGGGTCACGGGACGGGCGGGGCCCGTGGATTTTAAGAAAATAAGAAAATCATTTAGGAAGTTTGCTTTGGGATTCGCGCAGGTTTTAGAAAAAACTCCACCAGAGCAGTTTTCTATTTGCTAACAAGTGGTATCATGAGCCAGACATGATTAAAAAAAAATAGGGTTTCGTCTTCCTATTCCGTTGCTGCTGTCGTATCTTTGGCGATTTTTGTCGCTCGTTGTCTGACGCCGCTCCTGTGCGGCGATTGTCCAGGCGCCGTCGTCGTCGCCTGATTCCCCGTGCCACGCACGGTTGAAGGACGGGATCCAGTCTCATCTCGCACGAAGTCGCGTTGCTCCCGCCAGTCGGCGACTCGACGTTCGTCGCGCTCGAGTCCAAGGCGGAGTCGACGGGAATCGATCCGTGTTGGAGTCGAGTTCGTCCGTCTATAAAGCTGCAACACGGCCACGCTGCACATCAGTACGAGTTGCTTCTGCTCCTGGATTAAGTCCCAAGGAAAAGGATCGATGCTCGCGTCGCGTAAAGGAAATTCAGGAGTTTTGCTAGTCGCACCAAAGGAAGGCTACCAGAAGATTGCTTTTCTGGTTTCTCGCTGAGGATACACGAAGGTGTATTAGGAGGTCTGCAAGTTCTGCTACGTGCACACGAGGTCGTACTAGAGATACTGCAGATTGATTATTGTTGATTGTTCTTCGACATGACTTCTCAAAAATATGATGTTCCGTTGCTCGACCGTGATACACGATTCTCTCTATGGCAAGTCAAGATGAGGACAGTATTAGCAACACTGATTTGGATGATACTCTTGATAGCTTCGAAAAGAAGCATGAGTTTTGGACCGCTGATGAAAAGCGAAAGGATCGTAAGGGTCTATCACAAATTCATTTTCATTTATCTAACAATATTTTGCAAGAGGTTTTGGAGGAAAAAACCGCTGTTGCCTTATTGCTCAAGCTGGAGTCGATCTGTATGTCAAAGGATCTCACCAACAAGATGCATCTGAAGATGAAATTATTCACTCACAAGTTGGAAGAGGGTGGTTCTGTGTCCTCTCATTTGTCGGTCTTCAAGGAGATCGTTTTGGACCTAGCGTCCATGGAGGTAAAATATGATGATGAGGATTTAGCTCTTATGTTCTTTGCCCATGTCTTATTCCAATTTCATAGACGCTATTTTATATAGTCATGATACTCTAACCGTCAATGAGGTTTATGATGCGTTGCATGCTAAAGAAAAGATGAAACAGATAGTGTCTGCTGAAGCTGCCAGTCCTGATGTAGAAGGCTTGGTTGTCCGTGTTAGGACAGAGAAGAAATCAACACATGACACTAGAAGCAAGAGTTCGAGTGGTTACAAAGACCGCTCAAAGTACAGAGGCAAAGGAAAGTTCTGCAGGTATTGCAAATGTGATACTCATTACATTTTAGAATGTTATAAGTTGCAGAATAAAGAAAAGAGAAGTAAAGGGAAAAATAATTCTAATGAGCATGGTAAAGCATATGTTTGCTTTTGCTGATAGTAGTTCTGATAATGGTGATGTTCTCATTGCTTATGCTGGATGTGCTAAAATTGATGATGAATGGGTTCTTGATTCTGCCTGCTCGTTTCATATTTGCATTAATAAAGATTGATTTTCCACTTATAAATCTGTCAAAGTGGAGGTTATGTTTTGATGGGTGATAACACACCTTGCAACGTTGTAGGCATGGGATCTATCCAGATTAAGATGACTGATGGTATTGTCAGGACATTGACATATGTGAGGCATGTTCCAACTATGACGAGAAATCTCATTTCTTTAAGTACTCTTGATCGCAAAGGGTGTGTAAGTACTCCGCTGAAGGTGGAATTATGAATGTATCTAGAGGCTCTCTTGTTGTCCTGAAAGGTGGTTTATTATCTGCCAATTTATACCTTCTTCAAGGCATTACAATTATTGGTAATGCCGCTGTTTCTTCCATGTCATTATCTAATTCTGATGCTACTAATCTTTCGCATATGCGTCTTGAGCATATGAGTGAACTTGGTTTGGCAGTTTAGAGCAAGAGAGGACTTTTGGATGGTCATAGCATCAATAAGCTGGATTTCTGTGAGCATTGTGTGTTTGGCAAACACAAGAGGGTGAAGTTCAATACTTCGGTTCATACAACTAAAGGTATGCTTGATTATGTGCATGCTAATTTATGGGGGCCAGCTCGCAAGACTTCTATTGATGGTCGTCGTTATATGTTGACTATCATTGATGATTATTCAAGAAAGGTTTGGCCTTCTCTACTCCTATTATTTTCCTTCCGAGTCCTCGTGCGTCGCAGCCCCCTCTCACCATGAAAAAATCGGTGCCGACAGGTGGGTCCGCCTGGTCCACGCAGCGCCATCCCTCTTCCTTGCGTTCTCGGTCTCCTCTCCCTTCGTGGTGCCGCCTCCTCACGTCGTGCGGACATGGCCGGTCTGCACGCCCTGCAACTCAGCTCCCTCGCACCAGTCCTTCACCTCCACGCACTTCACAAACTCAGTTTGCCAACCCTGATCTGGTCGTCCTCTGCTCGTTCGGTCTCGGGCGCCCCATGCTTCGCCTTCGCCTCTTCGATGTGCTGATCCGCTTCGAGGGCAAGTCGCGTGCCACACCGTCCGAGAGGTCATGTTCGGCTTTCTACATACGTGGGGCGCAGCCGGAGCCGGTGGGTCGCCAGCGAGACCTCACGATTCAGGACTCGATTGGAGGAGGCGATTCAGCGGCACAAGAGGTACAATCTTGACAAGCGCCAGAGCAGTCCAATCAGAACCGATTCGAATGAATACCCAATTCCACCACTGTTTGGTGTGGAGACTGCACGCCTTGTTGGTATCGACAGCTCCATGGAAAAGTTCAGCAAGTGGTTGGCTGGAGATGGAGAGCGGAGCTGTATGGCAAGCTCTTGCCACGGAGCTGTATGTCAATTGTTGGATTTGGGGGAATTGGTAAGACAACTCTTGCCACGGAGCTGTATGGCAAGCTCGGAATGCAGTTCGAATGCCGGGCTTTTGCAAGGTCATGCCACAAGCCTGACGTCAGGATGCGTCTCACCAGCATACTCTTACAAGTTCGTGGACAACAGGTGCCTGATGATTTGGAGCCGTGTAATCTCACTGACACAATCAGGGCACACCTGCGACATAAGAAGTAAGTTATTTGTAAACTTATACACTCATCTACTTCATATTAGAAACATTAACAATTTTGCTGACAGGAATAGCACCTGCAGGTGCAAATTCGTGTTCTTTCTAGCACAATATTTTTATTTTGCCTTTGTTTCTCTAGATATTATCTGAGGTGTACAAATGCGAAGTCAAGGCAAGGATCGATTGGGTTCACACATTAGACAGGATATCGATCAATTCCCGTTATTTTCATGATCTTCTTGTGCTGGCAGGAGCAATATATAAGTGGGGGCTAATCAGTTTATGTGTCGATTAAACCTGCAATACTTTCATGGTATCTTAGAGATGGATTTGTTTACGTGGAACTAACTGATTTCCGGGCATTGATTCATGGCAGGCGTTCTGGCGTGCTACTTGCCACATGAACCATGTGGTAACTTTTCATAATGGCCTACTTGGTCAAATAAATTGTGGATTTCTTCAATATCAAGAAGGTTTGAATCAATCATCCCAGGAAACAGATACATATGCTGTTTTGACCTTTTCTTATGGCCTGATTTTAAGCTCATGAATGCCACAAAGTATTGACCATCTGTATTGTTGATGATTATGATCGATAAGAGTAACAAGCTAATTGCTACATTTCAGAGAAATCATGAATTCCTTCTGGGATAACTTGGTCCTAGAGTTCTACTCTTGGTAATATTGCAAATTTACTGCAAGATGCTTGAATGTAAAATGTAAGAACACCCTTGGACTTCACTGGAGACTGTTGTTTACTATCCGAGGGTTTAATCATTCTTATCCTAACATGCTTAAATTAATTTCTTATTATGAGAATATATCGTATTTCATCTTTGGAAAACTTTCTTAATTCTAGCAATCTTTCAACATGCAGATATTATCAAACATAATGGGAGACTGATAAGCCATGCTGTTAAAAAGTTTGTCGAGGCGTATGAATCAAAGAGGGAATCTGTGATATTTCAAATTTTAACTATGTTGAATCAAAGAGGGAATCTGTGATATTTCAAATTTTAACTATGTTGGTTAAGGTAATAATAGCTTCCTATTGCGTTACTTTGTTCTTTTTTAGTCTCTACATAGTTATTTGGTAAACCAGTGAATCTTGTTATGACAGGCTTGCGGTGCTAAACACGAGATTTATCCAGATTACCTTCATGAGTCGGATGTGCATGACGTTGTGATGTCCCTTGTTGATAATGCTAGAATGTATCCTGTGCTCTCTTGTTCTGTAGTGTGAACAAAGATTTTTCATTTGTAATCCTGCAGATTATAAAAATTTCAGTTATATGAGATCATTTTGGTTGTCATAAAGCTCATACTGATAGATATGATTTTTTCTTGAGAGTGGATTTATTAGACCTTAACTACCATATAGTCTGGTGGAATATAATTATAACTCAAAATAGAATGACAGTTGAATTCAGAGAAGAAGCTGAGTGATGGACCGATATTGTTGACTCTCTAGAGAAAAGATTAGCTCTTACACATGAAAACCTTACTTACGTGGAGGAATTGATGCAGAAGATATTCACTCGGTGAGATTTCCCAATTACGAGTCACAATTTAATTTCTGTACATATTGATTTGTTTATCACCTTTTAAACTATTTCATGCATTCAAATGTAAATTTACACGTGAATACCTGAAATAACTTACTTGCTTCTATTTACCATATGCAGGTTATTTATACACCGTTGCCGTGACGTTGATCCTGAGATCCCAATGCCATGTATTAAATCTCTTGGTGTTTGGGTTGTCTCATATCCATCACTTTTCTTGCAAGATATTCATCTGAAATATCCTGGATGGACGCTGAATGATATGTTAATGACACATTTAGTTCATTTAGTTGGCTTATGATATATTCTGCAATCATAAAGACTTGCAGTCGTTATTTTCTGCATTTTTCATATCTGTAGAATGCTAGAGTTAGAAGAGCTTCCATTCTTGCCTTGCAAAATCTTTATGAAGTGGATAACAACATGCCTTCTCTTGGCCTCTTTATCAAGAGGTTTTACAAAATGATAATCCAGCTTGCTGATGATATTAATATTTCTATAGTTGTGTAAGCTATAGGACTCATAAAGAAATTATTGAGGTAAGAAAGCAAAGTTTTTTTCTTACTTTTTTTGCCAACGTGTTTTTAAGCTAGACAAAGGTTTTGAGATGTATAGCCATTGATGGTAAAACCTGTTAACTCTTTCTTTTTATATAACATTTGCCTTATAGCCGAGGAGTAGCCAATAAATTTACCTATAACCAAATATTCTATGGAAAACATTTATAGTTCCAATTTGCGGGAGTTGGGTTGCGAGCTCTGCATATTTTAAGTTTTCCAAAGACAACAAATAATAATTTGTGTATGTACTATTTAGAAATATCTTCAAGTCATGCCACCATAGAAATATTCTTAACATGCACAAAATAAAGTTTTCTTCTAAGATGAAATGATAGTGTTGGAGGGATAATGGGTTTAGGTTGGATAAGGATGAGGTGAGAGTACACTAAAAACATACATATAAACTAACATATGTTTAGACAGGATAGGTCTTTTTCATGGTTTTTTTAATTTTATTTAAAAATTGAGACTTACTTAATTTATTTGTACATTTTTTTTTGCAAGCCCGTGGCAACGCACGGGCACTTTTGCTAGTATTTCTTAAAGCATAAATCAGATGCATTCTCAGCATTTAAAGAGTGGAAGAATATGGTTGAAAATCAAACCGAGAGAAATGTGAAGGTACTTTGTACTGATAATGGGATGGAATTCTATTCTAATGCTTTTAGTTCTTATTGTAAGTCTCTAGGCATTGTGAGATACCGCACCGTTACTCATACTCCTAAACAGAATGATGTGTCTGAGCGTATGAATAGGACTATCATCTCAAAGGCTCGATGCATGTTGTCGTCCAACGCAGGTTTGGGTAAATGTTTTTGGGTTGAAGCTGCTTCCACTGCTTGCTATCTTATTAATCGTTCACTGTCTATTGATATTGATAAGAAAACTCCAATTGAGGTATGGTATGGTCCTCCAGCAAATTATTCTGGTTTGAGAGTTTTCGGTTGCCCAACTTATTTTCATGTTGATAATGGTAAATTAGAGCCTAGAGCTATTAAATGCATCTTTCTTGGTTATAGTTCTAGTGTTAAAGGTTATAGATTGTGGGATCTTAAATCTAGAAAGGTTATTATTAGCAAAAATGTTGTCTGTAATGAATCTACTATGTCTAGTTTGAGAGTTTTCGGTTGCCCAACTTATTTTCATGTTGATAATGGTAAATTAGAGCCTAGAGCTATTAAATGCATCTTTCTTGGTTATAGTTCTAGTGTTAAAGGTTATAGATTGTGGGATCTTGAATCTATAAAGGTTATTATTAGCAAAAATGTTGTCTGTAATGAATCTACTATGTCTACTAATGTTCCTGTTCAGAGTTTACAGACCTCTAGTGTGCAGGTGGAGCATTTTATTGATTCAGATTATACAATAGATATTGTTGTTCTAGATGCACCTATTGCTGAAAATTCTGTTGTTGATGATGATTCATCTATTGTCCTACATTCTTCTCCCATTGTGCAGCCTTCACAATTTTCTATTGCCGGTGACTGATCTAGGAGGCCTCATGTTCGACCCAAGAGGTTAACTGAGGAGTGTAATATTGTAAAATTGTTGCTTGTGCTTTGAGTTCTGCAAAAGATGTTGAAGGTAGTACAGAACTTTCTAATTATTCTGAGGCTATTACTTCTGCTGATTACAATAGTTAGATTACCGCTATGCAAGATGAGATGGAGTCACTTGATAAGAATGGTACTTGAGATTTAGTACCATTGCCTGAAGAGAAGAAGCCCGTTCGTTGCAAGTGGATTTTCAAGAGGAAGGAAGCAATTTCTCCTAATGAAACTGCAGGGTATAAAGCAAGGTTGGTGGCTAAGGGCTATAGCCAAATTCCAGGCATTGATTATAATGATGTTTTTCTCCAGTTGTGAAACATATCTCTATTTGCACTTTACTCAGTATTGTTGCTATGCATGATTATGAGCTTGAGCAATTAGATGTTAAAACTACATTCTTACATGGATAATTAGATGAAGACATTGATATGGATCAACCTGAAGGTTTTGTTATTCCTGGAAAAGAACACCTTGTTTGCAAGTTAAAGAAAACTCTTTATCTCTTGAAAAAATCTCCTAGACAGTGGTATAAGAGATTTGATTCATTTATGCTCTCTCATAGTTTTAAGCGTTCTGATTATGATAGTTGTGTTTATTTGAAGACCGTCAATGGTTCAACTATTTATTTGCTTCTCTATGTCATGATATGTTGATTGCTGCAAAAGATATGTCAGAAATAACCAAATTGAAATCTCACTTGAATGGTGAATTTGAGGTGAAGGATTTTGGTGCAGCAAAGAAAATCTTGGCATAGAGATTATTAGAGAGATGAATTCTGACAAGTTATATCTTAGCCAAAAAAGTTCTATTGAAAAGCTACTTTGTCGTTTCAATATGCATGATGCTAAACCAATGAGTACTCCACTAGCTCCACATTTTCGACTATGTTCAAATTTATGTCCTGAATCAGATTATGATATTGTGTACATCTCTAGAGTTCCTTATATCAGCGCAGTTGGTTCTCTTATGTATGCTATGGTTTTCTCTTGTCCTGATTTGTCATATGCATTGAGTGTTATTAGTAGATACATAGCTAATCCTGGCAGAGAGGCATTGGAAAGTAGTTCAATAGGTTTTGAGATATACTTAGTACTACTAATGCTGGTTTGTAGTTTGGGAAATCTGAAGATGGACTTGTTGGTTATGTTGATTCAGATTTTGCTAGTGATTTAGACAAGAGGAGGTCTCTACAGGTTATGTTTTCACCATTGGTGGTTGTGTTAGTTGGAGAGCATTTTTGTTGTCTACTGTTGCTCTATCAACTACTCAAGCTGAATATATGGCTATTTTGAAAGGGGAAAGGAAGCTCTATGGTTGAGAGGTTTGTATCCTGAGCTTTCTAGAGATGATTCTTGCACTACTATATCCTGTGATAGTCAGAGTTCTATTTACCTTACTAAAGATCAAATGTCCTTTAATAAATCAAAACATATTGAGGTGAGGTATCATTTTATTCAAGAGGTGATTTCTCGAGGTGATACTAATGTGTGCAACATCAGCACTCATGATAATCCTGCTGATATGATGACAAAGACAGTTCTTACTACTAAGTTTGAGTTATGCTCAAACTTGGTTGGTGTTAAAATTTAAATCCTAGTGACTTATTAGCGCTTGGTGTTATTTAATATTGAAGTGAGTTCATTGATGATATTTCATTCGTTACAATATGGAATTCGTCTCAAGGCGGAGTTTGTTGGGATATGATATGAATTATTGGGCCTCGCCGGGGATGCCTAGGAGGTGTGAGAGGTGGAGTCCTCCCACGTTACGGGTTGTATTATTAGCTACCACATATATACATCTTGTATGCCGCATAGGAAGAGTTGACGACTCATTGTTATTTTTCTGTATTTGTAAACTCTCCTCATATAGTGAAGATCGCCGGTCGACGTCCGTAGTTTTTTCCCGCAAGAGTTTTTCACCTAAAAATCTAACTCTAAGTTTAATCTTGTTTACGTATTATTTGCTAAAACACCGAGCACTTGCTTATCCCTCCAGCCCGTCCTCCTCCCCGCGTGAGGCATCGGCGCCCCCTTTCTCCTCCACAAACTTCGCGGCGTTGTGCCACTAGGCTGGCATCCTCGACAAGCTCACCAGCAGCCGGTGCTCTAGGCTTCCACTTCCGTCAGCCTCCTCGACAAGGTCCCACGCAGGGCCGCCACGAGGATGCCGCGCTGCACCATCGGAAAATGCTGAAGTAGAACAACGACGGGTACAAGTTGGAGGCGGTATGCTGTTTCCTGTTGCCTTCCATTCGTATAGCAGATTTCTGCATTTCGTCTTTCTCGGCCGACTACACCTTACTCTGTTTCTCGATCCTTTGAGTGCCGCTCTTGCTCACAGTGCTGGCATACTGCATATATATACTCAAAAAAAAGGCGTCGTATTAACTTAAAAAAATAGAATCGTACAACTCTATCAACCGAACGGCGTCCAGCATGTTACACAATTGATATGTAGTGATGTGACAGTCATGTGAGTGCATATCAATCAGACAATCACAACCGCGGCCTCAACCTCCTTTACATCCTCTTGGAGCTGGCCTCTTCCCGTTCAAAAAAAAAAAAAAAAATGGCCCCTCTAACAATGGCGATACTATTAGTAGTAGTGCGGCTTCTTGGACAGATTTTGTGCATCGTCCTCGCAGACGAATCAGCTGCTGGGAGGCATCTCGCCCACCTCCCTGCTACTGCTGCATCTATTTTTGGCAACCTCACTGTTATGGGCATGTTTGGTGGAGCTTTTTCAACCGGTTTATGGTCTGGTTTTTTCCACCTCATTGTTCACTGGCTGAATAAGCCACAATAAGCAGCATTTGAGGCGTTTTTCCTGCTTTTTTCACTGTAGCAACATGAATAAACCGTTTCCAAAAACCGGGCCAAACATGCCCTAATGCGAATCGCGGTCTAGTTATTAAACAGTCACTGATTTTTTTTTTCAAATCCAACACTCGCTGACTTAGACCCAGCAAGCCCTTCACATTCCAACTTTATTTTGCCCTTTTATCGTTGCGGTGGAGCAGTCCTTTTATACCCATAAGAGTCACTTTTATTTTGCATTGTTACATAACTTCAAATGAAGTCTAAGGTTGAAGGTCAATATGCAAAATACTATACCCAATCATAAGTACTTGCCTTAAAAAAATAGAATTACTTATCTTTCCAGTGCCAACTGTATATATATCAATCGAAGTACTGTGCATTTTCGTTAAGAGTATACATTGTGCGCGATCAGTGTTTCCGGGTGCACCAGAAGCAATTCATTGGTCCAGGGATAGATGTAATAGGAAACCATAAGTTATTTTAGAGGCATGACCTGATGATGCATGGAAGGAAACTAATGTTAAAACTACTAAAAAAACACAATCAGGATTGTGGCCTGGTCCAACACTACCAAGGAAATCAGTGCCAATCCGCAAAACAAGTTTGCAAAGATAACTAATTGTCACCATGGCAGCCAATGCTCTTGATAGCAAATTACGTGCTCGTATGTATGGATTACGTGGCAGCAAGCTTTTAGGGCCCGATTTCAGTGCGGAACACAAGAAACCGACAAACTTTCAGGAGAGTTCCAAAATTAAAACTGATGTCCTACAGCCGAAGTAAGAGTAGAGTTTTTGAGAAATTTCTTCAATTCTCGCGCAGGAACGTGGCAGTACATCTTATACTAAAATATCCATAACTCCGGACTCACATTAATACAAAATGAGCCTTTAGTGACAGAGACATTTTTACAGTAGTGGCGGACACAACGCGATACGTCGCTGCTAGCGCTGCGTCAGTTACTGTAGCAAGAATTAGCGGCGGACGGGGTGATGTCATCTGTGCTACAGGAACAGTGAAGGTTACCAGCGGCGGATAAGATGATGTCATCGGGTCCGTCACTATAAAGAAGACAATAGTGACGGATCAGCCGACATGTATTTCCTTCTAATGGCGGACCACCGTAATCATCTGGCCCATTCGGCGGCCCATTCTAGCTCGAGTGTTCGGTTCATATATATAAGAGGAAATTCCTCCTATGGCCTTAAAAGAAATGGCCATGCCTTCTATGGCCCTCCCAGATTTCAAGTTCCTCTTGAGGCCTAAAACCAATTTTGCCTTCCCTCTATGGCCCTTCCGTTACTTTTGAGACTTAACGGTGTTAAATAGAGGGTAAAAGTACAATTTTACCCCTGATTCGAAATGGACATCATTTATGTTCAAAAAATTTCTCTGGATGTGAGTATTAATTTACAAGTGTATTTTGTTTTGAAATTGTATATCTTGGCTTGTTTTATCTTAAATTAGCATTATTTTCATACTTTAATTTTGTAATTAGACAAAGAGTTCTCTATTGCATAAAAAAAATTTAACTGTACAAGTTGCAAGAACAGAATACATCACAATAGGATTAACTTGTCCAATGTAAAGTTTCACAAGTGCATAGCATAGGTTCACAAAAGAAACATAGTGTGCGCACATACAGCCATATACAACATTGAGAGATACACACATATAACCGCATACATAGTAGGAATCAAATCATGATAGAATTTAGATGCTAAGTCTTCTTTTACTTCTTATGCTCATTGCGGGGCTAGCATGAGCTCTTTTGCTTCTTGTACGACATTAAGATTGTTTGCTGCCTTCTTTGTGGGTATGGCCTTTTTTCTTTGCTTCGCCTTCATAGGTTGCTCGATGTGTAATGGATTCCTAAAATAATCATCGTCATCGTTTTCAGTGTTGTTCTTTTGCTGCACATCAACGACAAAATCCCCGTCCGTGCCCGGAACATATGGATTCAGTCCCATTTCTCGCAAAAAAAATGTATCATCCAACCTGTGACACATTCAATGTTGCATTTCAGAAATAGTGCTACATACCAATCTAAGCCATTCAGTTGTTGCACGCGATTGTTGCATTCAGTCTTTGTGAATGAAAAATTCAGTAGTTCTAACTCATCCTTCCTGCCAGTCGTTGCAGCATCACCATTGCGTGGAGGCGTGGGCGACTGTGGCTGCAGCCGACGGCGAGGCGTTGATGCGTGTCGAAGCAGTTCGGGGGCGCCGTCCACGCCGGGATCCCCTACTGGCGGCGCCGGCGAGCCTGCCGTAGCCCGCCGCACTGGCGAAGTGGAAGAAGGCCGCAGCCGCGGGGACGCCCGTCGAGGCGCCGCCGGCGACGCATCTCGCGGGCGCGGCGAGAGCTCCTCGGCGACCGGGGCGAGAGCCGCATCCCGGCCGAAGGCCACGGCCACGGCGAGGCTGGCGGTGGCCGCGGCCGCGGCGAGCGTCGTTGAGGCGGCCGAGGCGAGCCCCGGCCTGCGCTCATGAGGCCGATGGCGGCGCCGCCCTCCCCCATTCGCACGGTTCGCGTTCGTTCTTTTTTTTTTTCTTTTTTCCCTATTCGTTTTGCGCTCTGGGAGAGAAGAGACAGGCAGAGAGGTATACTGGACCATTTGTATAGTGTGAGAGTAAATTTTGACGGCAAAAGTGATAGAAGGCCATAGAGAGAACTCTAAATTAGTTTTGGGCCTTAGGAGGAAGTTCAATCATAAAAAGATCATGAGAGGCAAGTCCATTTTTTTTAGGCGATACACGGAATTTCCTCTATATATAAACAACACTTGCATTTTTCTCCACCATACCCGGCTGTCCTCTCTCGCAAACGCCGCCGCCGCCGCCCTCTCTCATCCCTCCTCTCTCCCAGACGAAGCTGCCCGTGGTGGACGCCGACGTGCTGGCTGCCCCTCTCCCTTCCTCCACAGCTACTTCCACTCGTCGCGCTCAAGCAGCTCCATGCCGGCAGCCATGGCGGTACCTCTCGCCGGGCGCCGCCTCCTCCTCCCCGCCATGGAAACCATCAAGGAGCGGTCAGTCCTCGCTCGCTCCCTCCCTTCTTCCCTCACTTTTCTTTTCTTCTTCGCAGATCTGGGGCGCGGCGGGGAAGCAGATGCGGCTACTGGCGGCTCGGCGGCGCTGCGGAGAAGCAGAGGCAACTCCTCAGCGACGACGCCGCGCGGATCCTCCGCGGCGAGTGGGCATCTCCGCGGCCCGGCGGCTCCTTCACAGCGCCTCAGTGCCACGGCGCGGCGGCTCCTCGACCCCTCCCCTTCTCGCCCGCTCACGGCGACCACGAGCCCAGGCAGATCTGAAGGTCGCTGGCCAAGGCGGCGGCGACGATGGCTCCGGCTAGATCCCTGCGCGTGGATCCGGTGCTGGCACCACGACGACCAGGTTCGTGCACACCAGTTGTTCGAGCATATGCTCTTATGATGTGGCTTCTTTGTGAAATAGTGATGCATGGCTCTCTGTTTGTATTGGATTGGCTTTGTTTGTTTGCATTGGTGATCCCCATTCGTCCATTGAAACATCAGTGTAGCGTCCAGTTGCAAATTGTTAGGTTGCTGTATCCGGCATGATTCCTTTCTTCTGTTTGTGCAGGATGCAATTGAAGAATGCTGAAAACTCTGGTGTGCATGGTCGCCGCCCTGGCCGAAGGCACCGCGGCTCCTACAGCAGCACCGGCTCGGAGCTCCGTGGTGTGCGCGTTGAGCTCCGTGGTCTGACTGAGAGCAACACGGAGAAGAAGCATCTCGGGTGGACGGGAAAGAGGAAAGGCGAGGTGAGTGGGCGGCTCTGTTTCTGTTTCTGCTTGGCTTGCTCCTACCATGTTCTTTCTTCCTCCGGTGTCTTCTTCTTGTTTTTGCAGATTTCAGATTGCGTTTTTCTCCCAAATGCTCTTGGACTTTAGTTGATAAGAACATTGAACTTTTCATTCGATGTTGCAAATATACAGTGAACAGAAATGCTGATGTGTCGTGTTAGGACAACAAGCCCGTGCCCCTTCTTCTGCTGGCACGACAAGCCCGTGCCCCTTCTTGCTCGAGGAGCTTTGCTCATCACTCAGTCCACACGGCAGCAGCAAGAGAGGCATCAACGCAGCAAGGGTCCCTGTAACTTGATTGAAAATGTTCTTGTACAGTTCAATGCTTGGCACAGTGCTTGTAACTTGGATTCTCATCAATTTGGATCACAAAATGAAATAGTTTCTTGCACAAATTCTAGCCTCCGTTGTCTCTTCTCACTCTCTGTTGCTTGTTGGTGTATAGCAACACGAAAGGCAGAAGTGCAGAGCAGCAGGAGGAGGGCTTTTTTTTTTTAATTCTGAAAACACTATTGTAGTGACGGACGGTCATGACGTCACGTACAGCGGCGGACGGTGACATCAGCAGTGTCCGTCATTGTTCTCTCTTAATAGTGGCGGACATTACTCTTTTGATCTTTTTAGTAGCGGAAATGTAGTGGCGGACGTTTTGTCCGCCACTGCAGGCCCAAAAGACCTGTCACTAAAGGCCTATTTTGTAATAGTGTCAAAAGTCCAAACTAGTTACCATTTGTGGCATGTGAAAATAGACAAGATTTTTCCAAGGATATTCCACATGCAAGCTGAAACTTTGCAGATTAATTCTGGAGTGTCTTCAAACTTGAACAGCATAATCGTGTTTGTGATGGCCTATGTGAATGAATTCTTTCTCTCGTGGAGTGGCTGAGGCTGCAGTGGCGATATACTGGAGCAGAGCCAGAGCGTCCGGTGTGATGGGCAGTTCACAGTGAAAGAAAATATTGATCGATGAAGAACATGAGCCACATCATAAGGTTATCATTGCTAGTCACAACCAATATCCCAAAGAATGCAGCGTTGGTTCGCACCGACTTCGTCTCTGACCAGGAGCTAACAAGTTCATTAGAAAGGCATGAGAACGTTAACAAAGCCACAGCGACAACATGCTCTAGAACGTGCGGTGTAATGGGTGGTGGTACCTATGTGTTCACCACCTGTGTAGTGACGTTCTTGACGTTCTGTATGGCCATGATAATGAGTTGTGCGCCTAGAGGCCCAAGACAGTGGGGAATGTGTACAGCAGTGATGAATCAATGATAACAGGGTAAGCTGAGAAACAAAGCTCGTAGCACTAGATCGAGAAGAAGCTCACTCGTGGTAGATTCGTGCACACTGGTCGCCTTCCCATGGAATTGGGTTCTTACTGGAGCTGGATCAAGACCTCCTGTGTTTGATCCAATTTTTTACCAACGGAACTTGGCCCAGAGATGGGTTTTACAGCTGCAAAGAGTGGTCGGTGATAATCTTACAAAGCTGCACTCAGCTGCAGCCTACTCCCTCGCCGCACCATGGTGAAATATGGAGGTGGAACAACACCAGCGACAGGGTTTCAGCAAAAATCTGTTTCCTGCAGCCTTCCATTCATATAGAAGATTTCTGTCTTGGTCGACTTCGACTACATCAAACAGGCTATTTCTCCTTCAGTGTCGCTCTTTCTCACAGTGGTAGCATATATACTGAAGCCAAGGCGCCATTGCAATATTACAGAGAAAAACAAAATCATACCAACAGATATTTATTAACCCACCTAAAGCGTCTCCGCTTTTCGCATGATCGAGTCGGTATAGCGCTGATGAACAGACGCAACAGTACAACATATAAAAAACACAAATTAAGTCTTTAAGTGATTACATTAGTCTAATTAAAAACATGAGTAGCACAGCGAAAATAAACGGTACAAGTACAAGTCCAACGCTAATAGAAATACAAGCGCATGCGCTCACGATACAAGTGAATTCGCATTCAAAGCCATGAAGATACGAACTCGAGAGGAGATCACTCCTCAGTCTCCCAGTAGGCTGTCCAACCAAAAGGCAACTGGCCATCCCACTGTCCACCTCCACCCGTAGAGTCAGGGATGAAGGTGCTACCTGCAATAAAATATAAAGAGCCAAACCCTGAGCAACTAATACTCAGCAAGTCTTACTCGTCAACATGGCTATCTACAGCCGACTCCTAAATATGCCAAGGCTACAAGGGGGTGGCTAACGCGATAGCATAACTCGCACTAATTACTTGATCTTTATTTTCAAGTTTTATTTCAATTGAAGTACTTATCCAGTAAAACAGTGTGTATATCTCTAGAATAGATAATGAGTAACAATACATCATATAAGCAGTATATAGTAATGCAATATAAATAACAGTACTAGCCATCATCATCAAGCATATCACACTACGATGTGACGCAGTGAGCAAGGTTGCTCTTGACCGAGAGCGGCGGCATCGATGTACATCCTGCAGGAGAAAACCTGACCACACGCCGCACACGCGTAAAGTCGCATGCGGCGACTATTCGCAAGTGTCCCCCTAGAGCTAGGCCGGATCCAACTCCTCCTAAGAAAAGGCCTTCCCGCACGGTCCCCGTCCCAGACGTACGCTCCGATTGGGAAGCTTCCTCTCTCTCCCGTATACCATGATAGAAAGAGCCGGGTATCCATCGCACACCAGGGCAACTCGAGCTACCAAGTTTACTAGGCCCATAAAAACACTAGCATGTGATCAGTACGTTCGAACTTGCTCAACAGGGCCAACAACGGACGGTCCTTAACCGACACAGACAGGGCTACCACCGTGAAGGCTCAGCCTTCTCGCACCATCCTACACAAACAATTTCCCGTCCGGTCTCAACAAATCTTAAAACCATCTAGTACAATCTAGAGGTGAACCTATCTCGCGAGTGGGACCTACCACTCAGCTTCTACCGTCCGCTAGCCACTAAGCCTAGCAAGTTCTAACGTAACCTAGACCACATCTACAAAAATAGGACACAATGTAGGATATGAAGGGTAATCCTAATGCAGTTCTAAGGTTTCACATCAACTCCTAATAAACCTAATGCACAAACAATGACTAGCCCCAATCAAGTGCGAAAATAAAATCCTAAAATAAGGAGGCATGCACCGGGGCTTGCTTGGCTCAGGAGCGTAGCTAACTGGGTCAGCGGGGTCAGTGTCCTGCTGCGGCTGCTCCTCCTGCACCTCCTGGTTCTGCTCCTCCGGCAACTGGAAGTCGAGCGGCTCCGGAGTCGTCTCTGTCACTACACGTTATGACAAGGATAAATAATGCATGTTAGATGCAATGATAACATGATGTAATTAAGGAATTGATTTCTTGATAGGACAGTCATTTATACTGTAAGTGCAAATAATGAACTTTGTTAATTACTTTCGTCTGAAGTATTTTCTTCATTGACTTTCATTTACGTTACTTACTTAATTTAATTCAAGTTGATTAACTAGAGAAGTGAACTTTAAAATTTAGTTTATGTCCAGTAGCATTTTTCTGGTGAAGAGTGCCACTGGAAGAATGCAGGAACAATTTAGTTTCATTATTTATTGCAAGGTAGATTATTTATAATGATTTAAATAATGCAGGAACAATTTAAATCACAGGAAAATAATTAAGTAAACTATGAAAGTGGAAAAATGCTCTGTAGGTGTGTTAACAGATACTTTACAAGAATGCAAGAGTTTGTGATTTATGGAGCAACAGATAATTTAATATGGATTAAACAAGATTTGAACAAAATTATTTTTACAGAGAGCATGAGAACGGATTTTGTGTGATTTGACATTTTTCCTACACAGAGCAGAGTACAAGAAGGCTAATGAAATTTGATTTGCATTTTTCTGAGATGTATTCATTTTTTATCGATTTTACAAATTCCTGTGAATTTCTAGAGATTTAACAATTTCGAAAATGATTGAAAAATGGTGCGGGCCAATTAGATCCGGCCACAAAGAGGGCCACACGACCTGAGCCGCACTGGATCTGACGTGCGCCACATTGGGATCTGGCCACACATGTGCGAGAACGCACGGAGGGCCACCGGGCTAGCCACACAAAATCTCGCGTGGCCACACGGAATCAAGACCGTGTGGTCCACGGTGCGCTTGCCGGCGTCACGCCGGAGCGCGGCGGCGCAGCTCACCGGAGTGAGCTCCGGTGGCTCGTTTGGCTGGCCGAGTGAACGGAAATGGAGGAGGAGTCGGAGACTTCACCTCGACGAACGGGAGCGGGTGACGATGGCCGGAAGATGCTCTGCGACGAGAGGCGGCAGGTGGCGGAAGTCCGGCGAGGTCGCGGGCTCGCTGTGGTTGACGGGGAGCTGCACGTGTGGGCGCTACAGCTTCTCGGCGATGGTGTGCACCACCGGGACCAGCAGATTGACGACGAGGTGGCCGGGAGAGTGGTCGGAGCGGAGAGCTTCCGCGGCGGAGGAATCCGGTGATGGGGACAAACTCCAAATCTTGGCGGTTCGAGCTGCGAAAGGGAAATGGTGAGCTCAAGTGAGCGCGCAACGGATTCACGTAGCACCTGACGCGGGGAAATCAGCCCTGACTCACCAGAGACGGCGGAATCGACGTCGCGGTGGCGGAGCTCCGCTCGCCGGGCTCGGTGAAGACGACCCCGATTCGCGCTCCTCCGCCCGGGGTGAGGGCAATGGTGCCCATGGCGAGCTCGAGGATCATACGGCGAGGCAATTTGGGGAATAGCTCGGCTCGGAGGAGCTTCACCGCGGCGACACGACGTTGAGAGGGGGAGCACGAGCTCAGCAATGGCGATGGCGGCTTGGTTTGGCAGCTTGGGAGCGAGGAGCGGCGAGTGAGAGCTTCCGGGGAGGGGAGCGGGGCTATTTTGACGCCGCTGCGCGGTCGGAAGCAGGCCCGGGCGCCGCGGAAGGACACCGTTCGTCGTCGGCGATGTGGAGGCGAGGCTCCGACGCGCGCAGTGAGACGAGGGAGGCTAACAGGCGGGCCCGACAGCATCTTTCGATTTTTCAGAATTATTCAAAATCCAAAATTTGTCCAAACTTATGCACACAAATTGGACTAGCAAATGAACTCCAAATTTTGCGATTTTGGTACCATTGGAAAGATCTTGAAAAGTTCTATCCACTGGCCAACCTGCACATCTAGAATCCAAAGGGATTTCAAATGGCAACATTTCAAAGTTGATCACTTTTTCAGCTTTGTGGATTTTATTGACGTGTCAAAAAATTTATAAAATCACCAAAAATTCTCCAAAATTATCTCTTGAGCAGGGCTATCCACTGGTATTTTGGTTGCTCAAGTTGTTATGCAAAAATTTGAGTTGCTTCACAAGCATGTGTTTGACCATTATTTGAAATTTGAATTTCAAATTTTTAAATTTGGTTTCTTTTTGTCTTTTGTTCAGTGCAATGTGTGCTCTATGGGTCTCCGTGACACGGGGTGTGACAGCCCTCTCCCCTTAAAAGAATCTCATCCCGAGATTAAGGAGAAAGGAGGAAAAACGAATGGCAAAGGAGCGAAGAAAAGGGTGTAAAAATGGAACAACTAAATAACTCACCTCGGAGGTAGAAAACCGGGAAATTGGAAGTTCAAGAACTCTGCTGTCTCCCAAGTGGCCTCGCCCTCAGAGTGGTTGCTCCATTGCACCTTATAGAATCTGGTAGTGATCTTCCCGGTGACTCGGTCCTTCTGATCAACAATACCAATAGACTGCTCTCGGTAGGTCAAATCTGGCTCAAGCTGCTCAATATCATTGACCACTCTGTCTGAAGGAACCTTCAAGCATTTCTTCAGCTGTGATACATGGAACACATTGTGAACACCGGAGAGGTTGGAGGGCAACTCCAATCTATAAGCAACGGGTCCACATCTCTCAATTATCTGGAACGGTCCAATGTATCTTGGTGCTAACTTTCCCCTGACACCAAACTGACGTACACCCTTCATGGGAGAGACACGAAGGTATATGTGGTCACCAACTGCAAACACCAACGGTCGGCGTCTTCTATCAGCATAACTCTTCTGTCGAGACTTGCCTGCTCTCAAGTTGGACTGAATGCGGCGAACAGTCTCCTCTGCTGCTGCCACTAAATCTGGTGTGGGAATGACCTCCTCATCAGTCACAACTGTCTCCTCTGCTGCAGCTGTGGGCTTTGCCTTGAAGACAACTCTCTCGCCGGCCTCAACCCAATTAAGGGGAGTCCGACAACGACGTCCATACAAAGCCTCAAACGGTGCCATCTTGATGCTCTCCTGATAACTGTTGTTGTATGAGAACTCTGCGAGGGGTAAGCTCTTATCCCAACACTTGCCATGGTGTATCACGCAGGCACGAAGCATATCCTCTAAAATCTGATTCACCCTCTCTGTCTGGCCATCGGTCTGAGGGTGATAAGCTGCACTGCGAATCAAGGTGGTGCCCAAAGAAGCATAAAGCTGCTCCCAGAAACGAGAAACAAACTGAGGTCCTCGATCAGAAACAATGGTCTTGGGCACTCCATGCAAACAGAGAATCCGAGCAATGTACAACTCAGCATACTTCTTCACATTGTAACGGGTGTGCACGGGGATGAAGTGAGCAGACTTGGTCAATCGATCAACAATCACCCAAATAGAGTCATGCTTCTGTGATGTGAGAGGCAAACCAACAATGAAATCCATGCTAATATCCTCCCACTTCCAAGCAGGAACACTCAAAGGCTGAAGTAAACCTGCAGGCTTAACATACTCTGCCTTGACCCTCCTACAAGTGTCACACTCAGAAACATACTGCGCAACCTCCCGCTTCATGCGGGTCCACCAGAAGCGACTCCTCAAATCCTGGTACATCTTGTTGCTACTAGGGTGGATGGAATACTTAGACAAGTGCGCCTCATCAAGAATCTTCTTGCGCAACTCAAAGTCCTTAGGAACCACTAATCTGTCCTGGAACTATAGGACTCCATCCTCATCCTCTCTGAAACACTGGACTCTAGCTTCTCCGAGCTTGAGTCTTCTCCTGAGGTGATTCACCTTCTCATCATTCTTCTGCGCTGCCACAATCTCATCTCGCAAAGTCGGAACAAGTGATATATTGGCCAAGGAGCCATAAGCATACACTCGAAAACTGGGCTCTGCCTCTGCATAAGGAGCTGCGATGAGATTATTGCAATGAGCTTTGCGACTCAAAGCATCAGCAACCACATTAGCCTTCCCTGGGTGGTAGTGAATCTCCAGATCATAGTCCTTGATCAGCTCTAACCATCTCCTCTGACGCATGTTCAGATCTGACTGCGTGAATATGTACTTGAGACTCTTGTGATCTGTATAGATATGCACCAGATTTCCCAACAGATAATGCCGCCATACTTTCAAGGCAAGTACGACAGCCGCAAGCTCAAGATCGTGAGTGGGGTAATGCTCTTCATGTCGCTTAAGCTGCCGAGAGACATAAGCAATTACCCTGCCATCCTGCATCAGCACACAACCAAGACCAGTACCGGAAGCATCACAATACACATCAAATGGCTTGGTGATATCAGGCTGAGCTAAAACTGGAGCGGTAGTGAGAAGGTTCTTTAGATTCTGGAATGCCTCACCACACTGCGGGCTCCACACAAATCTCGCATTCTTCTTCAGCAACTCGGTCATGGGCTTGGAGATCTTAGAGAAGTTCGGAATAAACCAACGGTAATAACCAGCCAAACCCAAAAAGCTGCGAATCTGAGAGACAGTCGTAGGTGCATTCCAATCCAGAACATCCTGCACCTTGCTCGGATCAACAGCAATGCCCTCGGCTGATATAACATGGCCCAGAAAAGGCACCTCACTAAGCCAGAACTCACACTTGCTGAACTTAGCGTACAGCTGGTGATCCCGCAAACGCTGTAACATAATCCTGAGGTGCTTCTCATGGTCCTCCTTTGTCTCTGAATAGATCAAAATGTCGTCAATGAAAACCATGACAAACTTGTCCAACTCTGGCATAAATACTGAGTTCATCAAATACATGAAGTAAGCAGGTGCATTAGTCAACCCGAAAGACATCACCAAGTACTCATAGAGTCCATATCTGGTAGAGAAAGCAGTCTTCGGGATGTTCTCTGCACGTATCTTAATCTGATGATACCCAGAACGAAGATCAATCTTAGAGAACACCTTAGCTTTAGCTAGCTGATCGAACAAGATATCAATGCGAGGCAACGGATACTTGTTCTTAATAGTCACAACATTCAGTGGCCTATAATCCACACATAGCCTGAGTGCCTGATCCTTCTTCTTCACAAACAAGGCTGGACAACCCCAAGGTGAAGAGCTGGGGCGAATGAAACCCTTGTCCAGCATCTCCTTCAACTGCACCTTCAACTCTGCCAACTCATTAGGGGGCATCTTGTACGGCCTCCTAGAGATAGGTGCTGTGCCTGGCTGCAAGTCAATACGAAACTCCACATCTCGATCTGGTGGCATGCCTGGCAAATCATCTGGGAACACATCTGGGTACTCACGCACCACAGGAATCATATCCAGACTCTTGCCAATGGTCTGATGCACTGACGGTCTCGAGGGAGTCAACACAGCTAGCTGAAGAGTGGCCTTGCCATGAACAGGAGAATCCAAGAGAACAGAACGGCGAGAGATATCCAGAACAGCCTTGTGATACTTCATCCACCTCATACCAAGAATCACATCTAGACCCTGATCCTGCAGAACAATGAGGTGGGCGGGATAGATCTTTCTGGCCAAATTAAGTGGAGCATTAGAGATAATCTGCCTGGTAAGAATACGGCCTCCTGGGGTACTGATCAGATAAGGGGTCTCCATAGATGATACCACGAGACCCAAACGGCGAGTACAGGCTAGACTGATAAAATCATGAGATGCATCTGAATCGAACAAGGTAACAACGGGCTGACGACACATAGAAGACGTACCAGCAAGAACCTGCTCACCCTCTGGAACCTCCTCTGCAGTGGTGTAGTTAACGCGCCTAGTCCTGACTGGCGTGTTCCTACCCTGCTGGCGCTGCTGTCCTGCTGCCTGAACTGGAGCCTTCTGCGCGTTGTTCTGCCTCGGTGCTGCACGGCAGTCACGCGCGAAGTGCCCCATCTGTCCACAGTTGAAGCACGGAAAACCTCTGCCTGCCTGCTGCTGCTGCTGCTGCGGGTGCTGGTGCTGCTGACGCTGGTGCTGCTGTGGCTGCCTCTGAGCAAACTGCTGCTGCTGCTGAGGCGGGCACTGGTACTGGGGCGGTGCAAGGTACCTCTGTCCACTGGGGGCGGTGTACACAAGACGGGGCCTGGCTGAAGTGCTGCCAGACGGTGGTGCCACAGCCTTCCTCTTCCTCTTGTCGTCCTGCTGGGCCCTGATGGCATCCTCCATCACTATCGCTGCACTGACAAGCTCGTTGAAGGTACCACCGGCGTTCAAGACAAGCCGGGACTGGAGCTTGGTAGACAAGCCTCTCAAGAAACACGCCTTCCGCTTGGCGGGCGTGTCCACCTGGTCTGGAGCAAACTGGGCCAGGTGGTTGAACACCTGGGCGTAGTCGAACACGTTCCTGCCTCCCTGCCTGAGGTCCAGGAACTCCCTGAGCTTCCACTGCATGATGCCAGGCGGAATGTGGAACGAGCGAAAGGCCTCCCTGAACTGTGCCCAAGTCAACTGCTGACCAGCCGGAAGAGTGGCAAGGTGAGCTGCCCACCATCCTCCAGCCGACCCCTGAAGTTGCTGCGCCGCGAACAGTGTCTTCTGCACCTCTGTGCAGGCAGGAAGGAGCCCAAACTTGGACTCAACAGTGCGCAGCCAAGACTCCGCCTCCATCAGGTCAGTGGACCCGGAGAAGAAAGGCGGGTGAGTGGCCAGGAAGTCTGCGTAGGTGCAGCCTGGCTGTGGACCCCGACGGTTGCCACCCTGCTGGGTGACGGCCTGAGCGATGGCCCTGAGCAAGTTCGTCTGGTTGGCCATCACCTCAGCCAGTGTGCGCTCAGGCGGCGGGGGTGGCTGCGGTGGCTGGCGACGCGGCGGCATCCTGCCAATTAAACATTATCACCGTTAGCTGCAGGATACAATATCATTATCGACAGAATTTTAAACTGACATGCACGGGCAAAAATAAAAGTAACTCAGATCCAAAATATTTAAACTGACAGGTCCATCCATAACATTAATTAAGTCTTACAGAGCATTCATTACATAATTTATGGTACAACCCAATCATGCATACAGAAGGGTGGTGACATCCAACAAAATACTGCGACACCTGACCAACTATTATGATGCTCCTAGATCAAGCTAACTAAGGACCTGTCGAACAACTACGACGCACATGCGTCATCCACATCGCATCCAGCGTGCCTCTGTCACGCTTGGAATGCTGAGTAAGGCAACTAACAGTGCCTCCTCCCACGGTGGGAAGCGGTGTCTAAGATCTCTGAAGGGAATAGCTCAACACTCATCTCAGACACGGCCTCCTCCTGTGCCTCCTCCTCTGCTGGAGGTGCCACAACTGCTGCAGCAAATTGCTCCTGGAGTCCCACTATCTGGTGCTGGGCAACCTGTAGCTGCTGCTCAATCTGGGCGTTGTGGTTCAGTGAAGCAGCTAGCTCGCCCAGTATCTCTGAAATCTCGTGGCCACGTGCAGTGAGCTGGCCGGCAAACTGGTCACGCTGGGTGGCACACTGGTCGCGCTGTGCAGCACACTGGTCACGCTGGGCGGTAGTCACGGCCAAGGCGTGCTTCAGCTGCGCAATCCTGTCGTCCCTAGCGTCCACGGTCTCTGTACAACGCCTCCACACGGCCCAAGGTCCTCCCACCTGGCACGGTCGGAAGCCACAAGAACCCTGTACAGCTCGGACAGGTGTCGAGCTATAGAAGGTAGCTGCGTCGGTGTGAGGTGTAGTCGACCGCGGTCAACCATCCTGAGACGTCTCCTGTACTGAGGGTGACCCGTGGTACTGACCGGAAACAAGCTCAGTGGTGTGTCGTCGAGGTCAGCAATGTGCATATCACAGAAACGCACCATCACCTGAAGAGCAACACAGTTCAGGGTCTCGTCAAAGTCCTGACCAAAACCCTGAAGCGAGAAGTGCGACCATGCGGGCCGCTGTGGGTGCGAGGGAACATCCACCCACATCGAGAAGCGCGGAAGTCCGTACACCTGGCTGGGCTATCCACGGTAGCGCGGAGGGTCGGAGTAGCCAAGGCGCTGCAGCTCAGCCCAGAACAGCGAGAGAAAACTGGCGTGGTAAAGACCATCCGTGTGCAGTGCACCGTCCTCCCCAAGCTGGGCGTGCGAATAATCGTCTAAGTCGGCCATATGTGGAAAAGATATGCGAAAAACGTCAAAATCTCTCCCAACAGAACAAAATAACCATGCTAAACGAGAATATAACATGGTCAGGCTGTGGTACAATAGTAGCAAAAGCTACACACAGCTCACAAGCAAAGCAACGAAAAACGGTAACGTAGGGAATTCTGATTTGCTAATAACAGCAGGCACTAAAATCAGAACTGGCACCTGTGGAGGCGTCAAATGAGAAAACTCAGAACATGAAAATTGTAGACAACTTCGAGATCTTTCCAACGAGTGCTCAAACACCTCAAACAGACAAGCAGAACTTAAGATATTGAATTTTGAAGATTGGAGACAGATTCTGGAAAAACTGGTCGAAGTTGAAAACTGAATTCCTTTGGTCGACAGATTATCTGTTCTAGAAATTTTAGTTCATATTATAAGCTTTCCAGAAAGTCTTGTTTCATCGAATTTGGTCAAGCGGTTTTGGAGTTATGAATTTTTGAAATTAGCTTGTCAGTCTGAATTTTCTGGTAATCTGAATTTCGTTGGAGTGTTTTAAGTGATGATGCAATGTATGCTCGTCCTGCACGTCCTCACAAAATAAAAAGGTGCTCAAGTATAGCAGACCGTAGACAGTGGTGGTAACTAATTCGCACTCACAAATGTTTCTACACGATCTACGCGCGAGTTAGTGTACCTACAGAAAACCACACAACGTCACCTCAACCAACCTACACAGATGACGTATCTTTGCAAAAGTAAATGCATGGCTCAATCATCATCACCTCATGAACTCGATGGTCCATGCCAGAATATCATCTCCACGGAGCCATACATGATCCTTACCTTCTTACCTGGGCGTCGGTGCGTCGTTACAGAAAAATAAAAATCAACTCCTATTACCACCTGATTACTCTAACATCCTTATAATGAGCTTTTCGTTCCTCACTCGTAACGTGGTTAGCTTTTCGAAAATAGGCCATTTATATTTTGTACTATCCCAACATGGCTCTGGTACCAGCTGAAGCGTCTCCGCTTTTCGCAGGATCGAGTCGGTATAGCGCTGATGAACAGACGCAACAGTACAACATATAAAAAGCACAAATTAAGTCTTTAAGTGATTATATTAGTCCAATTAAAACATGAGTTAAAACATGAGTAGCATAGCGGAAATAAACGGTACCAGTACAAGTCCAGCGCTAATAGAAATACAAGCGCACGCGCTCACGATGCAAGTGAATTCGCATCCAAAGCCATGAAGATGCGAACTCGAGAGGAGATCACTCCTCAGTCTCCCAGTGGGCTGTCCAACCAAAAGGCAACTGACCGTCCCACTGTCCACCTCCACCCGTAGAGTCAAGGATGAAGGTGCTACCTGCAATAAAACATAAAGAGCCAAACCCTGAGCAACTAATACTAAGTAAGTCTTACCCGGCAACATGGCTTTCTACAGCCGACTCCTAAATATGCCAAGGCTATAAGGGGGTGGCTGACGCGATAGCATAACTCGCACTAATTACTTGATCCTTATTTTCAAGTTTTATTTGAATTTAAGTACTTATCCAGTAAAACAGTGTGCATATTTCTAGAACAGATAATGAGTACCAATACATCATATAAGCAGTATACAGCAATGCAATATAAATAACTGTACTAGCCATCATCATCAAGCATATCACACTATGATGTGACGCAGTGAGCAAGGTTGCTCTTGACCGAGAGCGGCGGCATCGATGTACATCCTGCAGGAGAAAACCTGACCACACGCCGCACACACGTAAAGTCGCATGCGGCAACTATTCACAAGTGTCCCCCTAGAGCTAGGCCGGATCTAACTCCTCCCGAGAAAAGGCCTTCCCGCGCAGTCCCCGTCCCAGACATACGCCCCGATTGGGAAGCATCCTCTCTCTCCCGTATATCATGATAGAAAGAGCCGGGTATCCACCGCACACCAGGGCAACTCGAGCTATTAAGTTTACTAGGCCCAGAAAAACACTAGCATGTGATCAGTATGTTCGAACTTGCTCAACAGGGCCAACAACGGACGGTCCTTAACCGACACAGACGGAGCTACCACCGTGAAGGCCCAGCCTTCTCGCACCATCATACACAAACAATTCCCCGTCTGGTCTCAACAAATCCTAAAATCATCTAGTACAATCCAGAGGTGAACCTATCTCGCGAGTGGGACCTACCACTCGGCTTCTACCGTCCGCTAGCCACTAAGCCTAGCAAGTTCTAACGTAACCTAGACCACATCTACAAAAATAGGACACAATATAGAATATGGAAGGGTACTCCTAATGCAGTTCTAAGGTTTCACATCAACTCCTAATAAACCTAATGCACAAACAATGACTAGCCCCAATCACGTGCGAAAATAAAATCCTAAAATAGGGAGGCATGCACCGGGGCTTGCCTGGCTCAGGAGTGTAGCTAACTGGGTCAGCGGGGTCAGTGTCGTGCTGCGGCTGCTCCTCCTGCACCTCCTGGTTCTGCTCCTCCAGCAGCTGGAAGTCGAGCGGCTCCGGAGTCGTCTCTGTCACTACACGTTATGACAAGGATAAATAATACATGTTAGATGCAATGATAACATGATGTAATTAAGCAATTGATTTCTTGATAGGACAGTCATTTATACTGTAAGTGCAAATAATGAACTTTGTTAATTACTTTCGTCTGAAGTATTTCCTTCATTGACTTTCATTTATGTTACTTACTTAATTTAATTCAAGTTGATTAATTAGAGAAGTGAACATAGAAATTTAGTTTATGTCCAGTGGCATTTTTCTGGTGAAGAGTTCCACTGGAAGAAATTTACAGTGAAGTTTCATGATTTATTGCAAGGTAGATTATTTATAATGATTTAAATAATGCAGGAACAATTTAAATCACAGGAAAATAATTAAGTCAACTATGATAGTGGAAAAATGCTCTGTAGGTGTGTTAACAGATACTTTACAAGCATGCAAGAGTTTGTGATTTATGGAGCAACAGATAATTTAATACGGATTAAACAAAATCTGAAGAAAATTATTTTTACAGAGTGCAGAGAACGTAGTTTGTGTGATTTGACATTTTTCCTACACAGAGCAGAGTACAAGAAGGCTAACAAAATTTTATTTGCATTTTTCTGAGATGTATTCATTTTTCAATCGATTTTACAAATTCCTATGAATTTCTGGAGATTTAACAATTTCGAAAATGATTGAAAAATGGTGCGGGCCAATCAGATCCGGCCACAAAGAGGGCCACACGACCTGAGCCGCACTGGATCTGACGTGCGCCACATGGGATCTGGCCACACATGTGCGAGAACGCACGGAGGGCCACGGGGCTAGCCACACAAAATCTCGCGTGGCCACACGGAATCAAGACCGTGTGGTCCACGGTGCGCTTGCCGGCGTCACGCCGGAGCGCAGCGGCGCAGCTCACTCCGGTGGCTCATTTGGCTGGCCGAGTGCACGGAAATGGAGAGGAGTCGGAGACTTCACCTCGACGAACGGGAGCGGGTGACGATGGCCGGGAGATGCTCAGCGACGAGAGGCGGCGGGTGGCGGAAGTCCGGCGAGGTCGCGGGCTCGCTGTGGTTGACGGGGAGCTGCACGTGTGGGCGCTACAGCGTCTCGGCGATGGTGTGCACCACCGGGACCAGCAGATTGACGACGAGGTGGCCGGGAGAGTGGTCGGAGCGGAGAGCTTCCGCGGCGGAGGAATCCGGTGATGGGGACAAACTCCAAATCTTGGCGGTTCGAGCTGCGAAAGGGAAATGGTGAGCTCAAGTGAGCGCGCAACGGATTCACGTAGCACCTGGTGATCAGCATCCCAATCGGGATCATTTAAACACAATTCATCATCCCCTTCTTGCTGAATGACATGATTTTCATTCGCATCAAGCACATGATCTTCTTTTTTTTTTGGTGAACATGCACATGATCTTCATATATCCCATTTGAACCATTATGAGTACCTTAAAAATCTTGACATGTTAAAAGTAAAATTAACAAGGGTGAGATCATATGACTTCACAAGAGTCATCTGTGACATCAACCTTGGATTAAGCCATTCATACGAATAGAGCACAAAAGCATAAATAGGTTGATGAGAGTGTGTGACTTGGCGTAATTAAAACAGACTTGAATCGTTACAAATAAACTCTAGATATGCAGCGATCCCAACATTAACTACTTGTTAGGGGTGACGAAGCCCTCAATATGTGTGATTGTCTTGTTATGTCATTGCCGAAGCCCTCAGGTCGTCCGCGTTGTTGGACGAAGGGTCGGCGTTCGGTGAAGCCCTCAGGTCTTAGTCGTTGCCGTGCGTTGAAGCCCTCTAGACTTCCGCGTTGCAAATGGCTCGTGGCCCGAAAAAATGTTGTCATTACAGAGATTCTCCCCTCTATTTATAGAGGGGGAAGGATTTTTAATTACATATAGGTTTTTAATCAAGTCCGTTATGTCTCTTTGCAGTTCACTCATCTCCCATCTCCTTTGTGCTTGCCTTTGTCCCTTCGCTCTTGAGCTGATACCCTTCGCCAAGGTTAGAAAGGCTTCGCCTCTTCAAATAAGCTTCGGCATTATCCCCAACATACTAGCGATGAAAACGTTTCAAACGATATCAGTAGAAGCCTTTTTGTTCCAATTTCAATAGTCTTTAGAGCAAATTTGATTGCAATATTGACGGAAAAGAATATGGTGTCAGCTGTATGGGAATCTCAAAAAAGAAAAAAAAGATTTATCGTGATGGATACGTGTGCTATAGATCGAGAATGGACATGCATAATCACATTAAGTACGGTACTACTGCTGAACTCAAATTAACTACAGTTGACGGGAATCATCATATTATTATTATTATTTGGTTAGAAATTTGATCTAAGACACGACCAGCACTTCAAGCTTATGGCACAATATGGTGTGGATCGGTGGCAACGCCGGTGTCAATGCAACTATGGCACTCTGAGCACACGTCAGCCTGGTTCTTCACTTCTACCTGCCCAATGTTTTGGGATCGTAATTAGACAAAGAAATATGACAGCCAAAAATGCGAACCCGGCCCAACATCTGTATGAACGAAAATAAATTACATTTATGGGCTATAATACGGGGTTCTTCTGGACTCTATTTGAACCGAGCAACAATCTGTGATGAAATGCGTATTGACATGTAACCCACTCATCTCACTAGGAAAAAGTGACGGAAAGTGAGCCCAGCTTGATTATTGGGCTTGATAATGGGCTCCAACTGCCCCACGGCTGCTTTCTTGCGTGAAGAGGATGCAGTTGCAACTACGTTGAATCGGTGTGGCACAAGGTAATCGACCTTCTGGTGGCAAATCAGGAAGGAAACGAAATGGGCGAACAATTTAATTCAGTAGTTCGTCCAAGTGGCACATTTCAGTGCGGATGAGGAGTTTAGGTTGATGCACCCTCCTAGCATTTATATATAGTATACTAATTGGGTTTGGTTTGTGATTCTGTGTACGGCGAGTGTACTTGTTTTTTTAGCTCCTCTTAATTTGTATTATTATTATTATTTATTTCAATGAAAAACTGATCAATGACTTTTCTTTTTTTTTTCAAAAAGAAAAATGAAGAGGTGCATGCGAGACATAGTTCTTGGAGGCTTTGCGCTGCACGAAGCCTGCACAGCACCGGCCTTTGAAGATGTGGACAACAAATGAACCTGCTGGCGCCTGGGGTTACGTACACAGATCACAACAAAGTAGCTAGTAGTACTCAATAACTGATGGATATGGATCGAACAAGCCTAATGAACACGCAATAATAGCTAGTAACAAGCCTAGCTAATGAACACACAATAAGCCTTGAAAAGCTGTTCCCTAATTAACGATCGAGCTGAATAAAACACAGATAGTATAAATAGATAAACACGCAGCAGCTAGGCAATTAAGCCGCAAGAGACTGGTGATCTCTAATCAGCACGCAAGGCGGCGGAAGCCCACGGAGGAGGTGGCGAGGTCGTAGAGCACCTCGATGGTCTGCTGCTGCACGTTGCCGAGGATTCCCGGCGCGGTGTCGTCGGCGTTGGACGCGAAGGCGAGGCAGTCGTTGAACAGGATCCCCGAGGGATCCAGCTCGAGGACGGCGTTCCGGTCGAACACCAGCGCGACCTTGGGCAGGTTCACGACGGGGACGCCCGTGAAGTTGAAGCAGGTGTCCAGGATCCCCTTGCGCGGCGCCTTGCGGTAGGCGGCCATGCTGCTCCTGAACGCGGCGCGCAGCGCCTGGTACGCCGTGAGCGGCAGGCGGGTGATGGTCGTGCGCGAGTCCAGCACCGTGCCTGCGGCGAACAGCTGCGGGGGCACGTCGAGCGTCCGGCCGGCGACGGAGACGGCCCGGAGGAGCACGCGGTGGAAGGTCGCCGGCGACCGGCCGTCCCTGACCAGTGGCGTCCGCACGAACCTCCTGCTCGCGGCGGCGATCGGCGAGCCGAGCGTGAAGAAGCCCGGGTAGCTCGGCGTGGGCGGGATGCAGTAGGAGAAGGCGTTGCCGAAGGCCGAGGCGGCCTGGGCCACCAGGGTCGTCTGCGCGCCGCCGCCGAGCGCCATGATGCCGCCGGCGGCCGCGCTGCCGATGCTGCCACGCATGGCGCGGCTGCAGCCGAACTTGAACCTGCGGATGGTGCGGGCGGGGCCGATGGCGAGCACGTCGGAGCCGTACGTCCCCGTCGAGGTCAGGCCGTCGGGGGAGGAGGCGCGGTACTGGCACTGGTTCCTGAAGCAGCCGTTGGCATTGGGGCCGAGGCGCGCGCAGTCGGTGGAGTTGCAGCGGAAGGCAGCGTACGTGTTGGACCGGGCTGGGTCGAAGGAGCGGCACGGCGGCTTGGAGCAGGGCCGGCACTGCACCCACGGCACGTCGCTGGCCGTGTCCACCATCACCGTCTGCCGAACTCCCGGCGGCCGCCACCGCCGCCGGATCGACGACCCGCCGGTCGCCGTCGGCTGGAAGACCACCTCGGACTGGGAGCTCGTCGACTGCATGCATGCAGTCAGTACTCAGTAGGTTAATTGCACTAACTTACTGTGTGTAATACTAGCTAGCTAGCTAGTTAAAAGAAGATTTCCTAGCTAATACGTACCGACAAAGTGCCCATGTTGACATCAAGTACGGGCCCGGAATTCATTTGGGTCGACATGCTTCCCGCTGCGCGCTTCTTGATCTTCTTCCTCTTCTCGTCCGCAAAACCGGAGAGTCTCCTATGAATGTCCTCCACTCGGTGCTCATCGTGCCGGAGCAACTCGGCCAGGGTCGGCTTCGCGCGCGCCGACGACGCCGGCGAACACGAGCCATGCAACAGACTCAATGGCACCCAAGTGCGGTTCGGGGGCACAGGCACTGCACTCCAACCAACATTATAATTAGGACATTTATTTTCTCTCCAATACGTAAACAGATCCAAAAAAAAGAAAACAGTAATGACAGCAGTAGTAGAAGTAAGTAGTATATGCGGACAGACCCCTGTGCCCGGAGCAGACATCTTTCTCCTGCAGCGAGCTGATTTCCACGAGTGTGTACCCGTGCTCGCCATCTCCCGCTGCAAAGGCACTGGGAGGAGAACCGGACAAGAGCAGAAGAAGCAAAAGCGCCAAAAAGGCAACCGCCATAGCTCCTCGAATCTTGCTATCGATCACGCGCTTGTGTTCCCCTGGCTCCCGGCTATATATAGGCGTACGTTCAGCACAGCCAGTTAATTAATGCTCCTAAACCGGCCGTTCAAGTTGTAAGCGCGCCAAACCCTAAATCTGTAGGCCGTACAGAGACCTACTACCTCTGTCCAAGAATATAAGTACTTGTTGACTTTCAGACATTACCTTTGACCATTCGTCTTATTCAAAAAATTTATAAAAATATTATTTAATTTATTATGATTTGTTTCATCACTAGATATACTTTAAGTATGATTTAATAGTTAAATACAAAGGGTTTTTATGTACAGTTGTAGCAAAAATAAAAACAAAAAATTACATGTTGGATGCTAGCCATTCTCTGATATAGGAAACCCATGCTTAGGGTTCTTGGAGCGAGCGGCCATGGTTCAAAGGGAACCGGTGCCGGGGCCTTTCCCTGCTCACACAGTCGAGGTTTCTGATATAAGCCAAAGCTAGGACAGTGTGCATGCACGGTCCACAAAGCAAACCATGCATCTTTCGCAAAAAAATTTAAACAAAATTGACCAAACAAAGCATGCACAACACACCACCGCGGCCCTTCAAGATGTGGACAAACAAATCAAGCTTTGGTGGGCACAAGTTCATCTTGTTTATGAAGAGGTGAATGGGGAAGACCAGGAGAGACTAATTAAGGGGAGCTAAATTCTAAACGGAAGGTAGCATTGGGAATAAAGTACCTACTCCTTCCGTCTCAATTCATTTGTCACTTTATCTTCGGGTACAAGAATTAGTGAGATGTGTAAAAGGTAGGTGTGCAGGAAACGAGAAGGAGAAAAATAGAAATATATTGGAAAGAGGGAAAGGTGTGCTGAGAGGTGAGACAAGTAAAATGGAGCTTCACGACTTAGATGGCTCTAGTTTAGCTGTGACGCCACACTTTGATATTTAGGGTGGTCGTGGCTATGGCGTTGCCACACCATGGCCTGGCAAACCACGGCGAGCATCCAAGCTTGTATAGGGCTGCAAGGTTCAAGAAGCGAGTGATGGCTATCAAAATGAAAAAAAAAATAATAGGATGAAGAATATGTTCCACATGCATAGCGATGTCTAGCATCCATAGATATGGTTGGACAGATTAGAAACATACGGCCCTTTATGGAACAGAGGTGAATCCACCTAGCATTTAGAGGGGGATTAATTCGTTTCCCACTCTTAATTAAGAGGATTGATGTTACCCATACAAAGAACTTCATGGGACATGGGACTCGTTAAGCAAGCCAGCAAGCTCCACAAGCTACTTCCCCCACTATACAGTCATAATAATTTTCAAACAGCTGGCTCAAAACAAGAAAATACAAGATGCTTAACAAACTCAGCCATGGGTACATCAAGTTGAATGAATGTATGCGCTCTCCGTGCAGCGCATGTCTTGGCTGGCGCTGCTGGAGGCAATAAAACGAATGGTCAAATGATAAAAAAATTCATAACACAATAAAACGAATGGTCAAATGTGATGTCTGAAAAGTGAAAAAATGCTCACATTTGTACACCAGGGTTACATTGGAGTAAATAGCTCGCGACGGTTGGCCTGCCTTGGAGACCCCAGAGCATGCAGCCTGGCCTCTTTATTCCAGCGAGTAGTATCATCAGTCTCACCAACCAATCGAGTTCACCTTGCTAATTTAGACAGCATTACAATCAAATCCAATTTCATGCACTCTGTAAATCTGGTGTTTGCTGATATAATCTCGGACACATCACTCATCCGATGTTCCATCATGCGCATCCTTCCTAAGACGATGGATGCCAAGATAAATACAGAATGGTTTATACAATGCTTGAGCATTTTAAAATTTGTGCAAGATCACATCTAACTTTGTATTGAAAAAAAAATCAAGAGTTTTTATGGTTTTTAGCACATGAATCTTTTCTTCAGCCAATATTAGTAAAAGAAAATATATCAAAAAGTTATTGTAATCCTGGTTAACATGATTTAATTTCAATGTAGATCAACTGCAAATAGAGTGTAAATAAATAAAAAAAGATTGGTGTTGAGAGGCCTGTCTTATTTTTTGTTTACACATCATCTATCTTAAAGGCGCAAGTAGTATTGACACAAATTTGAGCCACTGATGCAATTGCCATCCCTACTCATGGAGCAGAAATTGTTTTTTTCCTTCGACCATTACTATCCGAAATCATTCCTTACCTTGAATTTTCTTACAAAAGGTGGCATTAACATGTGCAATTCTGGTTTTAACATGGTCATGAGATCATACACATGCATATGCACGTAAAGTTGTATTTTATTAGTCGTATATAGTTTCAATAAATTTTATACCTGATTAACTTATTCTTGCTTACCATTGCTATTTTTATTTAACTACCATGTTGTTACTTGTGCCTGATATTTTGATAATATTTGCTGACACCGTAATAATTTCTTTGCTTAATTTTCATGTTAATTTCCGGACACCATAATAATTTTCTTATTCTTTGCTTTTGCAATTTTAATTGAGCCCTCACGTCAAGAATTAGTGTTTTTTTAACTGCATGGAGCCATAAAATACTCCTAAATTAGTGCGCACAAACAAGTGTGGTAGGACGAAACATGAGTTGAACCCACCCGACAAGCTAGATCAATTAACCAATCAACAACATTTGGAGGCGTAGTACAAAAAGATGGTCGGTCATCCTTCACATGTTTGGTCTAGGTAAGGTTTCCCATGACCATGAGTTCTCTCTTCTTTCACTATGTGAAACATCTTGTTTACAAATCAAGCCATAAACCAGGTGTGAATTCTACCGTGACAAGGCCGGTCGAGCGAGACACATATATTGCTCTACAGCTCTACTACAAAATCATCGTTGTTGAAACCAGAGCTATGCTAAGGTCACAAGTGCAAGTACGCCTCACATTACTATTTCCAAAGCACCAGCCCCAGGCAGTGACGTGCGTGCAAGTCCTAATAATAACTTAATTTTGCCCATAGGATCATCGACCAAACACAATCTCCTGGGTTCCAAGGTTAAAAGGTACACACGATCACCTGAAGTACGTTTAGCCAATCACGTATTAGATTTTTTTTATATTTGATTTATCAACTGCAATGTACTAAATTGCTCACACTTAGTGGCAGCAACAACACTAATTTAGTACCACGCATGCACTTTTCCTAGATTAGCGAGAGAATCCATGTGAACGATGGCAATAACAACACATATGAGCCAGACTTATACCATTTTTGTTTTGGAGATGGAGTTTTTTAGGTTACATTCGCCGACAAAAGCTTTCGGTGAACCCTACAGTAAGGTTAGTAGACACTAGTACACTAAGAGTCTTTAGTGGCAGTCGAAATGGCCTAGCAGCGGCGGACGACGCAAGCGCCACTGCGTTAACGCCACTGCTAGGTCCTGGGTTCGGTGGCAGACGGGATCGTCCGCCACCTCGAGATGAAGACAGTGGCGGACGCTGACGCCACACTGTCCGCCATCGCTTCCACGGTAGGAGTGGCGGACAAAGATGATGTCACTCTGACCGCCACCTGTCTGGCACGCTTCAGTGGCGGTAGAAGTGATCGCACGCCGTCCGCCACTCTTCCGCTGACGTCACAGCGTCCGCCACTTGGCTCGTTTGAGCAGTGGCGTTTGACGATGTCAGTTTGTCCGCCACTGCTAGCTCATAACCGATTCAAACTTAATCTGAAAATTCAATTTACCCAGGCCACCAAATTCAAAATCACATGCATTTCAAACATTTCATCACAAATCAACACAGGTCATCACAGAACAACATCCAACAATGAAAGTTTGATACCATTAACCAAATACCATGAAACAACACAAGTACAAGTGTTCATCCCTAGCTAGCTATATTACAAAGTTGTCCACAAATGTTCATTTTGCCATAACCTCCACATCCTTCACATCACTCTTATACACCCAACTATAGTCTACCTTGTTCCTTTCAGAGGCAATGTCATCCTTCCAATTTTTCTCAATCAAGCTCTTTTGATGACTTATAGGTACTTTCCCAGTCCAACAACATAATTCTGGGAATTACGCCAACTTTCTCTCTGGATCAAAGTAATCGCCATCGGCATGGACAAGGTGATGCATGATGAAGCGACATATCCTCGATGTGAAGCCATATAGTTGCGCGTCGCTGAATCCACTTAGCCATTTTTTAGTAGTGTCCTGCACACATAACACAAAAAAACATCAAATTTGCGTTAAAGAAAACAAACATTGTAAATATATGGAAAAAATTGTAAATATATGCAACTAGTACTTACATGTTTTGTCGGATATTCGTCGGGCAAATTAGTAAACTTGTGATGCACTGCTAACGATAGCCAGTCCATCACGTAGTAGCCACAATGGTTAGTCCCTGGAGGTTGTTTTCGACACTGATAAACCAAATGCAAATGTTAGTGTTATGTTCGTACTATGACAAAATATCCTAGTAATAATGAGAGCTTAAGTATTTATATGGATTTTACCGGAAATTTCCACCTCCAACCCATTTTGTATGGCCGTTTCGGATTGTGCTTCCCTTGTAGATTATGAACGTAATGCTCATACCCTCTGTTACAAAAGTAAACGGCTTTTAGATTATGGATGTAAAGAGTGAGTATATAGATAACTACACCGATCATTTCTTACTTCTCGATGACTTTGCAGAACATGTTGTATCTCTTTTGGTCATAGTCGAGGGAGTCCAATATCCACACCCTTCCTTTCTTGTGGTTTATTAGTAAACAGATCCAGTGGTTACTACATAAATAATGATCTATGTCAGTGTCATAGCTTACCAATCAACAATGACAACAAATTGATTTTGTCCATAAAACTTACTCAAAGTTATAAGGGGCCAAGATGATCTCTCTGTCTTCCCACTCCTTCATGCATCTACCTATGTAGGTCGAACATGCCGTTCTTCTATTCTCGATCATTAGTTGTTGAGTTCTTTTTAGCTCTGCTTTAGTCATACTTGCGTATACAGGGGACTTCTCATCTATTTTGGGGGTCAGGTGTCCTTGGGATATCAGATGCGGGTGTAGGAGCCCATATCTGTTTTGGTCATAGTGGCAACAAATCCAAGACAAGAAAATGCATTAGTAATGCATAGTAGTTTATGTTCTTGGACAATAGAAATATTGAAAGCACTTACATGTACCAAAGAATTATCATTGTCGCATCGATTGCGCGGAGACAATAGATGTGATGGATATCCTCAAATGGCACGTCCATGTCGAAATCGTTGGTGTTGAAAATCCTTTTCCCAGGAACTTTGCACAGGATATTCTCAATGTTTTTAGCACAAGCTTGAATGTATCACCCATGAAATCTCGGCATTACCCAGTCACACTGAGTAACGAGGAAGCTCCGAGGAACGAGTGGCATGCCATGCGCATACTTGGGAAAATCACCTTGTTCATAATCCCAAGAACCTTCTGGTACACCGGGCTTCATTGTGCGTTTCACCTGAACGACCTTCACTTCGTTCACCTTTGGTGTCTCCTTCACCGTGTTGCCCAATCCATGAAAGAAAATTGCAATGGCAGCAGGATCAAATGGTAGTTTTTCTTCTTCTTCTCTATGAGTTCTTATCACCTTAGGAAAAGGGGGTGGAAGAGCCTTGCCTTTCACAATGCCAGCAGCGTCGTAGGTCCCCTTCTCTTTGGTTCTTGATTCGATGCTACCTTCATTCTCCTTGTCCTTGGTCGGTGATGGTTGAGGTGTAGGAGTATGCGGTGTCTTGGTACCCTCATCCTCCGTGTCCTTTGTCGGTGACGGAGGTGGCGAATGAGCCATATCAACATCTTGTTGTGGCGGCGAACGAGGCACAACTTCAACATGGACATCAGCCACAACTAGAGCCGTTGAGTCTGGAACGGGTGCTGGAGAGAGTGCAACTGGAGTCAGAGACACTGTGTGTATCATGATATCCATCCTGTGCCATGCAACAAAATTGTTCACTGCATCTTCTAGAGTCTCAATCCCCTCTTTCTCATCCCGGTAGTCGAGCTCCTCCTTAAGGAATTTGTCATCAATCACCCGGCCAACAAACACCCTCGCACACTCTTTCGGCATTTGCATAGTGTGCAGTTCGCAACCAGGACACGCAGTGCCTTCTGCAACCTTGAACTGCCGAGTCTTCCCTTTCCTCTCCATTGTCACCATCAGAGAACAAGGTGTAGCCTCCATGATATCGTCCACCGGATACCTCTGAGTATCGGCCGAGCTGGAGCCAACGCTGCTCGGAGCTTTTGGTAGGGTTTGGCTACAAGTCTGTTGCGGGCTTTTGGTACTCAGAATGAATTCCGGGACATGCATTGGTTGGGAGTAATTTGGGTTTTCCTTCATAAACCTAAAAAAGTTTCTTTGGAATTCCTCAAAAGATTCTTCTGCCAAGGTATGATTGTCGATCTCAGGCTCAACAATACACCGCGCCGTCGAAGAGAATCCTCGTGTTCGACCACGATGTTCCGCGGTTTCAAGGGCAACGGTTAGCTCTTGATCCACTTCCTTTCCCTTTAGCTTCTTTGCCTTCTGCGCTGAAGTAAAGGCTTTGGCTCACTGCAACACAGCCGCCACTAGGGAGTTCTTTGGGACCAACTAGCCGTTACCAAGTTTTTTCAGCCTTGCAAATAGCCAGTTTCGAGTCCTGACGGTGCATTCACTAAACTTGCTTTCTCTTCCAGCTTTGCGGTCTTCCTCTTCTTGCCTCCTCCATATCGGGATCTTGGCCTTGTAACCACCAGGGCCAAGATTATGATGGTGCACATTCTTTTTATTCATGGCAATGAAAATTTTGCTGAGCGCCTTGAACTCATCTAAGCTCCTAGACTGGACAAACTCTCGCCATTCGTCGGGTGTGATGAATCAAAATTGCTCGAACGGGGTTTGACCCTTTTTGATGTAGTTCTTGTCCAGGTTGTGCCTGAATGTATGGAGACACTTGGCCATGGTCTTCAGAGTAGCGGCCTTGCCTGCTTCGAGCATTTCATCTGGGAAAATGTACTTGTCCTTCATCAGTTTCCACAATCTTTCCTTCTCGTTGTCATCAACCTTCTTCCAGTTCACCCAGGTGATCTTCCCTTTCTCCCTGACAAAAACCCCGCAGTCATTGCGCCCATTTGCCAAGATTCCCTTCGGCTTGATTGGCGACCCATCTTTATCGAGCTTCTCTACTTTATGGATACCAACACTAAGCTTGTTTCGCTTCCTGAGTCCGTTGTTTTGACTCCCTTCAGATGAAGTTGTTGGAGCGACAACTTCCTCTGTAGGCACTATGGCACCCTTTTCGACGAACAACCGTCGTCGATTGCTTCACCGTGGCTCAATCTACAAAATGCAACATGAGAAGTTAATTCAATCAAACAATTTAACTTCTTTCATAGTTGATGTTGAAAGACCCGCTACCTCATCATTCGGATTGTAGTCGGGGTCCACGGGTCCCTCAGGACGCTGCCTTTTAGTGCACGGAGGGTAAGGCGGCGAGGGCTCCTCATATTCAGGAGATGACTCGCGATCACCTTCTTCGTTATCACTGGGAAGCTCTTGGTCCAACATGTCGTTGACGACGGGTTCCTCCTCGATCTCTTTGTCCGTTACTGTGTTTTAACCGTAATTTTATTAGTCTATTACGTGCATATCCTAGGTATGGCACCACACGTGAATAGTCTAGTGTTGTTTCAATTAGAGCTATCCATGTTGTATCTGCAAAGAAGGGCACCTCGTCAAACTGGTTGTACTCTTCTTCATCTGTAACATTCTCAATTCCTACCATTCTTCGTTTTCTTGACACGATGACGTGCTTCTTTGTTGCGGGGTCAGGTGCATAAAACACTTGTGCCACATTTTCAGGTTGTATCCAAGGTTCATTCTTCTGACCAACATTTTTTAAGTCAACGATTGTGAAGCCGAAATCATCAACCGTTACTCCTTGTGGATGCTTAACCCATATACACATGAAGATGGGGATATGTAAAGACATTCCATAGTTGAGTTCCCAAATCTCTTCAATGTATCCATAATATGTGTTTCTGATTCCCTCGTTGTCCTTTGCAAATGTTACTATCCCGCTGTTTTGGCACTGGCTCTTATTGTCCTTTGCCTTGGTGTAAAATGTGAACCCATTGAAGTCAAACGCTTGCCATGACGTAACAAGACTTAGTGGACCATCCGCCAATAGATGCATCATTTTTTCTTGTGTTGTTTCACCAGTTGGTATGTTTAGTTCGTTCAACCAGGTAATGAAACAACTCTTGTGCTCTCTCATGATCAATTCCTCAGACATGCCTTGATTTTCTAATCGAAGCTGTTGCAAGTGTTGTTCAACATATGGTGCGGCAATCTGTAACTGATGGAAGATGTTGAAATGTGCTTCTTTCACTCTTTCAAAATTCTCATCATTGAAGGTCTTCCTTCCTTTGGTTCCTTTACCAGTAAGCCTTCCCTCGTGCCGTGACACTAGAACACCTATTGGTTTTCCATCTTTCATGTAATCATTATAGCACTCCAACACCTCCTCTGTTGTGTATCCCTCTATCATGGACCCCTCAGGACTTCTTGGATTGTGCACATGGTTCTTCATAACGTACATGTAACGCTCAAACGGATACATATAGTGAAGGTAAGATGGCCCAAGAACAAGTATTTGATCTGCAATGTGGATCATATAGTGCTCCATGGTATCAAAGAAGGTGAGGGGAAAGCACATCTCGAGTTGGCACATAGTCTCTCGCATCTGTTTACGTATGGTCTCCAGTTCGACAATGTCAATGACCTTCTTCGATACAGCGTTAAAAAAGTGGCACATCCGTGTGATGACCATCCTGACATACGGGTGTTTGATAGCCCTTGCAGCGATGGTGAGGAACAGAGAAAGCATCATATGACAATCGTGTGTGTTGTAGCCACTTATCTTTAAGTCAACCATTGAGACAAGATTCTTTACATTCGTTGAGAAACCAGTGGGTACCTTGATGCTGCGTAGGCACTTGCATATTTCTTTTCTCCCCTCAAGGGTCAGGTTATAGCTGGCCGGTGGAAGATAATACTTCCCATTAGGCCTTTCTAAAGGGTGAAGCTCTGGCTTTATTCCTTTCTTTTGGAGGTCTTTTCGGGCATTGAGCCCGTCCTTTGTCTTACCAGGAGTGTCCATCAGGAGACTTGATGTGCTATTGAACACACCCTTTGTGACATGCATAAGGTTGATTGCATGACCAATCTCCAACTGTTTCCAATAGTTTAAATACCGAAAGAAAATCGACTTCTTCTTAAAGATTGCATCCTTTGGAACTTGATCGAATTTCTTTCGCTTTCTTCCCTTGACCGGCTTCCCGTGAACTACCCTGTAAGTTTTGACCAGGTCATAAACAAATTTGCCGTCGCGAAGTACTGATGGCACATCTTTCTCCTCCGTACCATCAAACTCTTTCTTCATTCGACGATATGGGTGATTTTTTGGTAAGAATTGTCAGTGACGCATGTACACCAACTTACAAAAATTAGGAAGGTACAGGGATGATGTTTGATCGACACATACAACGCATGCCGCCTTCCCTTTTACCGGGCCGGTAAGGGTTAGGTGAGCAGGATTGTCATTGATGGTAACAAAAATAATTGTTTTGAGGTTAAAGTGCTCCTGACGGTACACATCCCACACACAGACTCCCTCTTCCCACAGCTTCTGCATGTCTTCCATCAACGGTTCCAAAAACACATCTATGTTGATGCCAGGTTGTTGTGGGCCCGATATAAGAATACTGAGCATTATATACCTTCTTTTGTGGCACAACCATGATGGAAGGTTGAAAATGCACATTAACACTGGCCAAGTATTGTGTGGGTTCCTCGTTAGACCGAAAATATTGATGCCATCGGTACTCAAACCAAATCTCACATTCCTCGGATCGTTTGAGAACCTAATGTTATCAACGTCAAATTACTTTTTCCACTGTTGGGCATCCGCAGGGTGGTGAAGTTTCCCGTCCTTCTTGCGCCCATCTTCGTCGGCATGCCAAGTCATGAGTTTAGCATCTCTTGAGTTCGAGAACAAACGCTTCAAGCGATCGACTACCGGTAGGTACCACATCACCAGTGCTGGATTTTTTTTGGCATCATCCGCATCATCTTCACCGTGCTTTACATGACTGTTTCTGTTCCTCTTTTGTCCCTTATTCTTGCTGACGGTCAAACTTTCATCGTCACTATCATCAAACTTTTTGTACCGACTCGCGTTGCAAGTTGGGCATCTCACCTTATCTGCGTGTTCTTTACAGTAGAGGATACAGTGGTTTGGACAGGCATGTATTTTTTGTACGCCCAATGTCAATGGAGACAACAATTTCTTTGCATGGTACATGCTAGTGGGCAAATGATTTGGTTTCGGCAACATATTGCCTAACATCTCCAGCAAGCTGTTGAAGCTAATGTCTGACCACCCGTTGCTTGCCTTCAATGTGAGGAGTCCAAGAACCGAGTGCAACACCATGCACTCCTTGTCACACCCTTTGGATTCCTCAGAAAGAAGGTCCCTCGATGCTTTATGCAACGTTTCTACATTATCAAAGCCTTTATTTTTGTGATGGAGCAGATCCTCATGATGCATGTTGCGCAACAATTCTTCTACATCGATGCCTTCAGATTCACGAGTTTCATCATCCCCGGTGTTGCACTGATCGTCAGTATAGCGCTCATTGTTGGGTTGTGCCCTTTCTCAGTGACCACTGCCTTCAGCACTCTCCTGCTCGTTGCCGGCTTCTCCACTATCTGATGTTTCACGATGTCTTGTCCAGATTGAGTAGTTGTCCATGAAACCATTGTCCAACAAGTGCTCACGAATGATTTCATGGTCTTCAAACAGTATATTATTCTTGCATTTTGTACAAGGACAACATATAGCCCTTGTCTGCTGACGTGAAGCGTGAGTCCTCGCGGATATCACAAAATTAGTGATTTCTTGAAAATAGGTTAGCGGGTCTCCTCCTCCGCCATCGTACATCCAAGATCTATCAGCCATCTGCAATAATAAAAACAAAATTAAACAATGCAATAAAAAATATAGAGAAAATATTAACAAAGTAAATCAATTTCCCCCTTCTCTCTCATGCATATGCAATCCAAAATTAGATCTACAAAATTAGAATAGGAAACCCAAAGGAAAAGCACATAGGACATAGAGGGTTCATAAACAACATAGGATCTACTAAATCCCCACCGAAAAACCAATGCAATCACCTCAAATAAACCCAAAAAAGTGTGAAACCCTAGGTAAACTTTATCCACAAAATTGGCCCTCAAATTGACAGCTAAACACAAAAATAGTCCAATGGATTGCTAGGATATACCTTCTAAAACAATTCCTACAAAAAAACTGAGATCAAAACCTCCCCCCCCCCCCCCTTGGTTTCTAATTTTTTCCGGCCGCCGTATGGACAAGAACCTCGAGTTCTGCCCGATATTGTTCGGGGAAGAAGGGCTCGCGCCTTATATACTGTTCCGGTTAGGTGGCGGGCAATGTGATGTCACCCGTGTCCGCCACCTCTATATCACAAGAAGTGGCGGACGCTTGTGACATCATCACAAGTGGCGGACGCAGCGACGTACCATCCGCCACTTTTGTTACTGCGAAAGGTGGCGGTCTCCTGTGACGTCACTTTTACCGCCACTCTTGTTGCTACGAAAGGTGGCGGTTGCCTGTGACGTCATTTGTACCGCCGCCGAAGTCGCACATGGATGATTACGTCATTCCGTCCGCCACCTAAGTGCGCTACAGTATCCGAGCCAGGGCCTGTAGTGACGCTAGGCCGGGCGTCCGCCACCAAAATTTTGGGGCCTGCGTCACTGCAGGCTCTTATTGTACTAGTGAGAGGGATAACTCACGTGGTTTGCCTAAGTTCTAATAGCATCTTATTTGTTCCTCACTAGTCCACTTGGCCTTATCCCTATGATAAACCTGAAACTGGCATCTTGGTTAGTCTGCAAAAAAGTCACTGCCTAGTAGGTCCTGTTGAGCAGATTGGATTATTGGGAGCTTGCTATTGGAAGAATGCGAGATCATAAACTCCCAATATCTAAGAAAAACTATTGAGAGTGGATTAGTGAGACCGTTGGAGATGCTCTTACCGAAGCATGTAAGCAATGCAAGTTGGTCGCCCCGATAGGACAGCCGCACACTTAACACATTTTAACAAACAGACTACATCTAAGTGGTGGTAGAATATGTGAGATGGAGCCATGAATTGCCTTATTTTACTGAGAAAGAATATGAAAGATGCCACTGCACGATAGGAAAACGATGAATAGCTATATAAACAATTAGATCTGGAAGTCTGGCAAGTCGAACTTGGCTTGGCTGGATTTGGTTTGGTCTAAATCGTTTGTCTATCGAGCTGGCTTGGTTTGGCTTGTTATATTAACGAGCTGAAAACCTAGTTTGGCTTGATTTTTAGGCTTGCAAGATAGTTTAGACATTAAAATGATCAACATAGAAATAGAGATGCTATGTCTAATCTCTAAAGGCTAAGATGTGAATAATCTTAGTTATGCTTTTCATACACATGAACGTCGCACTTTATTACTAGGGCCTTTGACATCACAACACCGAGAGCTAAGATTTCCAAAAGAAAAAATGAACTCGCATATGATCTTGCTTGGGTCATTAAGCTTGCCAGCAGCTCACGAGCGAGCTAGCTCGTTAACGAAACAAGCTAAATCTTGAACTTGGCTTGTTAAAATTGGAAGTCAAGTCAAGCCAAGCTATGAACGAGCTGAACCAACTTAATTTAGCCCCATAAGATCGACTAATCAAACATGATTTATGGATTCCTAGGTTAAAAAGTTGTACATTGCAAGCTGGCTCCTCAAAGCCAGCTCATGGTTACTTTATTTGTTCCCCCATGCACATCAAAATTAGGCTTATCAGGAAACTAGGGTACTGTCACCGTACCTTTATTGGCAAACTTTTGTGAAGCAAAATATTCTGCAGAAACACCTTTTTAATGAGAGTACAGTTACCAACAGTACACTTATATTTAGTAAAGTCCTATAATGCACCTTAATGGTTCTAGAATATAGATGGTGTTACTGATGAATCTCATCAAGATACGTAGAGAGATCGAACAAAGATTTCACCTATCTGTGACTTTGTATATCAAGAGTCAGAGATGCAGGCGGGCATGCCAATGAGCCAACTTCTAGTTCAAATTTTGCGAATAATTTTGAGTTACCTGCAAATTTTGAATTAAATGTTGGTTCCGGACATGACCACTAAGAATCTCTATCATGAATCATATTATGCCCAAGGAACTTGACCATTTTCTCATTCTTCATTAGTTCTGGCACCACAGTATAAAGGAGGCCAATTTTTTTGGACATATATAACTGTGGCTGAACCAGAACTGAATGGGGCTCACGCACCATTGTGGTTGCCTTTTTGCAGACTAAACCATCAACGCCGAACTATGCAATCTATGGTTCGAATATCTTAAAGTTTATAAATGTAATGGGATGTTTTTTATGGTAAAATAGCATTTTCTTTATGAAAAAAATTATAAACTTAATGGCCACAACGACTTCACAGTAGCAATTTCGCTTCAGATGTTTGCCATGCTAATGATGTTCACCCGAGTTGCTGTTGGGGCATCAGGAAAGCACACGAGCATCGAGCAAGTTCGTAGCCCGGTAAATCAACGGCACACTTTACATTTTTTACTGGCAGACCTCGATCACTGGTGTCTGGTAGCATTGTCACATTGCATGGCGCCATGAAGTTCTCCTAGGTCATGGAGCCCGTCAGCGAGGTGCATGCTAGTTCTGTAGGATCGATTAATCAAACATATATAATTAATCTCAGCGGCTCCCACTTCTTCCCTGGTTAAAAAGTACACATCACGTGAGGTGAGTTTAATCTATTGTGGATGATTAGATATTTTATATTTGATTCGATAACTGTACAGAATCAAGTTGCTTATCCTTTGGCGGGGACGGCACGGTAACAAGATGACACGCATGAGCCGGCACACTTTACATTTTTTACTGGCAGACCTCGATCACTGGTGTCTGGTAGCATTGTCACATTGCAAGGCGCCATGAAGTTCTCCTAGGTCATGGAGCCCGTCAGCGAGGTGCATGCTAGTCCCGTAGGATCGATTAATCAAACATATATAATTAATCTCAGCGGCTCCCACTTCTTCCCTGGTTAAAAAGTACACATCACGTGAGGTGAGTTTAATCTATTATGGATGATTAGATATTTTATATTTGATTCGACAACTGTACAGAATCAAGTTGCTTATCCTTTGGCGGGGACGGCACGGTAACAAGATGACACGCATGAGCCCGGTGTGTAGTACTGAAAAATGAGTAGGTCTTTTCTTTTTCTTTTTTTTTTTGGAACAAGGAGTTTTAGTTTAGTTTACATCGGGCGATAAAAAATCTTTGTTGGTACAGTGAACCCTGCATTTGGGTATGCGGAGTAACACCAAGCGATCTCAACTCAACGAGCCTCGGTAGTAGTATTTGTTTTCATAATTTGATAAATTAGTAGATCAGCCTGCACATTTGATAACTAGTATTGTATTATTTTGGATAGCTCACTAGTTTATTTTTCTAACATCTAGCTTATTTATGAAATTGCAGTAGTGAGATATTATATTTTTTGGGATGTTTTAGCAATTTTTTATAATGACAATGGTGGATTCTTTAAAAAACATATGTAGGGGTATTTTTGGTAATTTTAACATAATGACAACTGCGGGTAATTTTTCTTTCTTTTTTCCCGATTAACGTGGGAGTTATTTCTAGACTTTGAGAGCGAACATGGAGAATCAGGATTTTAAAATCATTCTCAAAATCGCACAAGGAGGTAAAGCGAGACTGGTTGACAAGTTACGAGACTCAAGATACCAGGTTTTGTAGTTGGAGGCATAATCTATAACTAGTGCAGCAGTTGATGGAGGTAAATAATTTGTGGACACCATAATCATTTCTTTTCTTGATTTTAATATTTATTTAGATCTATAGTAGTTGATGGGTATCAATCAGCAAACATCTACTAGCTAGGAGGGTTGCTAATTTATAATCATGTACTATTGTGTTTTGTGGTAATGATTTTAATAATAACGGTGAGTCCTTTATAATCAATTACTACAGTGATAGTCTGTATTGGAATAGCTTTTTTCATAATGACATTTTGATGTAATTTGTTAAATAATCTAATGATTTTTAGACTTTAATAATGAACGGTTTGGATATATAATAGTTGATGGGTAATAATATATGAACATGTACACTTGTATGTTGGGTTAACTATTTTCGAAATATTAGGTGGGTGCATAATTTATAAGCATGTACTATAGGTTTCGTGAATTGTTTCAATGGTAATGATGGGTAATTTATAAACGTGAACTATTTGTATTGGAGTTGGACTTGTCTTTTTCATAATGTCAAGGGGTAATTTGTTTTAATAGTGTATAATTGTAATTTTTAGGCCTTTAAGAGTGTACATCGGGACTGCAGTGCGTCCGTGCTCGCTGTTGCTGCACTATGGATTACACTAGTAAGGCCAGTTTCAATGGGCCTTTCATCAACATTAAATAAGGTGCCACATCAACAAAATAGATGACATGGCACATCAATTAAGATGAAAGAGGAGAAGTTCCTTTCATTCTAATAAAAGAAAGTTGGCACGGTTTCATATATATGAAAGCTTATTGAAAGACCCATTGAGAGCAAAAACTTTCATCCTAACATGTTTTGACCAATCTCAATGCAAGAATTTAATATTATACTTTGCTTATGAAACCGTGAGATGAAATTGTACATTGAGAGAGACCATTTCATTTATCATGTGAAAACTCTAAATCTGACGTGGCACCTTTGAAAAATGTGAAATGAAAGTATCCACTGAGACTGGTCTAATAAAAACGCAGCCGAGCGCGCACAACATTTATTGGAACCAACACTCGATACCTTGCCTCAGTGGACAGCAACCAGAGTGCCCCGAACGCTGTCTCCAAAGAAAAAATGAGTGCCCCGAAAGCCCTGAACGCCAAGCACTACATATCGTGGCGGCTCTCACAGCTACGCTCGCCGTAGCTGTCGTGGTCACCATCTTCTTCGTCGTGCTGAGCCCGGTGCGCATCAAATTCTCCATCGCCAAAGCTGGTAGCAGCCACAAGCCCGGGGACGGCAACCTTGTGCTAACCCTCACCATCGCTGCCGTCAACCCCAGCGGGCGCGCGGCGGTTAGGTACGAGAGCATGTTCATCGACGTGAGCAACAACACCGAGCCCCCGATCAACTGGATTAGGGCCACAGTCACGACAGGCCTGCCGCTACGGCAGCCTCGCGCGAGCGTGGCGACCGTGGACGCGACCGTGACACTGGTGCGGAGCCCCTGGATGAAAGCCTTCACCGGCAACATGACGAACAACCTCACAGTGATCGTCACCGCCGTGGCCCGATTCAAGGTTGGCATCGCGCAGACGCGGCTGTACGACATCAAGGTTACCTGTGGGCCCGTTGGATTCTTCCCCGGCACAGCAGACGGCCCTCCGGTCGATTGCGCCTAAGGCATGCAGTAGCTGCATAGTTTGATTCGGTTGTGTGTGTGTGGGTAGTATGTACTTTCTTTTTTCTTAAAGAAATTATCGGCGAATCACTTGAAACTAGATGAGTCCTATGGCTTTAGTGAAATGACTTCATCCAGGAGCACCTGGCAAAAGCCTGCATTGCCTGCCTAGTGAAGCGTCTCCGCTTTTCACAGGATCGAGTCGGTAAAACGCTGATGAACAGACGCAACAGTACATCACATAAAAAGCTCAAATTTTTACATCTTTAAGTTATTACATGAGTCAAATGATTTAAAACACGTAAGAGCACAGCGGAAGCCTACAAAGTACAACAATACTACCACACTCGACGATAAGTGGCCGCACATCGAAGCCCTGCGATGTGGACCCGCTGAGGAACTCCACCAAGCAACAGCGAAAGCGAAATCTATACCTGCACAAAAACATAAAGAGCCAAACCCTGAGTACTAGTTACTCAGCAAGACTTACCCGTCAACGTGGCTAACTACAGCCGACTCCTAGAATGCAAAGGCTACAAGGGGTTAGGCTGACTCACTTACATAAAAGCGCACTAATTACTTGGTCCTTACTTTCAAGTTTTAATTCCAATTAAGTACTTAACCAATAAAGCAGTGTTCATATATCTAGAACAGGTATAAGTAACAATGCATCAACGGTGACAGTATATATAGCAATGTAAATAACAGTAATATAATAGACTAGCATCATCATCTCATCAATCATATCACACTACGATGTGACGCAGTGAGCAAGGTTGCTCTTGACCGAAAGCGGCGGCATCGATGTACATCCTGCAGGAGAAAACCTGACCACACGACATATGCGGCAAAGGCCACATATGGCAACCGTTTGCAAGGGTCCCCCTGAAGCTAGGCCGGATCCAACCCCTCCCGAGAAAGGTACCTCCCGCCACGGTCCCCGTCCCAGACGTACGCCCCGTTCGGGAGGCATCCCTTCTCTCCCAAAATACCATGATAGAAAGGGCAGGCTTCCACCGCACAGCAGGGCAACTCGAGCTACTAAGTTTACTAGGCCCATAAAAACACTAGCATGTGATCAGTACGTTCGAACTTGCTCAACAGGGCCAACAACGGACGGTCCTTAATCGACACAGACGGGGCTACACCACCGTGAAGGCCCAGCCTTCTCCAACCATCCTATACAAGCAATTCCCCGTCCGGTCTCAACAAATCCTAAATCCAACTAGTACAATCCAGGGTGATTCCTATCATGCGAGTGGGACCTATCACTCGACTTCTACCATCCGCTATCCACTAAGCCTAGCAAGTTCTAACGTAACCTAGACCACATCTACAAAAATAGGACACAAGGTAGATCAGGAAGGGTAGTCCTAATGCAGTTCTAAGGTTTCACATCAACTCCTAATAAACCTAATGCACAATCAATTACTAGCCCCAATCAAGTGAGAAAATAAAATCCTAATAAGGGAGGCATGCACCGGGGCTTGACTGGCTCAGGAACGACGCTATCACTAGCACAGTCAGCAAGGGGATCAGTCAGTGGCTCCTTCTGAGCGGCTCAGCATCCTGGTCCTTCACCTGCTCCTGAATCACCTCGAGAGCTATATGCCATGACAAGGAAATGCAAGTTAGATGCAATAACATGATGCAATTAAAATTTATTTATATATAGGACAGTCATTTACACTGTAAGTGCAAAGGATTAATTTGTTTAATCACTTTCGTCTGGAGTATTTCCTTCATTGACTCTTGTTTAAGTTAACCCTTTAATTAACTTGAGTTGATCAAATAAATAAATTAATTTTGAAAATTAATTTATGTCCAGTGACATTTTTCAGGTGAAAGCCACCACTGGAAGTGATTTATGGTGAAGTTTGATTATTTATTACAATAGGGATTATTTATGGTGATTTATACAATGCAGAACACGATTTAAATCTTAAGTAAATAATTAAATAGGATATGACAGTAGAAAAATGTTCTGTAAGTGTGTTAACAGTAGCTTAACAAGCATGCAAGATTTCAGGATTTATGGGGCAACAGATAATTTGTTAATAATTATACAACTTCTGTCCATTTGCATTATTTCAGAAAATACAGAGCGTGCACAGTGGTATTTGGTATTTTTTCTGGATAGAGCAAGTCACAAGAAGTCCAACAAAATTGGTTTCACATTTTTCTGAGGTGTGTACAATTTATTATGCATTTTACAAGTTTCTGGCAATATCTAGAGAATTAAACAAATTAGAAAAGGATTTGAAAATGAGCGAACCAATCAAATCGGGGCCACACAGGGGGCCACACGACTTGGGCCGCACAGGATCTGAGCTACGCCGCACCAGATCTAACCAATCGGATTTCGAGACACATACTGGGACACACGAGCAGCCGCACCAGATCACGCGCAGCCACACGGGATCTTGACGGTGTGACCCATGGTACGCTGGACGAAGGCGTCGCCGGAGATGGGCGGCGCGCTCGCCGGAGGTTTGAATACGGCGGTCGAACGACGAGCAGAAGGGCTGGGGAGAGGCGGAACGAGACGGTGAACTCACCGGAGAGGTCTACGCCTCTCGGGAAGGACCGGAGAGGGTTCGGCGACGAGCAGCGGCGGCGACGGGCAGTTCGGCGGCGTGACGGGGTCGAAGCAGGGCACGGGAGACTTCCTTTCTTCGCTCTTGAGCTTCACCGTGGACTGGGAAAGCCCGGCGTGGGTGATGTCGACGTTGAGGAGGGGCAGAAGATGGAGCTCGCCGTGGGGTTGCGCGGGGAAGAAGGCCGGCGCGCGCTGGGAAAAGTGGCGCAGAACCTCGACGAGCTGCAGGAACAAGGCAACAGGTGATGAGGTGGGTGCGCGGGCTTGATATGCACCTCGAGATTAGGTGAATCGATGAATAGCTCACCAGAGCTGACGAATTTGGCAGCGAGGTTAGAGGAGCTCGCACGGCCGGGTCCGAGAAAGAAGTGCTCGATTCGAAAGGCTCACGCCAGGAAGGGCAATGGCGGCCCTGGTGGAGCTTGAGGGCGTTGACGCGGCTTTACACGCGGCAGCGCAGCCGGGAATGGCCCATTGGTGGCGAGCTCGAGCTCTGGGTGACCGGCCATGGCGGCGGGTGTTGTGGAGGCAGCTAGGGTTTGGGGCAGGGCAAGAACAAGCAAGGCCGGGGAATGGGAGCAGCGCCTCTTTGGAGCTCGTCCGCGCACGGGATAAGGAGAGGAGCGGCGTGGGCGGCGCGGCGGAGCCGTACAACGGCGTCCACACGGCGTGTGTCGCCCGACGGCTGCAGCGAGAGAGAGGAGACCGACAGGTGGGTCCCACGGGTATCTTTCCATTTTCGCAAATTATTCAAAATCCAAATTTCCCCCAAACTTTGGCACTTAAATTGGACTATCAATTGAGCTCCAAAAATAGTAAATTCGGTACCATTGGAAAGCTCTTGAAATGTTTTACTATCTGGCCAACATGCACATCTGGAATCCTAAAGAATTTAAAATGGCAGCATTTCAAAGTTGATCCCTTTTTCAGCTTTGGGGATTTATTTGAGCATCCAAATGAATTTCAAAAATCGTGATAAATTCTCCAAAATTATTTCTTGAGCAGGGATATCCACTGGTATTTTTGTTGTCTCAAGTTGTTATTGAAAATTGTGAGTTCTTTCAGAAGGTGGGATTTGACAATTGTTTGCATAATTGAATTTGATTTTTGAACTTGATTTGCATTTTAGTTCAGTTTGCTCTTGCGATGTTCGTGTTATCGATCTTCAGTGACACGGGGTGTCACACCTAGTGTTTCCAGAAAAACTCTCGGGAGCAAATTGTTTCCATACCTGGGACAAAAGATGAATTGAGTACACCCGGCCTACAAGCTAGATCCACTGACCGTCAACAACATTTGGACGCGTAGGTAGTATAGAACAAGATGGTCGGTCATCTATTGTTCACATGTTTGTCTCCTCTTTCACTGGGAAACATCTCATTCATGAATCCAGCCAAACCAGGTGTGAATTCTGCCGTGACAAGGCCCGTTGTTGTTTAAACCTGAGTTAAGCTTCTGAGTGACGTGTGTGTAAGTCCTAATGACAACTTAATTGTGCCCATGGATCATTGATCATACACACTCTCCTCGGTTACTAGCTAGGTTAAAAGATACACACAACCTGAGGTACGTTAAACCAATCATGTATTAGATTTTTTTTATATTTGATCAAACAACTGCAAAGTACCAATTTCATATACTGTTGCAGCAACAACAGTAATTTAGTTCACGCATGCACTTTTCCTAGATTAGCGAGAGAACCCCATGTGTAGGACGGCACAAACAACACTTAGGAGCCCGGCTTATACCCTTTTTATTGGGAGGGGATGGAGTTTTAAGTATACACTCGTCGACAACACCTTTGTCCATGCGGTGAACCCTGAGATTAGGTTAGCAGATGGATAACTCACGTGCTTTGCCTAAGTTCCAACCACATCTTATTTGTGCTTCACTAGTCCACTTGGCCTTATCCCTATGATAACCTAAAACTGACGCCAAGGATTGTTAACAAGAAGATCACTATGTAGTAAGTCCTGTTGAGCAGATTGAGTTATTGGGTGTGGGCTATTGGAAGAAAACGTATTGAGAGTGGATTATTGTGAGACTGTTGGAGATGATCTTACCGAAGCATGTAAGAAACTTCGTCGCCCCAATAGCATGGCTGCACACATACTAACACATTTTATCAGGCAAACTACATCTAGGTAGTGGTAAAATATGCGAGATGGAGACATGATTGACTTAATTTACTGAGCTCGAATATGAGAGATGACATTAGTTGCAACATAGGGTCACAATGAGTAGCTCTACAAACAATTAGAGCTTAATGTAGAGTGTCGAACTCGCCTTGGCCTGGTCTGACTCGTTTGTCTAACGAGCTGGCTTGGCATAGTTTATTAAATTAACGAGCTGAAAACGTATAGTTTCGCTTGTTTTTTTTAAGCTTGCGAGTTAGTTTGTTTTGACAATAAAATGATCAAAATATAAATTGAAAATGGTATGTCTAAAACTCTAAAGGATAAGATGCGAATAATCTTAGTTATGCTTTTGTCAAAATCCCTAGAACTAAAGTTCGACGTTCATGTCTATTCCGTCAAAATAGACATGAACGTCGAACTTTAGTTCTAGGGACTTTGACATCATAATATTGAGAGCTAAGATTTCGGAACAAAAATAACCGGTACTTGATCTTACTTGGCTCATTAGGCTCGCGAACAACATACGAGGAAGCTAGCTCATTCACAAAACGAGCTAAATGTTCAATTTGACCTGTCAATATTTGGAATCGAGCCAAGCCAAGCTATGAACGAACTGAACCATCTTAGTTTAGCCTCATAAGATCGGCTAATCGATCATGATTTATGGGTTCCTAGGTTAAAAAGTTGTACATCGCGTGATGGTGGCAAAGCCAGCTTACAGTTCCTTTATTTGTTCCCAACTACATCAAAATACGTCTTGTCTGGAAAACAAAGGACCACCATCATACCTTTGACGGACAAACTTTTGTGAAGCAAAACATTATGCATATACCTTTTAATGAGAGCATGGTTACCAGCCGTAAACTTATGTTTAGAAAAGTCCTCTAATGCACCTTAATGGTTCTCTAATAGAAATGGCATTACTGACGAATGTCATCAAGATACGTAGAGAAATCAAAAAGTGATGTCGTCTATCAGTGACCTGTGCATCATGAGTTAGGGATGCGAGCGGGTATGCCAACGAGCCCACTTCTAGTTCAAAATTTGGAGATAATTTTGAGATACCTGTAGAATTTGAATTAAACAATGGTTTGCGCGCATGAACACTTGCATTTGTATCATGAATGCTAGTACGCCCATGGAACTTGACCGTTTCTGCATTCTTTATGCTGGCACAGCAGTATGGAGGACGCAAATTCTTTTGGCATAACCATGGCTGAACCAGAATTGAATGGAGCTCGCACAACATATTGTTGTCTTTTTTGCAGACCAAACCATGAAAGTCGAACTACACACTCTATGGTTTATATATCTTAGAAATTGTAAATGTAATGAGTTGTTTTTTTGTTTTGATAAAATAACATTTTCTTCCTCTAAAATATTATAAACTTCATGACCGCAACGACTTCAGACTAGAAAGTTCGCTCCAGATCTTTGGCATGTGAACGGTAGTCACGCAAGTTGCTGCAGGAAAGCACACTAGCATCGAGCAAGTTTGTCGCCCGGTGACCCTATGGCACACCTTAAATTTTATTTACCAGTAGACCTCGATCACCTGTAACATTGTTTATCAAATTGTGTGGCGTCATGGCATGCTAGTGCTAATCACAACTTGATTTAGCCCTCGAACATAAATAATCTCGTGGGTTCTCGTGGGTTAAGTACACATCACGTGAGGTATGTCTATCGTGGATTGTTATGTTTTTTATATTTGATTCGACAGCTGTAGAGTATCAAGTTGCTTATACTTTGGTAGGGACTGCACGGTAATACGTGTGAGCCTGACAAAGGACTAGGTCTTTTCTTTTTTCTTATGTTTTGGAACAAGGAGTTTTAGTGTAGTTTACATTGGTCGATAAAAGTATTGTCGGTACAGTGTATGCCGCTTTTAGGTCAGCAAAGGGATAAGGCCAAGTAGACTAGTGGATGGATATCACAAGTAAATGCATGTTCATGCATGGGTGATCTCAGTTCTACTAGCATCAGTAGTAGTATTTATTTTCATTATTTGATAAACTAGTAGATCAGCAGGCAATTTTGAGTGGTTAATATTTATATCTGATTAGAACTATTATTGTATTACCTTGGATAACTCACTAACTTATTTTTTGAAAATATATCGTATTTATGTAATTGCAGTAGTTGAACTTTATAAATTTATATCAGGATATTTTAGCAATATTTTATAATGATAATGGTGGATAATATTAAAAACTTGTATAGGAGTATTTTGGCTAATTTCTTCATAATGACAATGGTGGGTATTTTTTTCTCTTATTACGCCTAAATTGATTATGGCAGGCATGCAGTAGCTGCATATATAGTTTGATTCGGTTTGTGTGTGTGGGTACCATATTCTTTCATTTTACTTAAAGAAATTATTGCCGAAATTCCTTCTGTGGTGTGAGTAGTTAATTTCAGTTCGATGTGTGTTGCCTGCCCCGCTTGTCTGGTGGGGCGGTGTGGGGTGCGTTGTAAACTCTGTTTCTTCTTAATGAAATACGTGCATTGCACATTCTTGAAAAAAATCACCGGAATCATTTGAAACTAGATGAGTCCTATGGGTTTCATGAAATGATTTCATCCAGGATCACCTGGCAAAAGCTTGCCTGCATAGTGTTTCCAGAAAAACTCTCGGGAGCAAACTAATAATTTCCATACCTGGGACAAAAAATGAGTTGAGTGCACCCTAGGAGCTAGATCCATTGACCGTCAAGAACAGTTGGACTCGTAGGTAGTATCCAGCAAGATGGTGGTCGGTCATCTATCATTCACATGTTTTTCTTTTCTTTCACTGGGAAACCGTACCTCTCGATCATGAATTCAGCCAAACCAGGTGTGAATTCTTCCGTGACAAGGCCGATCGAGCGAGGCTCATATATTTTTTCTACAGCTCAACTGCAAATCATCGTCGTCTAAACCTGAGTTACGACGCTTCTGAGTTCACTAGTGCAACTACTCCTCTAGCTCATTCCTATTTCAAGAGAACTAGCCCTAGGCAGTGACGTGTGTGCAGGTCCTAATGACAACTTAATTTTGCCCATAGGATCATTGATTAAACACAATCTCCGGCCTCTGGCCTAGATTAAAAGATACACATAACCTGAGGTACAGTAAACCAATCACGTATTAGATTTTTTTATATTTGATTCAACAACTGCAAAGTACCAAATTGCTTATGCTTAGTTGCAGCAACAACAGTTATTTAGTTGCATGCATGCACTGTTCCTAGACTATCGAGAGAATCCATGTGAAGGACGGCACAAACAACTCGTATGAGACCAGCTTATACCTTTTTTATTGGGAGGGGGATGAAGGAGTTTTTAGTTTACACTCGTCGACAAAACTTTTGTCGGTGCAGTGAATCCTGATTAGGTTAGCAGAGGGATAACTCATGTGCTTTGCCTAACTTCCAACCGCATCTTATTTGTGCTCCACTGGTCCACTTGGCCTTATCCCTATGATAACCTAAAAAACTGGCGCCAAGCATTGTTTGCAAAAAGGTCACTACGTAGTTCCCGTTGAGCAGATTGAGTTATTGGGAGTGGGCTATTGGAAGGCTGCAACATCGTAAACTCCCCAATATCTAAAAAAAGCTCTTGAGAGTGGATTATTGTGAGACCGTTGGAGATGATTATACTGAAGCATGTAAGCAAGTTCGTCGCCCCTATAGCACGGCCGCACACTTAACACATTTTATCAGGCAGACTACATGTAGGTGGTGGTAAAATTTGCACGATGGAGCCATGAATTGCCTTAATTTACTCAGCGCGAATATGAGAGATGACATTAATGTGCATAGGGTCACAACGAGTAGCAATACAAACATTTAGAGCTGGATGTCTAGCGAGCCGAACTCGCCTTGCCTTGGTCCGACTAATTTGTCTAACAAGCTGGCTTAGCATGGTTTGTTACATTAATGAGCTGAACCTAGCTTGGATTGATTTTTTAAGCTTGCCATCTAGTTTGTTTTTGACATTAAAATGAACAACATAGAATTATAAATGCTATGCCTAAATCTCTAAAGGCTAAGATGCGAATAATCTTAGTTATGCTTTTTGATAGACTATCTTACTTGGCTCATCAGGCTCGCGAACAACACACGAGCAAGCTAGCTCGTTAATGAAACGAGCTAAATCTTTAACTAGGCTTGTTAAAATTTTAAGTCAAGCCGATCTGAGCTATGAATGAGCTGAAACAACTTAATTTAGCCCCATAAGATCATTAAACAGCTTACAGTTGCTTTACTTTTCCCAAGTACATCAAAATACGTCTCATCTCAGAAACAAAGGACTGCCATCGTACCTCTAACGGACAAATTTTGTGAAGCAAAACATTATGCATACACCTTTTAATGAGTGCACAGTGAGTACACTTATGTTTTGAAAAGTTCTCTAATGCACCTTAATGGTTCTCTAAGAGAAATGTCATTAAGGACAAATGTCATCAAGATACGTAGAGAAATCGAAAAAGGATGTTGCCTATCATTGACCTGCATATCATGAGTTAGGGATGCAAGCAGACATGCCGACAAGCCCACTTCTAGTTAAAAATTTGCAGATAATTTTGATTTACCGGTAGAATTTGAATTAAATGCTGGTTCACGCGCATGAAAACTTTCATCTTTATCATGAATGGTAGTACATCCAAGGAATTCGACTCTGCATTCATCATTCTGGCACAACAGTATGGAGGAGGCAAATTGTTTTGGCATAACCATGGCTGAACCAGAATTGGTGGAGCTCACGCAACATTTTGTTGGCTCTTTTGTAGAATAAACCATCAACATGGAACTATGCACCATATCTTAACAATTGTAAATGTAATGAGTTATGTTTTTTTAATAAAAATAACAGTTTCTTTGTTAAAAATATTATAAACTTAATGGGCAGACTTCAGAGTAGCAATTTTGCTTCAGCTTTGGCGTGTGAACGGTAGTCACGCGAGTTGCTGTGGGGGCATCAGGAAAGCACATGAGCATCGAGCAAGTTTGTTGGCACACTTTACAGTTTTTTTTACCGGTAGACCATTATCACTGGTAACATTGTTTATCAAATTGCGTGGCGCCATGGCATGCTATTGCCAATCACAACTGGATTCAGCCCTGGAACATATATAATCTCGTGGGTTTCCAAGTTAAAAAATATACATCACATGAAGTATGTCTATCATGGATTATTAGTTTTTTCATATTTGTTTCGACAGCTGTACTGTATCAAGTTGCTTGTAGTTTTGCAGGGATTGCACGGTATTAAGACAATACGCGTGAGCCTGACAAAGTAGTAGGACTTTTGTTTTTCTTATTTTTTGGAACAAGAGTTTTAGTTTAGTTTACATTCGTCAATAAAAGCTTTGTCGGTACAGTACACATCGCATTTAGTCTATTTGGCCTTATCCCTCTGCTAACCAAAAAGCGGGATTTACTGTACCGACAAAGCCTTTTATCGACGAATGTGATCTAAACTCAAACTCTTGTTCCGAAAAGTAATAAAAGGAAAACACTACTCCTTTGTCAGGCTCACGCGTATTGTCTTGATACTGTACAGCTGTTGAATCAAATATAAAAAAAACTAATAATCTGTGATAGACATACCACACGTGATGTCTATTTTTAACCTTGGAACCCACAAGATTATAATATACAATGTGATAATTGCTTTTACCCTCAAAAATATTCGGAGCGTCAGGCCAAGATATGCAACCAAGCCATGAAGTGAAAAGCTCGTAAATGAAATCAGACATAAAGCCTAGAAAAATCGAGCTCTGACATCAAAGAGATATTGGTGTCAACTCAAACGATGGGGTCGAAAGTATCAGGAGAAATGATACTTCCCCCAAAAGAATCGAAGGGGCTAAAAGCATCATGAAAAACCGATGCCTCCCCCTAACAGAAACAAAATGAACTAAGTCACAAGCAAAAGCTTGAAAAAGAAATCAGGCAAAAGCCTAGAACACTCAAGCTCTGGCATCACCAAGACATTGATCTCAACTCTAACAAAGGGTTCAAAGACGTCGCAAGATACAATGCCTCCCCCAAAAGAGATGAAACGAGCTGAACAAAGTTAAGTTAGTTGAAGAACAGAAAAGAAGAAAAAGTTAATACATGCGAAAACACAAACCCTAAGTTAGGTCATGAGGTCATCGCACGAAGGAAAAAATACACCAAAATAAGAAGTTGATGAAGATATAGCATGTCATATACGACTCTTAATTCGTCAATATCATAGCCTCTCAATCATCTGCTGAACCTTTGAGAAAGCATCTTGACAAGATGACGACCCTTCGAGTCAATCTGAAGACAAACAACGACCGTGCGTGTGCCTCGTTTTCTCAGAAGTACTCCCACTTGGAGATGAACACTCTCCTAGAACCTTCCTAACTCCACGACCTTGACGCCTTCTATAAGCGCCGAAGCCAAGTTCAGCATAATCACCGAAAGCCATGAAACCTCCCGAAGGAAGGGTAGCAGGTGTCATAGACTGCACTACTGGAGAAACCAAATCCGGATCGCTATTCCAACTAAAATCTGAGGGGGAGTTGTATACTTCGATCAGAGGCTCCCTCAACACTACTTCTCGGGGAAATTTCTCCAGGGTATCAAATTCGCTTGAATGAAAAGATTCATCAGACGAAGCTTCTTCAAAAATTCAGAAAAACAATTAAGTTTTTACACAAGTTTTACATTAAAAAATAACAATCCAGGGGGATACACTTGAAGACATAACTCAAACATACAGTTCAGCCGATGGCTCATCCAAGGAAATCACAAAGCTACCAAAAGAAGATTATACCTCACTGGAATTATGAGGCTTCTTATGGAACTAAAAAACACTGCTCCAAAAGGCATCGTAATTATGCGAAGCAAATTTCCCCATCGCCTCAAGAACAGTCTCCAAAGACTGGCTGGCTAATAAAAGAAAAGTGGTCACAGATGGCCTTTGACACGGCGTTGCTCTGATTAGCTTCAAGGGAATGAAAAATATCTCTAACAGCAAGAAGAATATCATTTGAAGAAAAATTCTTTCAGGCCTCAAAAACATGAATGCTTGTCAGCAACCGAAGAATCAGCAAGAAGAATTACATTTAAAATTTTTAAGATATATAAACCATAGAATAGTTTGATGTTGATGGTTTAGTCTGCAAAAAAAAAAATGTTGTGCGAGCTCCATTCAATTCTGGTTCAGCCATGGTTGTGCCAAACCAATTTGCATCCTCCATACTTCTCTGCCAGCATAATGGATGCAGAAACGGTCCAGTTCCCTGGGCGCACTACCGTTCATGATAGAGATGCAAGTGTTCATGCGCGTGAACCCCCATTTTATTCAAATTCTACAGGTAACTTAAAATTATCTGCAAATTTTGAACTAGAAGTGGGCTCGTGGCATACCCGGTTGCATCCGTAACTCATGATGCATAGGTCACTGATAGGCAAAATCTCTTTTTGATTTCTCTACGTATGCATAGGTCACTGATAGGCAACTGTAAGTCGGCTTAACGAAGCCATCACACGATGTACAACTTTTTAGCCTAGGAACCCAAAAATCATGTTTGATTAGTCGATCTTACGGGGCTAAATTAAGCTCGCTCTGCTTGTTCATAGCTTGGTTGGGCTCGATTTCAAATTATAACAAGCCAAATTGAAGATTTAGCGCGTTCAATTAATGATCTAGCTTGCTCGTGTGTTGCCCGTGAGCCTAATGAGCCAAGCAAGACCAAGTACCAGGTAATTTTTGTTGCAAAATCTTGGCTCTCAATATTATGATGTCACAGTCCCAAGAACTAAAGTGCGACTTTCATTTTCTATCACAAGCACAACTAAGATTATTTACATCTTAGCCTTTAGAGATTTAGATACACCATTTTCTATTTCTATGCAAGGTTTGAATTACCGAATGTCTCGGTAAAACTGGAGCCCACCGGTAGGTCTGGTTTTTTGGAAAACCGGAAAAACCGGACGAAAACCGGACCGAAACGCATTTGACCAAATTTGAACCGAAAATTGCCGAGATCTTCGGGAAACCGGACCGGATTACCGGTAAACCGGTCGGTATTTCCGGTAAACCAGATCAAAAAAAAAAAGAGAAGTCGGTACAGATTGAAAAAGAGGAATAAAATGCAAAAAAAAGCTGAAAATTTTGGCATGAGCTTTGCTGAATATTTGCAAGAGTCTTAGGGACATATTGACCATATATAATGCACGAAACATACAATAAAATACATGAACACAACATAGAGTTCATATAGTTCATAGAGTCCCATACATAATTATAATGTCCGATACATAGTTCATGAGTTCCATAAGACAATAATGATAGACATAGTCTTATACATACAACATTAGATAGAAAGATACATCTCAACACCATGGGAAAAAAAGAAAAAAAAACAGAAAACAAAAAAAAAGAAAAAATGAAAAATCATCATTCATCAGTTCACTATCTATCAAAATGAAAAAAAAAGAAAAAAAAAGAGAAAGAGAAGAAATCGAGCTCACCTTGGAGCCCCTGCGCTGGGCTCGGTTCCCTGCTGGAGAAGGGCCGGCGTCCCGGCCCGGTTTGCCGCCCTCCGCGGCAGCGAGAAACCGGGCGACGGCGGCGGTTGCTTCCTTGTGGCGGCGGACGGCAACGGCGGCGGTGGTCCGGGGCACGGACGGCGAGGGCAGCGGCGGACAGCGGCAACGCAGCGACGAAGTGGTCCTGCGCAGCTCGTTTGGGGACCGGGGCGCTCAATCATTGGTGAGGACCAAGGGGTAAGGTCATTTTCCTTTTTTTTTAACCATTTATTACAGCAGAAACTTAGTCGAATTGTTTCACATATCAAACGATCGATTCTATGTGAATGGTTTCCACCGTTGGACTGGAAATTCGATCTAGTTTTTTTAAATTTTTTCAAAATTTTTGAAATTTTCAAAAAAAATTGAAATTTGAAATGAAAAACCGGACTACCGGGTAAACCGGACCGGACCGGTTTTTCCGGTTTTCGCGAAAACCAGTCCGGTTTACCGCGGTAAAGTAAACCTTGTTTCTATGTTGATCATTTTAATATCAAAACAAACTAGCTCGCAAGCTTAAAAAACATCAAGCAGAGCTAGGTTTTCAGCTCTTTAATATAAGAAATCATGCCAAGCCAGCTAGTGAGACAAATAAATTAGACAAAGATCAAGCCTAGCTGAGTTCGCAAGACATCCAACTCTAATTGTTTGTATTGCTACTCATTGTGACCGTATCTTGTAGTGGCATCTCATGGCCCCATCTCGCAAATTTTACCACTACCAAGATGTAGTATGCCTGATAAAATGTGTTAAGTGTGCGGCCGTGCTATCGGGGCGACGAACTTGCTTACATGCTTCGGTAAGACCATCTCCAACAGCCTCACAAAAATCCACTGTCAGTAGCTTTTCTTAGATATATATTGGGGAGTTTACGATATCGCAGCCTTCCAATATCCCACTCTCAATAACTCAATCTGCTCAACAGGACTTAATAGGTAGCGATCTTTTTGTAGGCAATCCTTGGCGCCAGTTTTAGTTTATCATAGGGATAAGACGAAGTGGACTAGTCAAGCACAAATAACGGTTGGAACTTGGGCGAAGCACATGAGTTATCCCTCTGGTAACCTAACCTCAGGGTTCACTGCACTATGAATGGTTTTGTCGACGAGTGTAAACTTACGAAGTGGACTAGTGAAGCACAAATAAGATGCGGTTGGAACTTGGGCAAAGCACATGACTTATCCCTCTGGTAACCTAACCTCAGGGTTCACTGCACTATGAATGGTTTTGTCGATGAGTGTAAACTTAAACACCTTCATCCCCCTCCCAACAAAAAAAAAGTATAGACCGAGCTCAAAAAGTGCGACGTTTTGTTTGTGCCGTCCTTCACATGGGTTCTCTCACTAATCTAGGAAAAAGTGCATGCGTGGAACTAAGTTAGTGTTGTTGCTGCAACTAAGTATTAGCAATTCGGTACTTTGCAGATGTTGAATCAAATAAAAAATCTAATACGTGCTTGGTTTAACATACACAAGTGATGTGTACTCCCTTCATTTCATAAAGTCTAGCCTTTCAAATTTTTGCCAACATACTTGTGATCCTCACAATTTGATGCATTATTCTCACTTTCCTATGCATCTCTATCTCTATATCTCGCCTTATTTTCGGTGTACTGCACCTTTATCACTTTTCATTGTTTCCTGTGCCCAACGCTAAAATCACAAGTATTATGAAACAAAGGGAGTACGTTTTAACCAAGGAACCCAGAAGATTGTGTTTGATCGATGATCCTATGGGCAAAATTAAGTTGTCATTAGGAGCTGCACACACGTCAGTGCCTAGGGCTAGTTCTTTTGAAATAATAATGAGCTATTTTACACGTTGCTTACATTAGCCGCTGAGGCAAGGTATCGACTACTAGTTCAAATAAACGTTGTGCGTGCGCGGCTGTGTTTTTATTACTAGTATAGTACATAGTGCAGCAACAGCGAGCACGGACTCACTGCAGTCCAGATGTACACTCTTAAAGGCATAAAAAGTACTATTATACACCATTAAAATAAATTACCACTAAATGACATTAATAAAAAGACTAGTCTGGATCCAGTACAAAAAATACATGTCTATAAATTACCCATCATTACCATTGAAACAATTACCACAAAACACTAGTGTACATGCTTATAAATTATGTACCCACCAAATATTTCGAAAATAATTAACCCAAAATACAAGTGAATGTGTTCATATATTATTACCCATCAACTATAATATATCCGGACTGTTCATTATTCAAGTCTAAAAATCAATAGATTGATTATTTAAAATTACTTCTAAATGTCATTATGAAAAAGGCTCTTCCAATAAATACTATCACTATAGTACATGGTTATGACTTATGAAAGACTCGCCATTATTATTAGAAATATTACCACAAAACACAATAGTAGATGATTATAAATTAGCAACCCTCCTCATATTACAAGAAAAATTAACCAAAATACATGCATCCATGTTTGCTGATTGTTACCCACCAACCATTATTGATCTATATAAACATGAAACTAAACAAAGAAATGATTATGATGGCCACAAATTATATTGAGTAAACTGCATGGCTGGTCCTCGAACTTGTCCAGCCATGTCACCTAGGTCCTCATGCTCTCAAATTGCAGTTTTGGTTCCCAAACCTTAGCTTTGGGTGTCATTTAGGTCCATACACTCTCAAAATGCAACTCTAGGTCCCTAAACTTGGCTTCAGATGTCATCTAGGTCCAAAGCTCTAAAAATATAGTGTTATCTTAATTAAAAATGATTAAATTAGGTGAGTAAAATTGAAGAGTGAATATGTATTGTTTATTACACTTAGAGTTTTTAGTATTTGCTAATTTTATTTTTTATGACTAGAGTTTTGAATTTTCTAAAATTTGGCGCAACAATATGTAACAATATATTTTATTTTATTTCTGCTCACTTGAATGAACTAGAACATCAAAGCATTTATTAATGTTCTATACACATATTTGAGTTAAAATTCACGTTTATTTAACTATAATTATGTTATATCTATAAAAATAAAGTTTACTTGATTTGATTAGTATAATGATTTATTTTGAACGAAAAGGAGCTCTATGACACACAAAGCTAAGTTTGTGGAGCTAGATTTGCATCTTATGAGTATAGGGACCTAAATGGGATCCGAAATTAAGTTTCGGAAGCCAAAACTACAATTTGAGTGTATAGAGACCTGAGTGGCACAACTGAACAAGTTTAAGGACCGGCAATGCACTTTACATGAGTATGCCTCCAACTACAAAATTGAGTATCTTGGGTCTCTTAACTCGTCAACCAGCTGGCTCGCTTCACCTCCCTATGCGATTTTGAGAGTGGTTTCAAAATTCGGATCCTCCATGTTTGCTCTCAAAGTCTAGAAACAACTCCCACGTTAATCGAGAAAAAAAAGAAAGAAAAATTACCCACCATTGCCATTATGATAAAATTACCCAAAAATACCCCTATATTTGTTTTTAAAATTATCCTTCATTGTCATTATCAAAAAAATTGCTAAAATATCCCAATATATATTATAAATTTCCCACTACTACAATTACATAAATAAGCTAGATGTTAGAAAAATAAATTAGTGAGTTATCGAAGACAATACAATAATAGTTATCAAATGTGCGGGGTGATCAACTAATTTATCAAGAATGAAAACAAATACTACTACAGAGGCTAGTAGAATTGCGATCACTCTCATATGCATGAACATGCATTTACTTCCGTATACGTGCTCCCACGAGTTCGCTTGGTCTTATCCCTCCATTTACTTCACTGTACCGACAAACATTTTTATCGACGAATGTAAACTAAATTAAAGCTCTCTTTCCAAAAAAAATAAGAAAAATAAAAGTTCGATTCCTTTGTCAGTACTACATACCGGGCTCATGTGTGTTGTCTTGTTACCGTGCCGTCCCCGCCAAAGTATAAGCTACTTGGTACTGTACAGCTGTCGAATCAAATATTAAATTCTAATCATCCACAATAGATTGAACACACCTCACGTGATGTGTACGTTTTAACCTTGAAAGTGGGAACCTCTGAGATTAAATTATATATGTCTGACTAATCTGTCCTAGACTAGCATGCACCTCGCTGATGGGCTCCATGACCTAGGAGAACTTCATGGTGCCACGCAATTTGATAAACTGGTGCCACGTAATTTGATAAACAATGCTACCAGCTGACACCAGTGATCGAGGTCTTTCGGTAAAAAATGTAACGTGTGCTGTTGGGTTACCAGGCAACGAACTTGCTCGATGGTCGTGTGCTTTCCTGATGCCTCAACAGCAACTCGTGTGACTACCATTTGCACGCCAAAGATCTGAACCGAAATTGCTACTGTGAAGTCCTTGTGGCCATTAAGTTTCGAATATTTTTAATAAAGAAAATGCTATCTTACCAAAAAAAAAAACAAACTCATTACATTTATTATTTTCAAGATATTGAAACCATAGTTTGTCCGTCAAAGGTACAATGACGGTCCCGGTCCCCTAGTTTGATGATAAGCCATATTTTGATGTGCATGGGGGAACAACTAAAGCAACCATAAGTTGGCTTCACGGAGCCACCTTGCGATGTACAACTTTATAACCTAGGAACCCATAAATTATGTTTGATTAGTCTATATCATGGAGCTAAATTAACTTGGTTCAGCTCGTTCATAGCTTGGCACGATTTAACTTCAAATTTTAATAAGCCAAGTTGAAGATTTAGCTCGTTTCGTTAACGACCTAGCTCGCCCATGAGTTGCTGGCAGGCACAACGAGCCAAGCAAAGATCATATGCGAGGTAATTTTTGTTTGGAAATCTTAGCTCTCGATGTTATAATGTCAAAGTCCCTAGTAATAAAATGCAACGTTCATATGTATCAAAAGCATAACTAAGATTATTCACATCTTAGCCATTAGAGAGTTAGACATAGCGTTTCTTTTTCTATGTTGATCATTTTAATGTCAAAACAAACTATCTTGCAAGCCTAAAAATCAAACCAATCTAGCTTTTGAGCTCGTCAATATAACAAGCCAAGCCAAACCAAGCCAGCTTATTAGACAAACGAGTTAGACCAAGCCAAATCAAGCCAAGCCGAGTTCAGCATGCTAGACTTCCAAATCTAATTGTCTGTATACCTATTCATCCTGTTCCTATCATGCAGTGGCATCTCTCATATTCTTGCTAAGTAAACTAAGGTAATTCATGGCTCCATCTCGCATATTTTATCACTACTTAGATGTATCTGTTTGTTAAAATGTGTTAAATGTGCGGCTGTGCTATCGGGGCGACGAACTTGCATGGTTTACATGCTTCGTATAAGAGCATCTCCAATGGTCTGACTAATCCACTCTCAATAGCTAATTATCTTAGATATTGGGAGTTTATGATCTCGCATCATTCTAATAGCCGACTCCCAAAAACCCAATCTGCTCAACGGGACCTACTAGGCAGTGACCTTTTTTCCAGACTAACCAAGCCAGTTTCAGGTTATCATAGGGATAAGGCCAAATGGCCGGACTAGTGAAGAACAAATACGATGCGGTTGGAGTTTCAGGTTATCATAGGGATAAGGCCAAAGCACGTGAGTTATCCCTTTGCTAACATAACCGTAGGGTTCACTGTACCGACAAAGCTTCTGTGGACGAGTGTAAACTAAAAAACTCCTTTTAACCGTCGGGCTCATACGTGTTGTTTTTACCGTCCTTCACATGGGTTCTCTCGGTTACCTATTAAAAGTGCATGCCTGGTACTAAATTAGTGCCTTTTAACCTGGGACGAGTGAACGATGACTGACCATCTTTTTGTACGACGCGTCCATTTTTTTTTTTGAGACCATCACATGGGTCCAAATGTTGTTGACTGGTCAATAGATCTAGCTTGTCGGGTGGGCTCAACTCATGTTTTGTCCTATCGCGATATCCACCATCACCACACTTGTTTGTGCTCACTAATTTAGGAGTATTTATGGCTCCATGCAGTTAAAAAAAAACAGTAGTTCTTGACGTGTGGGCTCAATTAAAGTTGCAAAAGCAAAGAACTTGGGCGAAGCACATGAGTTATCCCTCTGGTAACCTAACCTCAGGGTTCACTGCACTATGAAAGGTTTTGTCGACGAGTGTAAACTTACGAAGTGGACTAGTGAAGCACAAATAAGATGCGGTTGGAACTTGGGCAAAGCACATGAGTTATCCCTCTGGTAACCTAACCTCAGGGTTCACTGCACTATGAATGGTTTTGTCGATGAGTGTAAACTTAAACACCTTCATCCCCCTCCCAACAAAAAAAAAGTATAGACCGAGCTCAAAAAGTGCGACGTTTTGTTTGTGCCGTCCTTCACATGGGTTCTCTCACTAATCTAGGAAAAAGTGCATGCGTGGAACTAAGTTAGTGTTGTTGCTGCAACTAAGTATTAGCAATTCGGTACTTTGCAGATGTTGAATCAAATAAAAAATCTAATACGTGATTGGTTTAACATACACAAGTGATGTGTACTCCCTTCATTTCATAAAGTCTAGCCTTTCAAATTTTTGCCAACATACTTGTGATCCTCACAATTTGATGCATCATTCTCACTTTCCTATGCATCTCTATCTCTATATCTCTCCTTATTTTCGGTGTACTGCACCTTTATCACTTTTCATTGTTTCCTGTGCCCAACGCTAAAATCACAAGTATTATGAAACAAAGGGAGTACCTTTTAACCAAGGAACCCAGAAGATTGTGTTTGATCGATGATCCTATGGGCAAAATTAAGTTGTCATTAGGAGCTGCACACACGTCAGTGCCTAGGGCTAGTTCTTTTGAAATAATAATGAGCTATTATACACGTTGCTTACATTAGCCGCTGAGGCAAGGTATCGACTACTAGTTCAAATAAACGTTGTGCGTGCGCGGCTGTGTTTTTATTACTAGTATAGTACATAGTGCAGCAACAGCGAGCACGGACTCACTGCAGTCGAGATGTACACTCTTAAAGGCATAAAAAGTACTATTATACACCATTAAAATAAATTGCCACTAAATGACATTAATAAAAAGACTAGTCTGGATCCAGTACAAAAAATACATGTCTATAAATTACCCATCATTACCATTGAAACAATTACCACAAAACACTAGTGTACATGCTTATAAATTATGTACCCACCAAATATTTCGAAAATAATTAACCCAAAATACAAGTGAATGTGTTCATATATTATTACCCATCAACTATAATATATCCGGACTGTTCATTATTCAAGTCTAAAAATCAATAGATTGATTATTTAAAATTACTTCTAAATGTCATTATGAAAAAGGCTCTTCCAATAAATACTATCACTATAGTACATGGTTATGACTTATGAAAGACTCGCCATTATTATTAGAAATATTACCACAAAACACAATAGTAGATGATTATAAATTAGCAACCCTCCTAATATTACAAGAAAAATTAACCAAAATACATGCATCCATGTTTGCTGATTGTTACCCACCAACCATTATTGATCTATATAAACATGAAACTAAACAAAAAAATGATTATGATGGCCACAAATTATATTGAGTAAACTGCATGGCTGGTACTCAAACTTGTCCAGCCATGTCACTTAGGTCCTCGTGCTCTCAAATTGCAGTTTTGGCTCCTAAACCTTAGCTTTGGGTGTCATTTAGGTCCATACACTATCAAAATGCAACTCTAGGTCCCTAAACTTGGCTTCAGATTTCATCTAGGTCCAATGCTCTAAAAATATAGTGTTATCTTAATTAAAAATGATTAAATTAGGTGAGTAAAATTGAAGAGTGAATATGTATTGTTTATTACACTTAGAGTTTTTAGTATTTGCTAATTTTATTTTTTATGACTAGAGTTTTGAATTTTCTAAAATTTGGCGCAACAATATGTAACAATATATTTTATTTTATTTCTGCTCACTTGAATGAACTAGAACATCAAAGCATTTATTAATGTTCTATACACATATTTGAGTTAAAATTCACGTTTATTTAACTATAATTATGTTATATCTATAAAAATAAAGTTTACTTGATTTGATTAGTATAATGATTTATTTTGAACGAAAAGGAGCTCTATGACACACAAAGCTAAGTTTGTGGAGCTAGATTTGCATCTTATGAGTATAGGGACCTAAATGGGATCCAAAATTAAGTTTCGGAAGCCAAAACTACAATTTGAGTGTATAGAGACCTGAGTGGCACAACTGAACAAGTTTAAGGACCGGCAATGCACTTTACATGAGTATGCCTCCAACTACAAAATTGAGTATCTTGGGTCTCTTAACACATCAACCAGCTGGCTCGCTTTACCTCCCTGTGCGATTTTGAGAGTGGTTTCAAAATTCGGATCCTCCATGTTTGTTCTCAAAGTCTAGAAATAACTCCCACGTTAATCGAGAAAAAAAAGAAAGAAAAATTACACACCATTGCCATTATGATAAAATTACCCAAAAATACCCCTATATTTGTTTTTAAAATTATCCTTCATTGTCATTATCAAAAAATTACTAAAATATCCCAATATATATTATAAATTTCCCACTACTACAATTACATAAATAAGCTAGATGTTAGAAAAATAAATTAGTGAGTTATCCAAGACAATACAATAATAGTTATCAAATGTGCGGGGTGATCAACTAATTTATCAAGAATGAAAACAAATACTACTACTGAGGCTAGTAGAATTGCGATCACTCTCATATGCATGAACATGCATTTACTTCCGTATGCGTGCTCCCACGAGTTCGCTTGGTCTTATCCCTCCGCTTACCCAAAAGAGAGGGTTCACTGTACCGACAGACATTTTTATCGACGAATGTAAACTAAATTAAAGCTCTCTTTCCAAAAAAATAAGAAAAATAAAAGTTCGATTCCTTTGTCAGTACTACATACCGGGCTCATGTGTGTTGTCTTGTTACCGTGCCATCCCCGCCAAAGTATAAGCTACTTGGTACTGTACAGCTGCCGAATCAAATATAAAATTCTAATCACCCACAATAGATTGAACACACCTCACGTGATGTGTACGTTTTAACCTTGGAAGTGGGAACCTCTGAGATTAAATTATATATGTCTGACTAATCTGTCCTAGACTAGCATGCACCTCGCTGATGGGCTCCATGACCTAGGAGAACTTCATGGTGCCACGCAATTTGATAAACTGGTGCCACGCAATTTGATAAACAATGCTACCAGCTGACACCAGTGATCGAGGTCTTTCGGTAAAAAATGTAACCTGTGCTGTTGGGTTACCGGGCAACGAACTTGCTCGATGGTCGTGTGCTTTCCTGATGCCTCAATAGCAACTCGTGTGACTACCATTTGCACGCCAAAGATCTGAAGCGAAATTGCTACTGTGAAGTCGTTGTGGCCATTAAGTTTCGATTATTTTTAATAAAGAAAATGCTATCTTACCAAAAAAAAAACAAACCCATTACATTTATTATTTTCAAGATATTGAAACCATAGTTTGTCCGTCAAAGGTACGATGACGGTCCCGGTCCCCTAGTTTGATGATAAGCCGTATTTTGATGTGCATGGGGGAACAACTAAAGCAACCATAAGTTTATAACCTAGGAACAACTAAAGCAACTAAAGCTTCACGGAGCCACCTTGCGATGTACAACTTTATAACCTAGGAACCCATAAATTATGTTTGATTAGTCTATATTATGGAGCTAAATTAAGTTGGTTCAGCTCGTTCATAGCTTGGCACGACTTGACTTCAGATTTTAATAAGCCTAGTTGAAGATTTAGCTCGTTTCGTTAACGACCTAGCTCGCCCATGAGTTGCTGGCAGGCCCAACGAGCCAAGCAAAGATCATATGCGAGGTAATTTTTGTTTGGAAATCTTAGCTCTCGATGTTATAATGTCAAGGTCCCTAGTAATAAAAAGCAACGGTCATATGTATCAAAAGCATAACTAAAATTATTCACGTCTTAGCCATTAGAGAGTTAGACATAGCGTTTCTTTTTCTATGTTGATCATTTTAATGTCAAAACAAACTATCTTGCAAGCCTAAAAATCAAGCCAATCTAGCTTTTGAGCTCGTTAATATAACAAGCCAAGCCAAACCAAGCCAGCTTATTAGACAAACGAGTTAGAGCAAGCCAAATCAAGCCAAGCCGAGTTCAGCTTGCTAGACTTCCAAATCTAATTGTCTGTATACCTATTCATTCTGTTCCTATCATGCAGTGGCATCTCTCATATTCGTGCTAAGTAAACTAAGGTAATTCATGGCTCCATCTCGCATATTTTATCACTACTTAGATGTATCTGTTTGTTAAAATGTGTTAAATGTGCGGCTGTGCTATCGGGGCGACGAACTTGCATGGTTTACATTCTTCGTATAAGAGCATCTCCAATGGTCTGACTAATCCACTCTCAATAGCTAATTATCTTAGATATTGGGAGTTTATGATCTCGCATCATTCTAATAGCCGACTCCCAAACACCCAATCTGCTCAACGGGACCTACTAGGCAGTGACCTTTTTCCAGACTAACCAAGCCAGTTTCAGGTTATCATAGGGATAAGGCCAAATGGCCGGACTAGTGAAGAACAAATAAGATGCGGTTGGAGTTTCAGGTTATCATAGGGATAAGGCCAAAGCACGTGAGTTATCCCTTTGCTAATATAACCGTAGGGTTCACTGTACCGACAAAGCTTCTGTGGACGAGTGTAAACTAAAAAACTCCTTTTAACCGCCGGGCTCATACGTGTTGTTTTTACCGTCCTTCACATGGGTTCTCTCGGTTACCTATTAAAAGTGCATGCGTGGTACTAAATTAGTGTACCTTTTAACCTTGGACGAGTGAACGATGACTGACCATCTTTTTGTACGACGCGTCCAAATGTTTTTTTTTTTTTGAGACCATCACATGGGTCCAAATGTTGTTGACTGGTCAATAGATCTAGCTTGTCGGGTGGGCTCAACTCATGTTTTGTCCTATCGCGATATCCACCATCACCACACTTGTTTGTGCTCACTAATTTAGGAGTATTTATGGCTCCATGCAGTTTAAAAAAACAGTAGTTCTTGACGTGTGGGCTCAATTAAAGTTGCAAAAGCAAAGAATAAGCAAATTGTTTTATGGTGCCCGGTAATTAACATGAAAATTAAGCAAACAAATGATTATGGTGTCAGCAAATTATCAAAATATCAGGCACAAGTAATGACATGGTAGTTAAATAAAAATAGCAATGAAACAAGAATAAGTTAATCAGGTATAAAAGATAACAGAACTAGCCAAAATTAAATTGTGATTATAACCGCACACATGCGGTCACTAATTTATTCAAAGTATATACGACCCATATAATACCACTTTACTTGCATATGCATGTGAATGATATCTCATGACCATGTTAAAACCAGAATTGCACATGGTAGTGCCACCTTTTGTAAGAAAATTCAAGGTAATTAATGATTTCGGATGGTGATGTTCCAAGGCAGAAAACAATTGCTGCTCCATAAGTAGAGATGGCAATTGCATCAGTGGCTCAAATTTGTGTCAATACTGCTTCTGCCTTTAAGATACATGATGTGTATACAAAAAAAAAATCCATATGTTCATGCCTCTCAACACCCAATCGTTTTTATTTATTTGCGGTCTAGTTACACAAGAGTTTCAATAAATTTTTGATATATTTTCTTTTATTAATATTGGCCGAAAAAAAGATTCATGTGCTAAAACCCACAAAGTTAGATGTGATCTTGCAAAAAATTTAAAACGCTCAAATATTGTATAAACCATTCCGTATTTATCTTGCAATCCGTCTAAGGAAGGACAAGCATGATGGAACGTCAGACTGAGTGATGTATCCGAGAGATTATATCAGCAATGACCAGATCCGCAGAGTGCATCAAATTGAATTTGATTGTACCGCTGTTTAAAGCATGGTGAACTCAATTGGTTGGTGAGATTGATGGCACTGCTCGCTGGCGAAATAAAGAGGCTAGGCTGCTTGCTCTGGGGTCTCTGAGGCGAGTCAACCATTCCGAGTGATTTACTCCAATGTAAGCACACAAAAATTTAAGCATTTGTTGACTTTCAAACAACACGTTTGACTTTTCATTTTATTTTGTTATGAATTATTTTATCACTAAATGTAATTAAAGTATGACTTTTTTATAAATTGTCACATTTTTTTAAATAATGCGAATGATCAAACGTGATGTAACGTCAAGAAATGTTTACACTTATAGGCGGAGGAAGTAAAGAGTAGATAGTTGGTAAAGTCCCTTTGTCCAATCGAGCAAGGGCGCAGCTAGTACTACGGTGCTTAATTTGTCTCCTGAACTGGCCTCCTTTCAAAATAGATGTCGTTCTAGCACTGTGCACAGAAATATTTAAGAGAGATGAGAAAGATGAGTGTACAGAAAACAACGAGGAAAGAATTAGAGATAGAGATGTATTAGGAAGAGATAAATGTGCATTGGAAAACGAGAACGAAAAGTGATTTGAGAAAAGTTGAGAACTCTAGAATGACAAATATTTTAGAACTGAAGGAGTAGAACGCTATACTATTTCTAAGTTGTGACAGAATGTAGCCCTGTTCCAAACTTCTAGAGCTAATAGAAAGGGTTTACAAAACCACCGTAAACCGGACCGGTTACCGCGAAAACCAGAAAAAACGGTCCGGTCCGGTTTACCCGGTTCTCCGGTTTCCGAATTCAAAATTCAAAAAAATTGAAAATTTGAAAAATTTTGAAACCAAAATATGTAATAAAAAACTAGATGAAATTTGCAGTTCAATAGTGGAAACGAAACATGAAGATTCGATCGTTTGATGGGTCAAAAAAATCATGCAAGTTTTCTGAGTTGAAAAAAGAAGAAAAATTCAAACTAGCAACTTTCCTCTATTTTTTTGACAAACCAAAAAATAGAATATACGTGTTCCATTTTCACCATTGAGCTGCAAATTTGATCTAGTTTTTAACATATTTTTTGTTTCAATTTTTTGCATTTTTCCATTTTCCCACTTTGAACCCGTTTAACGAAATTCCTGTTGGTTTACCGGAAATTTCGTCCGGTTTACCGAAAATTTTGATTTTTTTTTCAGATTTTGTCATTTGCATTTTGATCCGGTTTCCGACCGGTTTTTCTGGTTTTTCCGGTAACCGGATATCTCGGTCCGGACCGGTTTTTCGGGTACAAACGAGATTACAAACCTTGCTAATAGATAGTTAGCTAATATCTAATAGCTAACAATTAGCTGACTAATTTTTACCTAGCTAACTATCTATTAGCTGGGTGGGATTAGCTAATGAAATAGATATTAGTTAATGATTAGATAATTATTAGTTAGATTATTAGCAGAAGATGTTCCAAACTCGAGAGCTAATTGTACCTGCCAATAATTATCTCTGGAGGTTTGAAACAGAACCGTAGTATAGAAAAAACGTATACTACCGAGCAAGTGCTCCGCCAGAAATTATTGAATGTGCCGTGGTGAAGCAAATCGTGGTCATTGCCTCCGTCGTCTCTTCTTCCTGGATTCAATGATGCTTGTTTGGAGGCGCCGCATGCAAGCAGACAGCAGCGACAACACTGCAATGCCTGTGCGGCAGATGTGGCTGATGCGAAGGCTTTTACTGCATTGTGCCATGGCGGAACAGCGTCGAATCGATTAGTGCAGGCTTAATGATTTAACCGGCAGCAGGCTACATGTAAGTGCTATATCATCTACAATCAACAATAGCCTATTAGTATAATAGTATAGCTAACAAATACATTAAATAATTAATATCTTGGTCCACCTTACTCTCTCAGAAGGTTTCTTGAGGCTCGTGCATCAGCGGGCTACTAGTTTGCAACGCACTTTCTGTTATCTCTCCACTTCGCTTCCCTCCAACTCGAAATCGGATGGTGCACATGCGTACGCTACTTCCCTCCGTCTCAAACCACCATACCCTCATTTTACTCTAACCCACCCACCCTTCCACAAAAATTTTTCTTATACCTAAGACCCTTTACATTTTGAGACAAATTTGAATCCCTCACTTACATTGTGGGACAGAGAGAGCAATAGTTGGACGGCTCGTGGTCTCCATCGATCAGTGGCATCGCACATGAGGAGGTTGCAAGAGGGCAGCTGGTTTTTGCCCAAGATGTCTTCTCGAAGTAAGGGCAACGATGTATTTAGACTTGTTCATATGGGTAGGATCCGTGTAAAGTGGTCTTTAGTTGTTGCACTTTCCACAATGCTAGAGCCTGGTTTAGCAATTACCCTCTTGGAGAGAGAGGGGAAGGAAGAGAGGTGAGGGAGATAGATTCAGTTTTTATTCCCTCTTGACGGTCCATATGCATAAGGGTGACTTTTGCAATAAATGATATCTGGTCAGATTTTACAATGTATATAGACTGTTTGGAGGGGCTCGTCTATTGGATAAGGACTGGTTTTTTCTTCCATTTGTCGTTGCTCTAAGAATCCTGGCGTGTTCCGATTATTTTCATATCGAGTTTCAGTGGGATTCATGATCTGGCTTGAACTACAGAGATTCGCATCTGCCACGGACTGTGTCGATTGTTCCCTGTCGTTGGTTGGTGCAACATCGTCTTGGGGCCGGGATCATATTCTGTGCTGCGTGAATATAGGCTGTTCCGGCAGTGGCCAGTGGTGAGCGACTACACCGGAACAGGGGTAAGGGCAGGTACAACGTTACACGTAGGCAGTTTTATAGGCCGTCTCATGCAACGTCATATAGGATTTTTGATGAGGTGAAAGAGAGAGGGGAAGGAAAAAGAAAGAGGCGGTTGTTTCGCGAAGCAACCACCTCAAGCGCTAAAATTTAGGAGTATGAGACGACTTACACACCATTGTACGACTTGTAGTTGCCATGCAACTTAAAAACATTCCTTTTCTCATCTATAAATTAAGGGAATATGCTATTTCTACTAGACAACTAAAACAATCACCCATTGTATCTGTTGTCTGATAAGCAGTCTGAAGATTACGTGGCACGTATGAGACGGTCTCATAGACAGCTCCATTGTACCTGCCCTAAAATCAGGCTGGCTTCGTTTTGAAAAAACCAAAGGTGAAATCGCAAACCCAAAAAGGAGAGGGAGAAAACTGCAATTGGAAGGTAAAATAGGGGTAGAAACGCTAAAGCCTCTGTAAATAAATTAATGAGCAGGCCCTCCCCCGATACATGTCTGTTCGTGGTCTGCTCCAAATCTAGTCAGTGGCGAAGGTGCTATGGAGGCGAACGGCGGCTCCGGAGGCCAAGGGCAATCGACGTTCCGATGGCCTGACGCGGTGCGGTACGTGGTGGCCACCGTGGTGACCGTGCTCATCGTTGCAGTCATCGCCAACGCCATCAAGGTGGTCCTCCGCCCCGACTCGCTACGCCTCTGGATCGTTGAGGGCTCCGTGTCCTCGACGCCGGTGCCGGGGAAGAAGGTGGTGACCCTGGGAGCCAACCTCCAGGCCTGGAACCCCAGCGGCCGCGCGCGCATGTACTTCCTCGACATCACCGCGTACATCTTCGACAACAAGACCATGCAGGCGACGGCGACTCCGGAGGAGGACTGCATCATCTTGTTCCACCCTGCCGACATCGCCGTGGCGCAGCAGAGTATGGTGCAAACCATCACGCAGGTGAACGGGACGAACGACGAAAGCACCATGACCCCCTTCTACTTCCACATGCTGTACAAGGAGCGCGGCGTCATCAGAGACGCAGCCATGCGGGTGGTGGGCACCCTCGTCACCGAGGTCAGGTCCGGGATCAACAGGACCCGCCCGGGGACGACCTACTACTGCTGGCCGCTTGTCGTCGGCGGGAGCCATGGCGACAAGGCCTCTAGCGGCGCCAGTCAAGACATGCGCTGCACGGAGAGCGCAGACATTCAGTCAGCTTGATGAACCCGTGGCTGCATTAATTTGTTACGCATCGTGTAATTTTCTTGTTTTGAGCCAGCTGTTTGGAAATTATTATGACTGTATTAGTGGGGAACGTAGCTTGTGGAGCTTGCCGGCTTGTGTTAGTGGGGACTTCAATCTCCCATGGAGTTCTTTAATTGTATGTGTAACATCAATCCGCTTAATTGAGAGTGGGAAACGAATTAATCTCCCTCTTAATCCTAGGTGGATTTCACCTCTATTCAATACAGGGCCGTATGTTCCTAATCTGTACTACTCCTACCATATCTCTGGATGCTAGACATCGCTATGTGGAACATATTCTTCATCCTGTTATATTTTTTTTCATTTCGATAGCCATCACTCTCTTCTTGAACCTTGCAGCGCCCTATACAAGTTTAGAGCTTGCTTGGATGCTCGCCGTAGTTTGCCATGCCATGGTGTGGTGACGCCATAGCCACGACGACCCTAAATTTCAAGGTGGCGTCCCAGCTAAACTAGAGCCATATAAGTCGTAAAGCTCGATTTTACTTTTTCTATTCCCTCCGCTTCACAATAATTGCACTGTAGCTAGTCTCCTCTAGTTTTTCTCTAAATAATTGGCATTCTCACTTCTGAGTACATTTCTCTCTTTTCAATATATTTCTATCTTTTTCCTTCTTTTTTCTTGTACACCTACATTTTACACATCTCATTAATTCTTGTACCCGAAGATAAACTGACAAATGAATTGAAACGGAAGGAGTATATAGGTACTTAATTCCTATTGCTACCTTCCCTTTAACCAAGCATTTAGTTCCCCTTAATTAATCTCTCCTGTTCACCTCTTCATAAACCAGACAAACTTGTGCCCTCCGAAGTTTGATTTGTTTGTCTAGATCTTGAAGCGCCGGGGTGGTGTGTTGCACATGCTTTGTTTGATTATGTTTTTAATTTTTTTCGAAAGATGCATGGTTTGCTTCGTTGACCGTGCAGGCGCACTGGCCTGGCTTTGGCTTATATCAGAAACCTCGATTGTGTGAGCAGGGAAAGAATCAACCATAGACGCTCGCTTCAAGAACCCTAAGCATGGATTTTACTAACCTAGAGCCATATAAGTCGTAAAGCTTGATTTTACTTTTATATTCCCTCCACTTCACAATAATTGGCATTTGAGCTAGTCTCCTCTAGTTTTCTCAAAATAATTGGCTTTCTCACTTCTCAGTACACCTTTCTCTGTTTCAAATATATGTCTATCTTTCTCCTTTTTTTTTTTGTACACCTACCTTTCCTTTTACATATCTCATTAATTCTTGTACTCGAAGATAAAGTGACAAATAATTGAGACGGAAGGAGTAGGTACTTAATTCCCAATGCTACCTCTTCATTAATCTCTCCTGGTTTTCCCCCTTCACCTCTTCCTAAGCCAGAGGAACTTGTGCCCGCCAAAGTTTGATCTTGAAGGGCCGGGGCGGTGTGTTGCGCATGCTTTGTTTGATTATTTTTTATTTTTGCGAAAGATGCATTCTTTGCTTCGTGGACCGTGCATGCGCACTGGCCTAGCTTTGGCTTATATCAGAAACCTCGACTGTGTGAGCAGGGAAACACTCAACCATAGCCGCTCGCTCCAAGAACCCTAGCTAAGCAATGGGTTTCCTTCACGCCTACATGAACCAGACGTGCCCAGAAAAAATCGACCAGTACATCCGAAACCTCACATCATCCTACACAGACAAGAGAAATGAGCCAACCATGGTGTCCGCCTCCGTCATCATGTTCATCCTCGCTGGCCTCTTCTTCAACCTCAACCTTTTCAGCGGCATCTCCGACATCAGCGCCATCCTGGACCCCCGAGTCCGGCGCTTCCTGACCTCGATGCTGTCCCTCTTCCTCCCGGTGATGTCCTACCTCTTCTCCGAGGCCAAGAACGCCGTGCCCGCGCAATGGATGGGCCCGACGGCGGCGAGCCGTGGCAGCGACCTCTCTCTGAAGGCCGGGCTGATCCTGGCGTGGATGCTGCTGGTGGAGCTCCTCCGCAAGAAGGCGGACGAGGTCCGCATGCGCGGGTACTCGGGCTCCATCATGCGCGCCGGGCGCGTTGTCTGGCTGGGCAACCTCGTCTTCTTCAACATCAAGAGCGCCGGCCGGAAGGCGTTGTTCAGCATCCTCTGGATCCTCTGCGCCACCAGGGTGGTCCAGAGGATCGCCTACACCGAGATCGGCAAGCGTTCGTACGAGCACGGCAAGAACCCCAGGCTCATCAGCTCCTGCATGGCCCAGATCATGCCGAAGAAACAAGAAGAGCAGCAGGATCGCAAGGATATGATGGGTACAGCTGACCCTGATAGAGATGTGGAGGAGCAACGTGTCCCTCAGCTGACCAAGTACGAGCGGCTGCGGACTTGCAAGTACGTCGTCATGGGGGAAGCAAAGTTGGTGAAGGAACCAACCGCAGATGGGTACGAATTGGTGGTGGCCCCCGAAGACCAGAGAACTGCCGAAGACGACAGCGTCGTCCGTGTCGGCAAGGTTTGGACGCTCCCCGACGCCAAGACCGACGAGCTCATCACCTTCTGCCCCGCCAAAGATAAGCGCCTGAAGAGGCTCTGCCTCTCGTTCGCGCTCTTCAAGCTGCTGCGGCGGCGGTTCGAGCACGCGCCGGCGGTCACCGCCGACGAGGAAGCGCGCGACTGCCGGAACCTCATCTTCAATGATGGTGGCCTGCTGGTCGGCCTGCGACACGACGAAGCTCGTGGTGGTGAGAGCGCGGCCGAGGCGGTGCTCCAAGTGGTGCACGATGAGGTCAACTTCCTCAGCGAGTACTACCACTCCGTCGTCCCTGTCGCCCTTGCGAGCCCCTCCTTCCTGGTGGTCAACTACTTGTTCGTCCTCGTCGTGGTGGCCTTGCTGTGCCTCATGACCGTCATCCTCTGCGGCAACGGAGACGCCGGCTACGCGTTCCGCAGCATCGGCAACGACAACTACGTGCTGCGGTTCGGGATTGCCAAGCTCACGGCGTGCGTCTTCAGCAAGGCCATCCAGTCACCCTCAGCCTTCTTCTCCGCACTGGATCTTGGCATCACCGCTCTGCTGTTCGCCATCTACTTCTACGAGGAGATCTGGGAGTTCTTCGTCTTCCTCTTCTCCGACTGGTTCATTGTGTCACTGCTATCAAGCTACATGGCCGGCAAGAGCAAGCCCGGCTGGTGGTTTAAGAACCTCTCCTTTCGGTTCGCCATCTGCTGCCTCGTCCGTCTGCGGAGCAAGCTGAGCCAACCCAGGCTCAGATTCCGGCAGTTTTCTGCCTTGAACCTGCGTTGGCCAAGCAGGTTACCATTCGTTCCCTCACTTTACATGGGCACACCCAAGAAATTTGTGCACCAAGATGTGAAGAAATCCATCATAGTTTATCTGGAGGAGAATGCCCATGGCACCGAAAATTACACCCCGCTCAGCAACGGCAGCAACGCGCTGAAGATCAGGTCCCGTTTTGACGACCTCTCCTGGGCATGCAAGAGCAGCAGTATCGCGGAGGTCATCCTCACGTGGCACATCGCCACGAGCATCTTGGAGGTGGAGCACAAACCACAGCCTAACAAGGCGGATAAGGGGGGCCGAGCAAAGTGCTCGGTTGGTCAGATGCCATTTTTTAAAAAGAACAAGGCGGCGGATCAGGAGCAGCCTGACAAGGCGATGACCTCGAGCAGGGTGGCGATTAGCCTGTCCAAGTACTGTGCTTACCTGGTTGCCTTCCATCCGGAGCTGCTCCCTGACAACCCGGAGAAGGCCAAGGCAGTTGTTAAGGATATGAAGGCGGAGCTCAGAGAAATGCTTGGGCGCCAGGATTACTACCTGTCTCCGTTGAGCAAACGAGTTAAGAAGATCATGGAAGAGGATCAGAAACCAGAAACTGCGAGTTTCTGTTGTAGAGGAGTTAAGAAGATCAGTGATAAAAAATCAGGAGGAGTTGTAGAGGAGGCCAAGAAGGATCAGGCAACAGAAACTGCGAGTTGTGATCAAACCGGAGTTGTAAGGAACGGCGCAAAGCTTAGGAGAATGCTGATGGCCGAAGATGACCCAGAGGGAGTTCGGAATGCGTGGGCGTTGTTGGCCGACGTGTGGACGGAGCTCGTGTTGTTCGTGGCGCCGTCCAGCGACGAGGAGTGCGTCAAGGCACACGAGGAAGTGCTTGTGCAGGGCGGCGAGTTCATCACCGTGCTCTGGGCGTTGACCACGCATACCGGGGTCTCTCGCCGCGCCACCCAGCCCACGGACGACTGACTCCTTGTGTGCGCATTGCACTGGAGCAAACTAAGCTCCATGCATGCGCGCGGTGTGATTGTTTAATTGCTTTTGTGTCTGCTCTCGCGCGCGCTTGTAATATTGATCGATTCTTGCCTTGACATGATTCAAGGATCCAGAGCTCCCTTCATTATTGATGGATGGAATGTGTTTCAAGTTAGTCTTGTATTATTCTCTGACTCTCTGTATGCGCGTTTGCAAATTCAGCAGTGTCGAAATTATATGATGCATCTCGATTGTTCAACTAGTTTCTGTCCAAAATCAGTGCCATACACGTATATATCAGCAAACCCTTTTTTTTGGAAAACTTTATTTTCAGGGGGGGGGGGGACCCCCTCTCCCCCATGCTGTTCCTTGTTGCAATGGAGCCGCTGCACAAGCTTTTCCAATATGTCCAACAAAAAGGTCTGCTGCAGCACGTCAATAATAAATACGCCAATTTCAGAGTTTCCTTATATGTTGACGATGCGGTGTTATTCATCAGACCAATGGAAAAAGATTATAGGGTTACCAAGTTTCTCAAAAGTCTTGCTAATGCATCAGGGTTTATTTCTAATGGGGAAAAGTCAGAATTTTATGCCATTGGGTGCCAGGAGATCAATCTTACAGTTGGACAGTCAGCAGAAAATTTCATCCTTCTCGTGTACCTTGGCTTACCACTACATTAAAAAAAAAAAAAAAAAAAAAAAAAAAAAAAAAAAAAAAAGAAAAGAAAGAAGAAGAAGAAGAAGAAGAAGAAGAGGAGCAAATCTGCTATTCAAGTAGTGCAGAAGATAGGCACTACACCATGAGAAGGTTTTGCCTACACTCTCTACTGATGGCAGAAGGCACCTACACCAACAGAAAAAGTGTCGGCATTTCCCGACATAATTATTACCTATGCCGCAGATAATCTGTAGTTCATTTTTGACCCTATGCCAACAGTTAATACTTCTGCCGACAGTTAAACCTTTGACAACATTAGACATTCACCGACAGTTATCTACTTTTCCCAACACTTAACATGTGAACCAATCTTGTGTCCAGCATCAACAGCATGTACTTTTGCATGCATGTAAACTGTCGGGAATTGGGTATACCACACCACAAATATAATGCAATATTAATACAAATAGACCCACAATCCATGAAGAAATGCTACAGTACATTATTGTCAAGGACTTGCATCATACAAACAGTTCCAATTCAATATATAAACATAGATATCCATTGGATGCAACAATTGTGTACATATCCATCTTCGGGCTGTGGTGGTTGCACGAGCAGATGAGTGGCCAGCGACGGGAAGGGGGCAAGGCGCTTGGCGGGGGTCGTGGAGTGACGAGTGTTGTGGACGCTAAATGGGAAGATAGGGTTAGTGGTGGCGATTGGTGAGTTAGGTGGGGTGGGCCTTAGCCGAATGATTTTTCTTCGGACCCATCAACCAACGCCGACACTTAAAAGGTGATTTTCCCACACATGCTTAGACGTTGAAAGCTACGCTGACAGTTTACTTGTTACATGAGTGACGCCAACAGCTAATTAGTTGCCCTACGTGATGATTGCTGACAGATAAACTGAGGCAAAATCAATAAACATTTGCCTACAGATAATTAGTCACTGATGAGCCATCTTTCCCTACACTTCACTGAAGCCAAAAGTGTGCTATGGTGTAGTGAGGAAATCAATTGCCGGGTTGGAAAAAAAATATGTTGCCCTATCCAGGAAGGGAGATTCAGGTCAAAACAGTTCTTCCAGCCATGCTGACTTATTTTCTCACCTTATTCAAGTTACCCAAATAGCCGATCAAGGCTGTTGATAGATAATGCAGAAGTTTCCTATGGTTTGGGAATGATCCAGGAAAGGTGAGAGGAGGACATTGCTTTGGTCAGATGGAAGGTCTGCGCGAGACCAAGAATATTGGGAGACCTGGGAATTAAGGATTTGGACAAATTTTGTCGAGCTTTGAGGCTTAGATGGTTGTTGCATAACTATGGGGTCAGGTTGACAGACCTTAAATTCCTGCTTAAACATCGGGACCCAGTTGCCAGGGATTTATTCTTTGCATCTACTCTAAATAAGGTTGGTGATGCTTAATACATGTTTTATGGCACCCTCGAATGAACATTTACACTGGAGCTTTTTTCCCCAGAAAAGGGGGGCCTAAATCGTAAAGCAAGGTTATTCTAATAGACTACTATAAATTATGTAACTCCCTGAATCCTGTTGTCATGTTTCGGTTTTGTGGTGTCGACCTCCGCTCCTCAGGTGTGTTAATCTGACTCTAACAAAACAGCAGCCATGGTTATTTCGGTGCAAGCTCTGTGCAGCACTGCGTCTTTCCTCTCTGCTTGTGGCCTAACTCAACATTCTGTGTCGTCCACTACGCCTCCCTAGGTCCTGGCACCAGATCCGTGCCAACTTGGCGATATCTGGTGTTGCACGGTGGCTGGCCAATATAGGAAGAACCTCATCGATGCACTCTGCACTATGCAACATGGGGCCCATCAAGACGATCATCCCGCACGAGGCAACAGCTTCTTGAAGGGCCGTTAAGAAGTAGAGTGAGTAGTGATTGCATTAGAAGCCACATCAGTGAACCACTAATATGTACTACACCTCCCGCTTGTGCAATGTCCATTCATATGCATACTACACGTCCGGCCATGAATAGGGTTTATTTTGACAGTTGATTAAATTGTCGCAAAAAAGTTAGAGTTTTTAGCAAGCATTTAAGTACAGAACAGGACTTTGGTAGGGAGTAGTAATGCATGCTATGCCTGGATATGCCAAAATGATTTCCTCCAGCAATGGACGTCATACTCCCCGCAATAAGAATGCAGTGACCTGGAGTGCACTGGCGGAGCCAGGGCCGGCGGGAAGGGAGGACCGCATTGAAAGCTATAGCTAATTAACAGGATGATTAATGATTAATCGTCTTAATAGCCTCATTACTGTTCATTCCTAAAAATGGTAAGCAAACCAGGGGGGGCCGGAATGATGAATCAGGCCAAGACCTTGTGGTAGACTATTTCCCGAAGCCTACCTTTGCTATAGACGAAACATGCAAATATGTATCTCTCTCTCTCCTACAACTTTCTTCTTCGCCACATATCTGAATCTTTCTCATGGTAGATGCAAACTCAAGGCGGGATGAAGTATGATGAAACGAGCTAGGCACCAAGCATGGTAAATTATTGCAGTGTGGTAGGAACATGAGGGTATATTATGCCATTCAATCTCACACACGATGTACAAATCATAACTGCTACCAATATTGTAATAAGACACCCTCCCGTACGTACGTAGTGTTCTCATTTCTCTAACGACCCTACCTCGGCACAGCTCAGCACAACATTCGATCTTTTGTACTGATCACCTTCAGCTTAAGTACCTCGGCAGTACTTACTAATAGAATTATACTATGACATAGTGAGGCTACACAAAACGATTTCGGTGTCCTACATGTACTGCCGCCCTGGGTGGCTACCTACAATTCAAGTTATTACAAATTTTTAAGTTTCTTTACAAAAGGATGGAACTTTTTGTATGTTTATGAAATTTCATCAAGTGGCCAAGAGTTTTCTACGAAACATATTATTACCAACAAAAAGCACTAAGAATTTCCAACAAAAATATAATCATAGGCTACTTAAAAGACAACACTTCAGAAATAGCCAAAACGACTACAAGATCCTGATCCATTTGAGAAAGAGTAAAATGCACCGTAAGTCCTCGGACTTGTCCAGCTATGTTATCCAGGTCCATGAACTTTTATTTTGCAGTTTTATGGCTACAAACTTGTTTACTTATGTCATCCAATTCCATAAAATTTTATTTTGGCTTTTTTCATCTACAAATTTGTTTATCTGTGTCATCTAGTTCCACGACCTTTTTTTTTCAATTGGATGTGATGCAGCATGGATGGAAAAATAATAATATACTTTGTGCTTCATTATTATTTTTTTATTCCCTGAGACTGCAAGGCTATGTAACTGAAAAGTTGTAATAATAACAGATTGTGTGCGCTTGTAAACAGATTTCTATTTTGTAGGAAAAATATAAATTATATTGCTCTAGAATGTGGACCTCACTACGAGAGAGAGCTTGCTGCGGAGCTGAGATACTAGTCATTCTAGGAGAAGAAGTTGGTGGGTGTTATAGCTCTCCCCAGGTTCCTCCTTTCATTAGAGTGCATGCTCTTCAAAACGCAAACAATGTTGATAATGTCGTGGTACCGGCGGATGAAATTTTAAGGCCATACCGGATATCAGTTTTCAGCCAATAGCACACAAGGGATCATTCCCAATTTCTAGGGCTTCTTTTTACCCTGTAGCTAAAATAGGCATTACTTGGACATGTGGGTAGTGGTTACCAGAATTGAACACGTGATTATTCTAATCCTCTTACTTCATATTACATGGAAAGCTTGTCTTTCTTTATTTGATAATGGGAAAACAGAGCATAGCAGAGCAGCTCCCGGGCGAAACCTCGTTGCAGGAAGCAGCACAGATCGCAAATCTTGCGTGTCTTCTACCCGCGCGTGTCTGTGTGGTTGCTCAAGTTGCTACAAAGGTATGCATTGGATACTCCTGGAGTGTACGGGACTCTGGACTACCGTGAAGTTCACAAGCGATGGCCAAGTCAGGTGAATTTAAGATGGTGGTCACTGGTGACCAGAGCTGTGGAAGAAAGCATGGTCAGAATTTCAACAAACATCTTCTTGTCTTATTTGACAATGAACCGAAAGAAAAGCAGTAATACATAGGTTAGGTGATCTCTGCGCACGGGTTTAAGCTCAGCCGAAGATATTCAACCAATTAACAGGACAGAGAGATGAAAACGGCATGCACCGAAGAGGATGGACGCAATCTCGCCCAGCAAGATAGTATTCCAAGCTCGGCTTTCTAGCTGGTAAGAGAGGAAGGCAAGCTTGAGATACCCCATGGCCCATGCATGATCAACTGAATGGAAGGTTATCGGGTCTTGAGGCCTTTAGCGGGCGCACTGTCACACCCGGTTCAAAGAAAATAACCGAATGTACTCACATGTATGTCAGGATTAGTTAACCATACATGTAATCGACAAATTGTGAAATGTAACACTCTACTTTGAAACAAAGCATATAACATAAAAGAAAAGCTTAAAGGACAAAAAGAAAATAAAGCAACAGCAGTTTTCTATTAAGCAACACTTTGTTGTAACATCCGACAAGGTGATCAAACTCCAAGGTTCAAAGCATTATTACAAACTCAAAGTCATAAACATAAGAAAACTAATTATCAAAGATCCAATCATGTGTGCATGTGTAATTCAGCTACTCCCATGACCCATACTCGCTTTATTCATTTGCACCTGGAAAGATGAAAAGGGGTGAGATAAACTCAGCAAGCAACGGCTATGAATACATACATATCTCACATACAGTTGGTTATTAGCTTTTAAAACGAGTGAACATAAAACAACCAACATGAGGAGCAATAATTCAAACGAAAGTAATCTTTCAATCAGATCATGATATATGAATCAACCATCTATAATTCTCCAAATAATTAATCATCCAAGAATCTCCATGAATAAATCAACATCCTCTAATTTAACAAGAATGTATGCATGCCATGATGCAACTCCAGTTAAGAGTTTTATGTTGGATGATGCCAACCTCTCATGCAACTCCATGTACCGGTACTAGTCATGCACGATGGCAATGACAGGCCTTTAATCTTCAGATGAATTAATGCATATGTATGACAAGTATGAATGACACTGATGATCGCAATCAGTACAAGACATAATCATTATGGAGTAATATAAACGACATAGATAAAACTGATCCGAGTGTCAAGCATACAACATATTGAGTTTGACAATCAATCTTCATGCATCACTGAATAAAATCAAATAAGCAATCATCCATCATCAATGGTTCAGCGAGAAGTAAAGCATTTGGTAGTATTTCTGTTGTGTTCGCCATTTTATTCAGAAACAATGCAAAACATGCATATAGACATAGCGATTGCCACATCCCCTACGTTACTTGCCTCTTAACCGAAGACGATGAAGAGAACTCGCCAAATCAAGGATTAGAAGTGCTACCACCTGATTCAACAGTAGTAACGGCATATTTAAAATCAAATCATCATATAAAAACTGAATGTAAAGCGTTCCTATGGTCGTTTGCAAAGAAAACCCAAAATAGTCCCGTTACGCCGAAAACTGTCTCGACAGAACAGTCTGCTTATTATTTTTGTAACTATTTTTATAAAACAAATAACAGGATAAATTAGCACACTAAGATCATGTACAGAAAATTATCTACAAGATTTCTATTGAACTCAAAAATTAGTTCTGACTGTAAGAGGGGTTAAACTGACGAACAAAACAGGCATTCAGGTTCTCGCTACTATGCGAACAGCTGATATTCAGAAAATCGTATCTCCATAAATACAAAAAGAAATTAGGTGTTTACGCACTCTATGGAAAGGTATTGAAATCCTCTACAACTTTCATGTTCGCATGATGATCAGATTCGAATCCTAAAGCCCCGGAAATCCTGTTCGTTCTAGTTACAAGCAGTCTGAAACTTCAGGGCAGTTCAATTCGTGAATTCTAATCTCGACCCTAGACAAAATGCTCATCTGATCCAGCGCTGAAGAGAAACGTCATTAAGGAAAGGATGGACTTCGTTTGTTACCTAATCAAGGTCACAATCCCCCGTTTGTTCTACTGCTTAGAGCCTGTCCCTTCCTGCGACATGCCTGCTCGCTGTGAGCCGAATTGCCCCTGGAGGACAACGTTGAGCACACCAGCAGGAACTCGTATGCATAAACTCACTTGGAGGATGGCATATCTAGATGATCGCCTCAACCAGCAAGGAGAACACAGGAACGAAGAGCGCCACCGCCTCCGATCGCCACGATCTGAAGGAACATAAACCGACGTTACTACCGTGAATAGGGACGTGGGTTGTAGGCTTGTAGCAGGTCCGGACTCTTCTATTTAGGCCTGGTTCACTCCATTAATTAGCCCACTAATCAGGCCCAAAAACAAAAGGCTTAATTCATTATTTTTCCTGGGCGTTATATTCTCCCCTCCTTAAAAGAATTCGTCCCCGAATTCTACCGCTTATCGCTAAGAACAAAACTTGATATTGAGAAAGAAAAGCTTCTTCACATACCGTTTTCGAAAAGTTGAGGGTACTTTCGACGCATTAGTTCCTCAAGCTCCCAAGTAGCTTCCCTCTCAGATTGATTCAACCAAAGTACCTTCACATACTTGATCACCTTCCTTCTCAAAATACGTTCTGAGGTTTCCAATATACGAATAGGATGAGACTCAATAATGAGATCCTGCTCAATAGTGATAGATCCAAATCAATCTTGTGCTCTGGATCGTGAAGATACTTCCTCAACATCGAGACATGAAAAACATTGTGTACCCCCTTCATGGTCCGGTAACTCCAATCGATAGGCTAGTTTTCCGATGCGTGCAATCACCAAGAAAGGACCAATGTACCTTGGGCTAAGCTTCCCTTTGGTGCCAAACCTCACAATGCCTTTGGTCGGCAAAACCCTTAAGAAGACATGATCTCCAACCTCAAACTCTAGCTCACACCTCCTCACATCTGCGTAGCTCTTCTGCCGACTCTAGGCAGCCAACAAGTTATGACATACTTCAGCAACTTTATCCACAGTTTGTTGAACCCAATCCGGTCCTAAAAATGCCTTCTCTCCTACTGAATCCCAACATAGTGGCGATCTACACCTCCTGCCATAAAGTGCCTCATATGGTGCCATCTTAATGCTAACATGGAAGCTATTATTATAAGCAAACTCAGCTAAAGCCAGGTGATCCTCCCAACTGCCTTTCCATGTAAGCACACAAGAACGCAACATATCCTCCAAGGTCTGAATCGTTCGCTCAGATTGTCCATCTGTCTGTGGGTGAAATGCAGTACTAAGATTCCTATCTGTCTTAAAAGCCTTCTGCACACTCGCCCAAAACTTAGATACAAATTTGGCATCTCGATCTGAAACGATGGTCTTTGGGACACCATGTAACCGCACAATTTGTGAGACATAACGAGGACCCAAATCGTAAGCTGAGTAAGTACTCTTCATAGGAATGAAATGTGCTGACTTTGTGAGTCTATCAACCACAACCCATATAGTATCCATCCCTCATGGTGAACGAGGTAGGCCACCCACAAAATCCATAGTGATGTGCTCCCACTTCCACTCAGGGATTGGTAATGGTTGCAATTTATCTGCGGGCCTCTTGTGCTCAGCTTTGACTTGCTGACAAACTCCACAAGATGCAACATACTTAGCTATATCCACCTTCATTCTCTTCCACCAGAAATTCTGCTTCAAATCCCAATACATCTTTGTCTCATCAGGGTGAATAGTGTACAGAGTACGATGTGCTTCCTTCAGAATATCCATTTAACATCAGCCTTTTGAGGAACACAAAGGCGTCCTCGAAAGCGTATTGCTCCTTGCTCATCAATACTGAATTCCTTTGGCTTACCCTCCATGATGCGTTTCCTAACACCTTGAAGAAGACGGTCATGTTGTTGTGCTTCCTTCACTCTCTGTGGTATAGCGGACTCAATTATCAACTGGGTCTCTGTCTGTGCTGTACCGGCATAGCAATAGAAAATGCTCATCTTATCAAACTCTGCAATCAAAGGATTTAGTCTCTTAGGAACACCAGTCCTACTGAGTGCATCTACCACCACATTAGCTTTATCTGGATGATACTGAATAGTGAGATCATAATCCTTGATCAACTCAAGCCATCTTCTCTGCCTCGAATTCAGGTCCCTCTAAGTAAAGATATATTTGAGACTCTTATGATCAGTAAAGATATCACAAGACTCTCCATAGAGATGATGCCTCCAAATTTTTAAAGCAAAAACCACAGCTGCCAACTCTAAATCATGAGTCGGATAGTTTTGCTCATGAGTCTTCAGTTGCCTCGAAGCATAAGCAATCGCACGACCCTCTTGCATCAAAACACAACCAAGTCCAATGCGTGAAGCGTCAGTATAGATAGTGAATCGTTTGCCACTCTCAGGCAATGTGAGAATAGGTGCATTCACTAGCTTTTCCTTCAAAGTGCAAAAGCTATGCTCACACTCCTCAGTCCAGATAAAAGGAACTCCCTTCGGAGTGAGTCGTGTCATTGGCTTGGCAAGAATAGAGAAATCCTTCACAAAACGACGATAATACCCAGCAAGGCCAAGAAAACTCCTGATCTCAGTCACATTGGTTGCTCTTTGCCACTTCACTACTGACTCCACATTCTTTGGGTCAACAGTAATGCCGTCTTGATTAATAACATGACCAAGAAAAGCGACTTCGCGCAACCAGAAAGCACACTTCTTCAACTTGGCATAGAATTTATTCTTCCGAAGAGCCTCCAATACCAATCTCAGATGAATTTCATGCTCTTCCTCAGTCTTAGAGAAGATCAAGATATCATCAATGAATACCACCACAAAAACATCCAAGTATTCATGTAGCATCCTGTTCATAGCACCCATAAAAGCAGCAGGGGCATTTGTTAGTCCAAAAGACATAACAATGTACTCATAATGCCCGTACCTTGTGCTAAAGGCAGTCTTCTCAATATCTTCTTCCTTATCCTCAATTGATGATAACCAGAATTCAGGTCAATCTTAGAAAATATCTTTGCACCCTTCAACTTGTCAAATAAAATCTCAATATGCGGCAGCGGGTACTTATTCTTGATGGTTACTTGATTAAGACCCCGATAATCAACACAAAGTCATTTTGAGCCATCCTTCTTCTCAACAAAAAGGACCGGCGAAGCCCATGGGGACTTACTAGGCCGAATAAAACCCTTAGCCAAGAGATCATCAAGTTTCTTCTTCAACTCCACTTGCTCAACTGCGGCCATTTTGTACGGGCTCTTAGAAATCGGCTTCGTACCAGGAATAAGCTCTATGCGGAAATCTGCTTCTCTCTCAGGAGGCAATCCTGGAAGCTCTGCAGGGAATACATTAGGGAACAAGCATACAACACGAATATCTTTAATACGTGAGATAATGTCTTGCCCCTCAACAAGAGACCAAAGAGCACCGGACTTCACCATCCACCTTTTAGGGAAAAGGTTGCAAAGAAGAGAGAGTGTATACGGCAAAATACTCCCCTGAAAGATAATCTCCTATCCTGACGGAGCCAGCAAAGTAATAGTCTTTCAAAAGCAAGATATGACTGCATGATATTGATAAAGCCAATCCATGCCGAGAATGACATCAAAAGAATCCAAGGAAATCATCACCAAATTGACATAGAAATCCTCCTCACTGATAGTGATAGCACAACCAGGGCAAACATTGGAGCTACAAATAATACCATTGGGAGAATTGACCACTACCTACTCCCCAATCCTTTACACGGATAAATTTGCCCTTCTAGCAAAATCTAGAGAAACGAACAAAAAGCTAGCACCAGCATCAAATAAGACATGAGCATCATGATAATCCACGGGTAAGATACCTGTCACCACGTCGTTGCGACCTCTCGTCTCAGCAGTAGGCAAAGCATATATTCCCGGACGTGACTGAGAAGAAGAAACTCCTGGAACCTGAGAAGAAGTCCCCACTCCTGACTGTGTCGGTGCTGCAGGTAACTGAGTAGTCGGCTGTGGCAAGTAGTAAGCACCAGTAGTAGGAGGAGCTGGAAGATACTGTATCTGAGGAGCAACAGGAGCCTGCAGGTACTGTGGAGTAGGAGCAGCCAACATATGCGCTAAACCCCTAGTAGAAGAAGATGTTGAAGCAGTAGACACTTTCTCCCAAGTGACTTTACCATTAGGATTCTTGCGGCACACTGGATCTTTATGGCCAGAGTGACCACAAATAGAACAAGTTCCCTTTCAGGAGCACTCACGCTGCATATGAGGATCACCACACCTGAAGCACACCAAGCCAAATCCTTGCTTAACAATAGCATTCTAACTAGTAGCCCCTGAAGAGCGTGTCTGAGAAGATCCGCCTTGATATGGATGATGGCATTGCTGACCCTTGTTCTTATGAGTAGGACCACCAGAATGGCCCTTCTTCTGATCCTTCTGCTGATCTGTTCCAGATGCCTTGCGGATATCATCAGTGTAATCCTGTTGTAACTCAACTCCAGAAGCCTGCTCCACCATACTGCGAAAATCGGTGACTCTGAAAGCACCAAGCACATGGCGGATAAAAGGCCTCAAACCCTGCCTGAAATGCCTAGCCTTCTCAGCATCATCTTGAGCCACATGTGGAACAAAGCGAACAATCATCTTGAGCCACAGTAGGAATTCAAAGCTGAGTTAGCTGATGATCGAAGGAGCCCTGCATTTTATACTAAGATTCTGGCAAGACAATCAGTTTTCATCAGCTTGAATAGCAGAAACACAATAAACAAAACATAGGAACATTATGAGACAGAAGAAGAAAAACAATTGCATGAAAAATGTGTAAAACATTTCTTGGTGGTCGATCAAAAATGTTAATAACAACAATAGAAACAAGAGAGATTGAGAAAATGAAGAAACACAAATTGTGCAAGCTACCGCTTGGTCACCAGTATGTAGTTAAGTAGGACGATATGAATTAGTCATCTTCATTGAGATACTGAACAATCATGAATCTCCTTTTGCTGGATCAGTAGGAATACCTGGTGTCGGGTACCTAAAACTAGGTACCCGCGGTTAACCTCATAATCACAATTAGCTACGTATAAATCCCCAGGGGGCCGGGCCAAGTACCGCAGCCTCCACCCAAAGGCTAAAGAACAGGCCGGCCCACGTTGCAGGACGGGAGCGGGCCAAATAGAGCCCAGCGCCACACTAGGCCCCTGACCGAACAGGATCCCACATGTGTGGAAGCGACCCGACCCCTCGCTAGACCCCCCAACCCCCGAAGGGTCAGGGAGAAACTCCGCCTCGGCCGACCCCGAGCTCCCGAACCTTGCCATGACAAGGGGGGGGGGGGGGTCGAGCGGCAGGGGTCGAGCCGTGGCCGGTGGAGCGCATTTAATAGGGCACAAGTGGGCGTCCTGAGCCGCTGCTCCGCACGTCACGGGGAGACGTTTTACAGCGGTCAAGCCGCCTCCCCATGCTTTAACAGCCCAAGCCGTAACCCAACAGTGTTGGAACAGTACGTGAATAGTCGAGAAGAGGACCCGGACACCCCCGCCGCGCCGGACTGCAGCCGGCATCATCGTCCTCGTCCGCGAACGTAGGCATCGAGGAAGGAAGTGCACATCCCTGCCAAGCCGTCTACCTACACCTTTTCATTACTTTCTTTTTCTTTTTTCCTCCATCCTTGTAAACGGTCAATCCTCCCTTGTCAGGATAAAAGGAAAGATTGACTCGCAGCCTGATACGGCACTCAGAACACACACGCTCACTTCTCCTCGCCCTTGCAGCGCACACCAGGGCGAACACCCACAAACACTTAGAGACTTGGGAGCACTACCCTCTCTCGCCAAGCTTGTAATCCCCAACTACGAGCAATACGATCCGAACCCACTCACTGAACGTAGGGCCTCGATCGCCCGAACCAGTATAATCCTTTGTGTCAACCCCGTATTTCCCCAAGCAACCAAACGCGTAGTCTAAATTTACTCATCAGCCGGTTTCTCAATGCCGACAGTTGGCGCGATAGGTAGGGGACCTCTGCGCGCTACGGTTGCGATCCTCTCCACCTCCGATGGCGGCATCATCGTTGTCCCGCGGCGCTCGCGGACCGGCCCGCCGAGCGATCCGCGATGCCACAGACCCAAGTGAGAGCGGGCTCCTGCCCACTCTGGTCTTCCCGGAGCACGAGGTCATCTGATTCGGAAGCCTAGAGTTCGAAGCCAACTACACCGGTCACCCGCAGCTGATGCAGGAATATCCGCCCCTCTTCGGGAGAGGGCCGCTCACCATCCGTCCCCAGCTGGCTCGGGACATGGATGGCTCCAACCACGAGGTGCGCATGGATGCGCACTTTGGCCCGAACCCGCGGCCCGATGAGTATCATCGCGTGCACTATACTCTCGCGATCGCGGCCGCTCACCTCCATGGCCGGCCGCTGTACCCACTGGAGGAGCAACTTTGGGGGCGCCCCGACACGCTCCCCCCGGCGTTGTGGCGCATGATGGAATCGCTCGAGTGCATGGTCATCACCCACCTTTCGCCCACACCCTCGCCGGTTGGGGGCCATGGGGGTGTGGCGCTGCGCGTGGCCAGTCGGCCCCGCGACCCGCCATTCCTGCAGGTGGTGCGGACGGGGCCGCAGCAGTTTGCCTTGTCGCATCGAGGCATATCTCAGCTCGGAGCCACGCGCTTCCGAGTGCCGGTGCGTCTTTTACACACTAGCCAACATGCCGGAATCCGAATTCTGGCGGTGAGGCGTCCCTTTACCTCACGGCCTTCGCAACATCGCGGACCAGTTTGAACGCGAACTCGCCCACCTTCTTCCCCCATCGGCGTGGGCGAACGCACCCATGGCTGAGGCAATGCGACGCGACCTGGTTATCCCAACCCCTCTCCCCGTCACGGTCGGGGGATGGCCCGAGGACCGCGGCCTTCGCGCAGACTCCGAGACCGACTCTGACTCCTACCTACTCGACGAGTGCTTCGACTTCGTCGGCCACGACCCTGCGCACGAATGCTGCATGGTTGGCAGCGCCGAGGGCCACGTCGATGACCTTGGCGCCGACACTAGTACAGATCTGCTGATTAGTGAGAATTTTACTGTAGATCCATCACTATTTTGGGGGTTTTTCCCGTTTTCGGCCAACTTTATGACGTTTTTCGCGGTCCATCACAAACAAGCCTCATTTGTGACAAAAATCCGTATAAATCGATGAACAATTTTGTCCGGTGTTGCCAGTTTACTATTCTGGGCAGGTTTTGGGTGGCCGTTTCATCACTAAAATCCCGTTCCGAGTACGGCGACCAACGGGGACTCACAATTTTCGTCATAAACCCAACCCCACAGCCATTTTTGGCCTGCATGTCATCCTTATCAGCAAGAGGGGGGCCATGTGTCAGGCTTCACGGGCACACGGTCAAACTATTTTTGTCACTAAAATTTTGTTTGATCGCGTAAAATGCCACAAGGCGCAAGCAAAGGCAACTGGGGCCCACGTATCTGGAGACGGGGTCCCAAGACTATGTATTTTTCATCATTTATTTCATTTGCCAGCGCGTTCATGCCACAGTATGTGGGCCCACATGTCATCAACGTGAGTCCCATGATCAAGTAGTTTTCGTCGCAGCTATGGTTTGCAGTTTTAACGTGGGCCCACGTGTCTGAAGTCTGAACGTGTCCCACAATGAAGCACTCACCGAGCCCATGTGTCAGCTACGTGGGTCCGTCTGTCCCATTTCAGTGAACCGCTTGTCAGGCTTCGCCGAGGCCTACTTTTCCACTCGTCCAACAATTTTTTTTATGCGACGTGCCTCCGTCGGTCCCATTCTGTGACCCACCTGTCAGGTTTCACTGAGGCCTACTAGTATTGTACTACTTTTCCAACATTTTATTCATCCCTCTAATGCCACATGGCATTGACGTTTAGGCCCACATCTATGTATCTTCAGTGATGGGTTGAATCTTGGTCTGGGCCAGCTGTTATAGGGCTTGATTGTAATTCACAGAAGCCTTCATCGGCCTGCTTCCCATGGCCCACAGCACTATGCGGGTCCCAAGACCAAGTAAAATTTTCGTCGCAGTGGTTTGACTACTAGTACTAAACGCGTCGCACAAGGAAGCATTCGTCGGGCCCGCATGTCAGCTGTGTGTGGATGAAGCCAATGGCATACAGGTATTTCCCCTCAGGACATGTGGGCCATGATGGCATATTAAGGGGTTTTAGTTAAAGCCAATGGCATACAAGGTATTTTAACTCATAACAAAGTACTAGTACACTAACCCCTTGTTACAAATGACAACCGCAGCTAGCACCAACACGGACACAACAGCTCTTCCGTCGTCAGTGCTTCAAAACCATCAACGGCCAAGCAAAATGTGCTTTTATCATCACTAGCAACGAACAAAATAGATAGGAGAGTATGATGATCAATTCTTGTGGATGATGAGGTACAGCATCATCACGCAAACCAGGATCCCAACCATCATCCAGACCCTCTTTTTCTCCCCTTCGCTGGACAGCCACCTAGCCTGTGACAGCTTGGCCAAGACAATCCACTTTTTGAGCTCATCCACCATCTGCTTCATCCTCCGCTCCATGGCCTCCTCTCTCTCCTTCAATCTCTGCTCCATGTTGACCTTTGCTGCGAGAGCATTGCAAAGCTTGTTAGAACAATGCCTCCTTGCTCGCATAAACTGAATTGACTGATGCCACAGCTCCTTGAAGGACACCTGGACTCTCTCCGGCCATTCCGGGTCAATCCACTTGACGTAGGAGCACTGCTTTCCGTCCTCCTGCAGAAATGGGAGAAGTGGAACCAAAATACTGTTAGCAAAACGGACTACCTGAAAACAGCGATATAGAGCAATATGAATCATATAGCATGAAAAAGGCAGAGGAAGAACAGAGCACGAACAAATAGAGAAAACCCTCAAGGCGGTAGCCGAGGAATCAGCGTCCAGTGCTCCTCCCGCCCTAGCAGACCTTCCTATGAGGACGACCATGGGCGCAGCGCTCATTCATGCTCATGTCGATCCCACGCTAGTGCCTCTCTTCCGTCTCGGGCGGAAGATCATGGTCCTAGGTCACAACAAAACAATCCCCAAATAATACCATTGGCGGAGCAAAATGAACCAAAGATCTAGGGTGAATCACAGGTATTCGAGCTCTCTGAATCGCTCAGATAGTCGCTGGAGTCGCCGGAGTAAGAGAAAGTGTGGACGGATTTGTCAGAGTCGTCTCCGGCGTGGGACGTCGAGGAAGACATCTCGAGGCTCGATGCCGTGACCTCGGGTCCTGCCAATGATCCAATCATTAATTTTGCTCAGATGCACACAGGGGATAGGCCACTGCTCGGCTCTTTCAATCACGGGATAATTGACTAGTACAGTACCAAGTAGCATCAACATGGAAAAATAAACGCAAGGCGAATCACCGTATCAAAAAATAGAGGCGAACTGCAGGATCTATAAATGGAGTAATAGGCAGTCTACAATTGCCTTAGTACAAAATATACTCTGTCTATGATTGGTATGAATAATTTCCGCAAATACAACATCGAACAGCTGCAGTAATATGTGCCGACTATGACCCTACAAGCAATCACGGTGCCCGCGGAGGCATAGGCACCATGAAGCCAAACACAGGAAGCATGAAAGCGGAAGCACCTAAAGCACACACGGGCTCTTCCGATGCAGGCGCCTCGGCACTGGGTTCCCCTGCAGCAGGTGTGCCGGAAGCCGGTTCCCCTGCAGCACAACCCTCGGCCGCCGCCTCCCCTGCAGCTCGGCGGCGCTCCCTAATCCGCGACCGTGTGATCACGCCACCACCAGCGAATCCGTCATCCTGCCTGTCGCGGCCCACCCCACCGAGACCGCTGCCATTCAAGCCACGGCCTGCACGGTGGCGCCCGCTGCCTGGCGCGCCCCAGGCACCACCAGCGAGTGAGCTGATCTGGTCACCGCGGCCTTCATGCTTGCCGCCGCCTCGCGCGCCACGGCCAGCAAAACCGAGAGGAGCGCCCCCCTCACCGTGGCCTGCCCAAACGCGCCCGACGCTACCTGACTTACCGCAGCCAGCCCCACTGAGCACGCCGCCGTGCCCGTCGCTGCCCGTAACAACGATTGCGCCGCCCGGCAAGCCGCGGTCGGCCCCCAGCAGCCCGCGACCGTGAAAGCCGCGGCCGGCCCCAAAGAGCCCGCGGTCGTGATAGATGGGACTGTCGCGGCCCCTCGCAAAACCTTCTCCCAACTCCCTCATGTAAGCCTGTAGCTGCCTTTGGTTCTGCCCGTCCTCCATCGGTGGCTGGCGCTCACAGGGATCCAGGAGCGAGAGAAATGGGAAAATGGTGAGGCAAGAACCGAATGGGATTTTTTATATTTTGAAGCCATCTCTGCAGCGCACTGATGCCTAGGGCAGATGCGTCAATGTGTTGATGGCAACTTGCCAGGAAGGCGGGAACACTGTGTGGATTTCGTCGTTTGACACGCCACATCAGATGAGACGAGCGCTTCCCAATTTTGACAAAATATTGAAGCTTTTTATTATGGTCAGTCTCAGTGGGGGTTTCATTAATGAGGCTCCACATCACATCAATAATGAGCGTGTTCAAGGAATCCCAACTTTAGACAAATCTCTATAGCTGTTGTGGTACTCTAGTCTCTCGAGACTGGCCTACGTTCATCGGATAGAGTCGGGACAAAACAGTTGCAACATGGGATAGAGTCTGATGAAACAGTTGCATCAATGCATCCTACACGGGTGCTCCTGCAGCAGAAGATTGTAGACCAAGGGATTGTCCCATGCCTGCATTCTCGCATCAAGAGATTGTCCCGCGTTCTCACTATCATCCAAGGGTAGCGCGCGCTGAAACAAAATTGTAGACCAATGTCTGGTGTTGCCGCGTTCATTTGATGTGTGTAGAAGATTACCTAATTTAATCCCATCTTGCAGCTTGCATGTAATGGATAAACCTGTGTACAAAGAAATCGGGATGGCCTTTGTTTCAGCATTGGACTGTGAGTTGTAGAATCCCTAGTCGTGAAATCTAGAGGTCAAAATCTTAATAGTATTTGTTTGTTTGGATCAAGTTCCACAATTCAGCTGTCAGTATCTTTTTACAATGCTCTAGATTGTAGAATCCAGATTCAAAAGCTGGCCCTTTTGTTTCAGTTTCTGCTTTCAGAGACTAGCATCTACGAAGTACAATTAAATGCTATAGACAAAGTGTCGCATCTCTTCGTTGCCTCATCGGGGTAGAAGCCCTTCCAGCGGCAGCAAAATGAGCATGTTATATCTATAGCTGACGTGGTACTCTCGAAACTGGCCTAAGTTCGTGGGATACAATCGTGAAACAAAACTGTAGACCATTGCGGTATGTTTAAATGCATACAACAAGGGATTGTCCCGTGCCTGCATTCTCGCATCATTGTATTATCCTGTGTTCTCACTATCATCCAAGGAGTAGCGCGTGCTGAAACAAAATTGTAGACCAATTTCTGGTGTTGCCGCGTTCAGTTGATGCGTGTAGAAGATAAACTTGTGTACAAAGAAACCGGGATGGCCTTTGTTTCAGCATTGGATTGTGAGTTGTAGAATCCCCAGTCGTGAAATCTGGAGGTCAAAATCTTAATAGTATTTGTTTGTTTGGATCAAGTTCCACAATTCAGCTTTCAGTGTCTTTTTACAATGCTACAGATTGTAGAATCCAGATTCAAAAGCGGTATGGATCGTCTGTATGTTTAAACGCATACAACAGGGGACTGTCCCCTGTCTGCATTCTCGTATCCAAGGATTGTCCCTGTTACACGGATAGAATCTTGCAGTGACACGGTCACACGGATAGAGTCTGCAGTGACCCATCTTGCTCCTGGGGCAGAAGAAACCTGACGTGACAAGCCGAGATCAGAGTATATGTTGAATATAAATCTCAAATTGTGAAATGATTCCCAACTTTAATCTAGTCTTGAAGCAACCGCAATGGGATAAGTGGTTCATAAGCGGTCCATTTTTCCTTTTAATTCGCAATTACAAATTCAAACATGTATAGATTCCTAATATATTATCCAAATGAGGTATTTTTTTTTAGAATTCTTGTAAAATCAAGATCTATCATCTGGTGCGTCTGCATCATCCTAATTGATTAAAGTGGTGCAATCATTTGTCCATTCGATATTAGTCACTATTAATTAGTTTATTCGCCTTTTTGTACCTCTCAAACGAAGTCGACTTTGGGGATGATCTTTGGCGAACAAGTACAAATTATACGTGTGTACATACTATATTTTTCATGGAATTTTTGAAAGAACACTGACCTGTATGTGTGTGATTCAAGGTGAAGTTGGTTCCGATCTCCATGTGACAACCACTCCGATGTAATGGCTCCACACAAACCCATCTTGAATACATTTAGAAAAATTCCTTAAAAATTCTATAGGCTCGACTACACTTGGAAAAGGCCCACAACAAATTGTGGCTTAGAAATCAAAAAAGTTTGGGAGATAGAAAATACACAAATTATTGGAAAAATCACCATTTTGTTTGTCTTTTTTGTGAGATGTGGCCCTGAGCAAGGTGGGACCCACTTGTCTGTGAGAGCTATCATCCCAGTACTGGTGGCTCGTCAAACATAGTACTACATAATTCGGGTGTTGTTTGGCTACAAGGACCGAAGTCTGCAAATATCACCTCACTAGTCACTACAGATTCTCTGCCGCTTCTTTTTCGTCGTTCCCGCTGCGCACCGCTGTTGTCGCCGCACTACCTCATCGTCTCAGACCGGCTTCCTACGCCATGGCTCCTCTATCGCTGACGTCCTCAGGCAACCCTGGCGGCAGCGGCATCAACGCAGGTGAAGAAGAATGGTCTAGGTACCTCCTTGGCTATTCCTACGACCAGGCGTACCCTGGCGTCCGCACTTTGTGTGACTCTGTCCTCAGCAATGGTGGGTCCAGGAGCACTCCACTCGGTGCAGTGAAGGAGGCGGCTGAAGAAGGTAAAGCTCCCGCAACTCTGTCGGCCAGCTCACCCTCAGTAAGTTCGATCCCCTGTTTTCGCAAAAGGTTCCATTAGGTTCGATCAGGGTAAGTTGGGTCTATTTTTTTTGAGATTATGGTTGATATTTTTCTTTTTCCATTGAGTAGTTTCCACTGCTATGATTACCACTGCTAGATCTGCTACATTTGTTGTCAACCAAGGTCGATCCATAGGTTTCGGATTAGAGTTGCTTCTTAAATTTCAGATGGGGAAGTTTTACTTTTGCCGTGCCTGTGGACTCTGTTCATGCAGTTGACCGATGATGAGGTGCTGTTCGACAATGGCATGCCACCATCCTCTGAGTACGTGTCGCCGTCCGACGATAAGGTGCCGCCGTCGAACAATGACGTTCCTTCCAACTATGGGGTGTCGTCTAAGGAGGAGGAGGAGGAGCAGGAGCAGGAGGATGAGGAGCAGGAGCAGGAGGATGAGGGGCAGGATGATGAGGAGCAGGATCTGCCGCCATCGGCGTTCACCAAATAGCCTAATTGGCGCGGCATCGACAAGGATAGCAAAAGGGTCTGCTACCATGGCTTGCCTCTACGGCGCAAGGTGTGGTGGGGAGAGAGGAACAGTGGCCGGCGCTTCCTGGGTTGTCAACTAGCGGTGAGTTCATTCACGGGTAGTACTTCTTCATGGCCATGCTCTCTTGCTCTCTTTTTGTAGTAGTAAATTGTTGTAAATGTGCGCAGGAGTCCCCGTGCACATTCTTCTGTTGGCATGATAACCCATGGGCGGTGAGGGTTCAGACGACCATGAACGACCTATGGATGCTGGGGTCGATCACCGTCCATATGGTGACAGAGGCTAGACAACAGCTGAGGAGCAAAGAAGATGAGCTAGGTCGTGAAAAGTAGCAAAGAGGAAGAACTCGAGGCGATGAAGAGGAGGAACACGGAAGAGCTCGAGGCGGTGAAGAAGGCATTTGGTAATGGCATTGCTGCAGATAACACAGCCGGGATAAAGCGTGCATGGATAGCCGCGCGGCCTTGGTGTGGCCATGTTCTCCTTTGGTGTTTCGGTCATGTTCGTCCACGGGATGTCAACCTCTAGCTAGGATAATATTTAATCGTTGTAATTCCAATTAGTCAGTGGCTCAGCGCGCTAGCTGTCGTAATAATCCAGCTGGTGGGCCTTTTGAACTCTTCTTACTTCTTAGACGCTAAATCCTAATGTAATTTGCGTTGTACATTTTCCTCTTTGTGCATGAAATGGATCCAGAAGACCAGAACAGAAGAAGTTGACACTCCATGCACGCATGCAGTTGACCCGGTCATTCCTTCTCTTGCCTGTACCTTTCAATGAGCGCATGCAGTTGACCCATGAAAGAAGTTCCTCACTGCTTTCTTGGTCCCACACGCCGCTGGTCCCACGTGTCTTTAGAATGGTAGCACGATGCTGCTAGGTGCCCGCCTCCCTGTTCTACGGCTCTATAAAACAAACCAGGACCACAGAGGCCTCACTACAGAAAGACTCTGCTTCTTCTTTGTTCCCATTCCCGCCGCGCACCACCGTCATCGCTGCACTCCTCCTTTCGCCTCGCTCAAGCTTTCTTGTGCCATGGATCCATATCCATCGGCGATGTCCACGCTCCAATCTAGCCAAAGCAGCAGTGAATACTTCAGCGGCGCCTCCAGCAGCAGCAACAACACGGAGGAAGAATGGCGTGACTACCTCGTCAACAACTCCGATGAGGCGTATGCCGGTGTCCACGGTGAGGGTGAGACTGTCTGCACTGATGGCAGATCCAGGAACCATCATGCTCCAGCAACTTCTCCAGTCAGGTCATCCTCAGTGAGCACGCCTGCCCGAAAAAACCCGGTCCTCTGTTTTGATTTGTTGATTTTGACAAGATTAGAGTCGATTTTGACAAGATATTGAGTTTACTGGGGTCAATTGGGACAGTATTAGGCTCGATTTTGTTGTCAGTGAGGTTTTTTCTGCTAGGATTAGTGTTGGATCTGCTACATTTCCTGTTAAGCACGCTCGGTTACACAGTTCAATTTGGTCGTAGGTTTGGGATTAGAGCTGTTTCTAAAAATCAGAATGAAAAATGTTATGCAGCCCGATGATTCTGATGATGACTTGTCATTTGGTGGTGGTGGTGGTGGTGATGATGATGATGATGGTGAGTCATCCTCTGATGAGGAGGAGCAGCTTCGGGTAGGACCGAGGAACCTGGATGGATGGGTATCGACGAGGATTCGGATTACCTCTGCGACCATGCCATGCGTCCATAGCGCAAGGTGTGGCGGGGAGGGCGGCACACCGGCCGATGCTTCCTGGGTTGTGAAATGGATGTGACTTCATATGCAACACATGGTTCATCATCATTTGTTTGCCATTGCTTTCTTTAGTGTTCAAATTGTTGTGCATGTTGATCATTGTGCGTAGGAGGCTCCGTGCGCTTTCGTCGTTTGGCATGATGGGCCATGGGATGAGAGGGCTCAGAAGACCATCAACGAGCTATGGGATAGCCATGTGGTCAGCGTGCGCGGGATGGACAAGTTTTATCGGCGGTTGATGAGGAAGAAGGCAGAGCTCTGGGCAGTGAGAACGGCATTCCGTCATGGCATGGCTGGAGCTAGTGCTGGCGAGATTAGGCGTGCATGGATGGTGACCACCATTGTCCTTTTTCTGCTGCTCTTGTTCAATCCTTAGGATGTCATCAAGCTCTAGATAGCTATGAACAATATTTTCTTCAATTTTAGTCAGTCGCATTTTGCTCTGTTTGTTTTTCCTCTATTTTACCCATGACATTAGATCCAGAACATAAGAAGCTACTGTATTAGTAACTGTTTTCTTTTCCGCTGTTTTTCTTCAATACATGACTCATTTTCCCACTTCCAATCATTTCCCATCCTTTCCCGCATCTATACCTTCGAATACAACGACTACTTCCCAGCCATGTTTAAGTTTACCCTTTGACATTGGACCTGCTCTATTCCACGGACTGCATTTCATTGAGATGGCTAGAACCAGTATCGTGGAAACGCAACCGCCTAGCCGTCTCCCTTGCGACAGAATACTAATAAATTAGACCGCTTCATCAGTCCAAAGCGTTGCCTGACTCCTCACTCTCCCACTTTGTTGCACTCCTCGCTCCTCTGTGCTCAGATCTTCCATGTATCCAGCGAGGCAGTCCTTCAGCCGGTGTCACTCCCGTTATGACCACCGCGGAGGCGGAAGGTCTCCTGGGGCAAGAAGATTGGCCTCGTCCTCGGTAAAGTTGACACATATCGCTCCCCATAGCTTTTTCTTTCCCCATTCTTTTGGGCTCTGGTAGAATAAACCTCGGCCAGGTTCACACATCTCAGTCTAAGGATGATTATGGTCAGCTACGGTACCATAAGCACTAGTAGGTTGGTGCATTATGGTTGATGTGAGTGTACTGTTCATCATGCAGAACAATGGCGGTTCCCCTGTGCGCGCGCAAGTTCTGGCGGTTCCATGGCCCAGCACTTCATCCGGTGCTGCCATGGCGCCCTCCAACTGCGCCCACAACAGGGGCGCCCATCCGCCCTCGCCGGCCCGGCGGTGGGTTCTGACTCCAGTGATCTCGCCGTGGTCTCCGTGGCCGGCCTCCATGAGCCCGACGTCGTCGTCTCCAGTCCAGGCTGGCTCGCTGCCACCTCCTCCGATCCCGATGGACCCAGTCCCTGCGGCCTGACCTCCCCGCGCTCCGAAGGCTACGTGGAAACCGACTCGGACAAGGACAGGTTCCACGGTTACAGGATACCCGTCCCGAAGGGTGATGCCCTGAGCGTCATCCGTCGTGACCCGGAGTGCTTCGTCTGTCCTGTCTGCCCTAATAAGAAGCCGAGGAAGTCCATGGATGAAATGGAGAAGCATGTCCTTAGCTTGGCTCTGCCATACGAAGACAAGTTCTCAAGCTGCCACCGTCGGGTGGCTCAGAACCATGGGTGGATGCCGTCGCTACCGTAGCAGTAGCAGTGAGCCGAGCGCTGGTGGTCTCGCCGTCCTTCCTTCGTCGAGTGCTTGTATCTTTTTATGCTTGCTTGTAGAGAATGCTGAAACTGTTTGCGGTGCCAAATACTTCTGTTTTGGAAAAGACGCTCTTCTAATCTGCTCTCAATGGATTTGGTGTGAACATCTTGTAGTACTGCACTCTGGACTTGTGGCTTGCTATTTATATCCGGTGAGTTTTATTTGTCGTCCCTGGACCTTCCACTGTGAAAAAGAACTAAATTTGCACACGTTTGACCCCTTAATTGCCATTGTACACAATTTATGCACGTATCTACACGATGGTTTATACAGTTTGCAGAAGTTACCTTGTGTGCATACTTTCCTACTGTGTGGGCATTTGGGGAATGTCTTTGTACCCTGGTTGGAACGCATGATTATTCTCGAAACACACGGCAACACGAAAAACGCAGTATTGAAGTTGGATGTCACTTGCATCTCTATAGGTGTTCAAAACGCAGGAAATGTTTCAAATGCAGTGATTAAAGTTCAACCTACTCAGGAACGCGGGATTCTCGAAACATAGGATCAGATATTCAGATGAGAGATATAGACACAATGAAATTTTTTCATGAGGTTGGACCTCAATCTTAGAATCCTTCCAAATCCCTATGAAACAAGCCATTCCATAGGAATTTCATAGGAATCTACCGTGTGCATTCCTTTGTTCCAAAGGGCTCTTGTTGCAATAATTCCTAGGATTGAAATCCTCCAAAATTCCTATCAAAATCCTATAGTCCAATGGAGGCCTAATTGGTGATTCACAATTTTCAGCGCTAAAATGTTGACCCGAGACTATCCGCTGCTTAAATTTGAACCTACTCACAGGAATATCTTGTGTTGAAGGTTGGTTGAGTGTTTGGAGCTTGCTCACACTCGTTCCTGTGAGTTTAATTTGACAAGACTGGACAATGCTGCCACTGCTAGCCGCCTGTGCCTTCCTCAAGGACTGTGAAGGAATCACAAGCTTTGGAAGACGTGGCTTGAGGCTTGACTTGTAAGCTAACTCTGTACTAGCCTACTACTAGTACTGTGCACCTCCTGCACAGCTTATCTTCTGGTGGACACGCATCACTGGCAGCAGAAACGGCTCCGGGAACCCGCTCCCTCCCAGGCTCGTGCACCCATCACTCGCACCAGAAACTCCTGCCCTGCATTTTCTTTGCGTCTCCCTTGCGTCAATTTGCGAAAGTCGGTTTCATTTTCTTGTTGATGTTCGATTTCTTTTTCATAGATTTTGGTTTCTTTACTAGTTTTGCTTTCCATCTATTCAGGTGAAACATGGACAAGGGGACAAACGAGCAAGCTATGGAGGGTGCAGCCCCAAGCGAGAGCAGCAATGCGAGCCCGGTGGACGAGCCTGTAGAAAAAAGGTTTGCATTCTCTTGTTTGATGTTTCGATTCCCTTCATCAACTTTTTCATTTAAATCATACTAGTTACTACCGACCTGCATGTAGGGATCATGTAGTAGTAGAAAGCGTGTCGCAGCATGGGCGTGAGTGAGCTGGCACCGAGTTGAGTTTTGTAGTAAGCCCAGGGGTAGCAAAAATAATCCATAGCGAGGTCGAGAATGAGATGTCAGAATCCGATTTCTTTGGTGACATTATGTGGGACATAGGGCTCTGGGAAAAGCGGTATCAATTTGTTGTTTGATATTTCTGTTTCTTTCTTTGCCTCTGTTGTCGAGTTCTTCTTCTTCCTGAAAATAAGTATTTAATAGTCAAGCTTTGGATCTCTATCTAGGATAGAAGTCATCAAGAGGAAGATGAAGGCCACGGATGACGACCAGGGGAGGAACACGCGCATGAAGGACAGAGGGGAACTAGGAGACAAGTCCCTGAGAATGGTCCATGAAAGGATGGGGATTCACAGGGATCTCCTAAAGCTCATGGAAAATTCACACACATAAGTAGTGGGGCTTGTGAGGGGAAACATGCGGCTCAGCGGAATAGAACGCAGCAAGATTGTCTCCATGTGCGACATGGAGGTGGCAAACCTGGAACAGTGTAAGTGCATTGTATCACACCCAGAGGACATTCCATTTGTGAACAATTCACGTAGTTTAATGTCGGTAGTTCCAATGAATAGCTTGGTTCAGGCAAACTTGTATGATTGTTTCCAGCTAAATTTATTGATTGATTGTATAGGTGTCAGCAATCACTGCAGCTTACACGACACGATCACAAATTTTCGGAAAAATTTGAAGGCGAAGAAAGAATTTGCTACTGAGGGGGAAGATGTCATCGCGGCTGAAGACGCTGATCGCGAGGAGGTAGATGTCGTCGAGGTCAGTGACCCTGCTGCCAAGAAGAAAGACGCTCCTGCTGAGGACGAAAACACTGCTATCGAGGAGAAAGACACTGCGGCCAATGAGATGGATGCTGCCGCCAAGGAGAAAGACGTGCATGCTGGAGAAGATGAGGCCAAAATCATGGCTGCTTATGCCGCGGCACAAGAAGATTAGTTAATGTCAGCCGGCATGGCGAACCATCTCGTGTCATGTTAGTTATTACCAGATGTAGTTCGATAATTAGTAGTAGTACTTTGGTCCCCCGAACGATGCTTATTTTGGGGTAGCGCAATGCTGCTCACCACCTGCAGTGCGCGGGCACCGACAAGTCCTTGTTTGACACTTAATCAGCATTGGGTATAATTTATGTTGTGCAATGCATGTCATTTAATTGCTCGCCGAGCTTTTTTTCTTTTGGTTATTGGCTTTTTTACTCAAGTTAGAGCTTTTCTTTCCTGGCTTTTTCACTCGTGTTGTTTAATTGTTCGCTTCGCTTTAGCTTATTTTTTTGTCCATTTCTTCACTTTACGAATCCCCTCGAAAGGGATGTTCCGATGGGTTCCATGGCAGTTTTGGGATGTTCCCTTGTGCGTTCCAAGTTAGTTCAAGGATGTAGCCCTATGCTTGAGATAGCGCTCCTCTTCTGAAATGCGTTGCAGCCAGCAAATACGTGTTGGTGGACAGTTCACTTGCGAGCTACTGTACTCAACGTGGAAGTGCATATGGCTGACGTGCTAATTCTAATGGTCAAACTATTAACAAATAGGAGTAAATGATTATTTCTGCCTTGTACACGGCCCCCTCATTTGAAAACATCACAAATTCACAATGGATTTGCTGGTTCTCACAATAAATGTCGATGCACCCACGTTTTCATTCGCCCACCCAAACGAGAGCGACTCTTTCAAAATTTCAACCACGATGGGAAAAGACCATGTTGTCCCTTCCTCTCCGGTCTCCAAATCCATCCGCTCTCTTTTCCCGTTCCGCTGCCAGGGGTGTTCTAGTAAACTATGCCAAGGGAGCCATAAAAACGTGCTAGATCTTGACCTCCCTGCCAACCCAAACATTGTCTCGCTGATCCAGCTCTCTGCTCCACCGTCGCCTCGCCGCTGTTCTCGAGCTTCACATTCGCGTCCTCTGCATCGTTCGTGATCCTGCCCTTCATTGTCATATGCACCAGAGCTCTGTCGTTCTCCAAGACTTCGATGGCACAAGGGCGAAATCCGGCAATGGCAGGTATATTACTTCCCGATTTGTAGCAATAGTTGCTACATAGCTCTATGTACATTGTAGGGGATGTTTTACTTTTGAGACCTACATTGTAGATGATGTTGATCTGTTTATATTTGTCATTTTGGGCAATGGGCATGCAACTGATATTTATCTCAACTTGCATTTGAAACAATCAATCTCACACAATATGTTTTACGAACGTGTAGAGGATGAGCTTCACCATGAAGAGGAAGAGACTAACATGTACGCGCTTCAACGACTAAAAAGAATTGAAGCAACTGAAGAAATCTTTAGAAACCTTGGTCTGCCGGGGACCCTAAACGGAGACAATAGAAATAATGTTTTATTGTTTTATTTCCGTTCGCAAGTTTCTATGTTGCAGTGTTACTTCTAAGTACCGTAGACATTGCAACTGGATTTTTTTTAGAAGCCCTTGATTTCACCATGTAAATGTAACAAAATTTCTAATCTGGCCCTCTCTTGCTAACCTATTCCAAAGCTAACTTTTCTTCCTTTTTGGCTGTCGAGGCCTCACAGGTTCCTAATAAGGCGAGAGTGCAGAAGAGTTCCACGCCGAAGGCAACCAGTCCTGTTACAGGCAGAAGAGGTTCCAAGAGAGTGTTGGCACCTCCTCAAGAAGTCCCAAGACTAACTAGGCAGCGGGCAAGGGAATTGTCCGCTGGAAACCCAGTCGAAGGAACACAAGAGGACAGCACCCAAGTGCATGATGACGGCAAGGATCATATTGTTGTTGCTAAATATTATTTACTCTATTGATAACCACTTAACGATTAACACATGATTGCAATTTTGTTAGAGGAAGAAATTAGAACTACTCCAAAGGGCACAGAAAGATCTGGGAAAGATCTCGAAAGGGTCAACAAAGGAATGGACAAGAAGCTGGCAATCCGCATTTCGGAAGGGAAGAAATGGCCAGAAGTACCATTGCAAGCTGCAAAGCTTGCAACTGAAGGCGGCATCGTACTTCGGCGGCACATACCAGTCCTTCCACACTGGAAGATGTATAGGGATGAGCGGGAGCGGGAACATCTTGTTAACTACATCAACAAAGTTTTTGTAAGTATATTAACTCATGGCCAAACACTAAAGTAAAATTCCATTTTACTTTCTGTACCAAACCTGACAAGCTCTCTGGTGCCCGATCTTGCTATGCGAGATGGAGATAACTTTTATTTGCCATACTAGATCCAATTTTCCATGGACACCACCAGCAAACTAGTGATTTCAGATGAGATATAAGCTAAAGAAGAAGTTCTTCAATAATATGCCAGCAAATGATGTGGCTGTCAAATCTCCTGTGCCATCCATGAATGACAATCAATGGGAAACACTGGTGAAGTTGTGGTCAAGCCCACAGCACAAGGTACGGCAGAACTTCAAATTGCCTTGTTCCTCTTTTGCTTGTCGGTCAGCCTAATGTCAAATACAATTGTGCATTCAGGATGCCGTCTGATTTCAAGGTAGATATATAATTATTATGTTGTACCTGAACTTGTTTCTTTCTACGTGATCCCTCTGTTGTGATTTAATTGATCATTATAGGCTTAAGTGTTATGTTATGATTTTCTATTGTTAGTTCAATTTGCTCATTGCATAAAACTAGCTGAACTAAGTACTATCGAGAGAGTGTGAATGGCACGCCTTTATCCCATCCCGTGTTGTCATTATTATGAGCACCGTGTTTGGATATCGGACATTTGTCCGCTGTTTGTTTTACATCTTATCAAATTTTTCTCTATCACTCACCGAAATGTACTTTCTACAGAAAACATGTCTTGCAAACCAGCAGAACCGCAAGAAAGTGCAGATGAATCAGCGCACAGGCTCCCGGTGCTACGTTGCCCAGGCTCATGCCTTAGTAAGGAACTAGTCAGTCGACGCCTTTGATTTCTTCTTATTAAATGCTGATTAGAAATTTCTTTGCACATCATTTCAGAGAGATAAATTCGATGAAGAGCCCACGCCAGTGGAGCTGTTCAGGGAATTCCATTCATCATAGAAAACTGGTTCTATTAGTGAGACAGCCGCGGCGTCACCAGGCCCGTCGTGTCTCTTCAAATTCGCCTCGTACGCCATGTTTTTGTTATCTCGTTCGTTTCTTCCTTCCCGCGGAAGCCAGGGCAACAGTGCGGCGCCGAAATATTCTTGCCTATCCGAAGGACAGGAGGGTGTCCTTTTGGCACCCACAAGGCATCACGGGCCCAACTGGTCAGGAAAGCCAGATACAGCCCACAGGTAACGTTGGCTAGGGGCTGAAACACCCCGACGGTCCATTTCCGGCCCAAGAGTGCGAAGACTAGCCCTTGTCACACCCGGTTTTAAGGCCAAAACCGAATGCTCATCTATATGTGCGCCCAGGATCAAGATTCACACATATAGGACAAAATGAAGTAACAGTACAACCAATGTCACAAGTAAATCGTATAATTATTACAATGTCTCAAAGGACTAAACAAATACAAACGCTAGCGGAAGACTCCATAACGCCACAGGCAATCGACCGGGGGCTCGACAAGCTTAGTCTTCACCATCTTCTTCAAAGCAGTCCATCTTCACTCTCTGAGCAGCATATCATGATGGTAGAGGAAAATAGCAAGCGTGAGTACATGTCGTACTCCGCAAGTGTGGGAAAATATGCAATATGCAAGCTTATAACAAGAAAGGCTGACATAAGGTTCATAGCAGAAAAGCAACTTAACTTAACATATTAAGATTGCACCTATATTACTAAGTGAAATAAACCCCCCAAAGGTTGTTAACATAAGGTCAACTATACAGGTTACTCCACCTGTAAAGCCAAGGGTTACTCCACCCAACCAATCTACAGGTTACCCCACCTGTAGAACAAACGGGCTACACCACCCAATTCTGGTTACCCCACCAGATCCACCCAACAATTCCCTCTAATCATGTGAGGATCCAGGCCGCTCCTGACCGTGAGCACGGCTGTCATGACAATTTTACTTCTCTGCAGAGGTGCACAACTTTACCCACAAGGTGGTGATTTCATCATCTGTCGATGACTAAAGTCTCCATGTTGCCACTTCACACTACCGAAGGTGTGAGGCCAAGAGATCACCACATGGTCTTTCAAAGTGCTTCCCAGCCGGCAAACATCCCATGCTAAGGTTCCACCGCTGTGGGATTACGCTATCCAGACAGAAGCCCCCTCTTGCACCGTGGCTAGGATTACTCCATCCATCACCTAGGAATGAGATTACTCCATCCCACTCCTCTTCCTTTTAACATTTGAGTGTTGTCACCTAGGAATGAGCCATGGAGGCGGCCTGGCGGCGCTGTGGGGCTGTAGGGTAGAGGAGCACGACCAGAGGGGCGTGATTTCGTATGGGAGGCGAGATAGGGATTTGATTGTCCGTTTCTTTGGCAGCCAAGGAGAGACGGCGCTCGTGTGGAGTCCAGATCGAAGAGGAACGGTGCCGGCAGGTGCCCAGGGCAGCAGCGGGTTGGGCTTGGGCCGAGCATGGATTGAGGTCTGCTGTTAGTCACGCCATATGGAGGGAGACACGGGCTTGTGGGTCGTGGCTGACTGACAGAAGACACGGTGGCAGACAGGCAATGACATTTTCGCTGGGCTTAAAACATTGGTGGGCTCTAGCAGCAGACTGGGTCTGAATTGCAGAGAATAGATAGCTTGCATGCAAAAATAGGAAAGGAAGAAAAGAAACACAAAGAAAGCTGGGACATTCTGTGCGCTATCTGTTGTAGTTAGAAGATGAGAGAAATAAAGAGTATGAAGGAAGGAATTGAGGCTCGGTACAGGTTCTGAGCTGCATGACTCAGTGCAGGTAACATGCTGTTAAGCTGAAGAAAGAAAGGAAGAGAACAAAAGACAGCTCGGCTGGGTTGGAGGATTGCAGATATCTAACAGGATCTAAAGAGGGAAACGCGAGAATTGAAGATCATGGCAAGCTGCAACATTCGGTTCAAAAGTAACTAGGTGTGAAGATTACATGTAAGTCACGGTAGGAAGGCAATAAAGAAAGGAATAAAAAGTTTGGGTGCAAGACGTTGGACAGAAATAAAGAAATAAGAATTGATTGAAAAATGATATCATGTTGTTGCAGGAAGGTAGCTCATTTGCTTGCAACTCAACTGAGAGAATGTGAGCAGAGAACAAAAGAGGAGGGTATCAACACGAGAGACATGGCTTTGGCGACAATTAGATAACAAGGCTACGACGGGAAGAAACGAAAGGGAAAAGTGTAACGGCAGATTGGAGTTCACTTGCAGAGGACTAAAAGAGGGCATGTGACGGCGAGGCACGATGGTGACTCGTCAAGGTGCAGCCGTACGTGGTTGGAGCAAGCTCATCGAGGAAATACAGGGTAGGGATGGTGCGATGTCGGCTTCACCCAAGGTGGCATCCTCATGTGACTAGTCTGGCTCGGGTCGACGGCAAGAGTGACGGTGGCTCAACAAGGAGTCAAGACAAGCAGGGTGCAGCCAGGCCAGGTGGGCTGTAAGAGGGCGAGTTGGGCAGCGGGAAGGAAAAGGCCGGCCCAAACGAAGAGAGAAACCAAAAAAAAAAAAAATGAAGGGAGCCGGGCTCGAAAGGAAATCTGCCAAGAGTTGGCTGAGGTTTATATTTCACTTTTCTATTTACCTAGATTAAAACAAAACGATTTCTACTCAAAATTTTGAATACATTTTCCACTCAATAAAATCCTACATGCAACTACTCCAGCATGAATGCAGCAAACAATTGTATATAACCTATATTAATTTATTTAGTTTAGAAAATAATTTTATTTGCCTAAATAAAAGTGACAACACTCAAATGTTAAAACAAAATTTTAAGCTAATACAAAAAGTTTTAAAATTTAGTGAAATTCAAGTCACAATCCAAAATTTGAAATTTTGAGGTGTGACAGCCCTCTAGTAGGGTTCGACAGTCGCTCTGGGTAAAGAAGAGTGCGGGGTGACCAAAGAGGGGTCCCAGCGGCCAAAACCCTGATGCGCGAAGCATCGCGGGCCTCTGTCAGTTGCGTCCGAGTCCTGATGGAGAGTCGGACCAAGGTTTCCTCACCGAGGGGAGGCTACGAAGCCCCCGAGCCCGAACGAAAGGATTTGGGAACTAGTTGGACCGATCCCACGGATCATATGAAGTCGACCCCAGCTGGTCTCAATTGGATCCCCGCTAAGGGAAAGCCAGGGCTTCACTCGAACTCACCCGCTAGCAGCTCGACCGGGCACCCGCCGTCGAACCATCGAGGAATGGACGGGGCGGCTCAGCATCCCTATCACAACACAGTGGTACGTGGGGGGAGTCGAAGAAAAGACGAAACGACCCTCGGCCAGACCTCGTAACGAACAGGGACTTGGGGGCTCGCATTCGCACATCACGCCAACAGCGTGGCCTCGAAAAACAAAGAGGGACCCTTTATTTCCACAAAGTATGAGTCGGAACAACGACACACGGCCACCCAAAGGCAGCCAGGAAGGGACCCTCTTTACAAAACACAAACAAGATTTTCCTCAGGAGGACGCGTCACGGAGACCACCACCAGCTCGCGGAAGTCAAAGCGCCGGACCCTTCCACGGCTCGCAGACAGTCTCCCGTCCCGAGGGCGGAGCCGACCTCGCGACAGCCACCTCGGGTGCGATTCCTGACCTGGCCATCATCCTTCCACAATAGGGAGGAACAAGGGCTCGGTTACACAGGACTCGGCCTCGAGGGTGACCGGAGCGGGCGCCGCTGCTCCTACTGGCTTCGGGTGCGACTCCGGACCCGGATCGCCTCCTTTTCTGATAGGAAGAAAAGGCCACCCGAAGAAGACCTGCCTCGGCATCGAACGGCCCCCTCACCCTCCGCGACCTCTGAAGGAAAGCCCGCGACCTTGGGAAAAGCCTGGGACGGAGGCTCGACCCAAAGAGGAAGCATCGCAGGAGGGATAGCATCGAACAGGGCAAACACCACTGAGGGTGCAAGTGACAAAGGGGCAACTCCTCCACCTGAAACAGAGAATATGAGAGAGGCCATGGACTGGAGATCGCACTCCATGAAACAGCCCACGCGAGGCCACGGAGCAGCCACTTGACTACCCGCCATGGAATGACATGGTGAGAACATGTAAAGAGCTCCTCCATTTATAGGCAAGCTTCGCGCATGGATAGGAATGAAGGGTGCATGAAAAGGCATGAAAGAGAGACATGTGCATGGGCTGCAAAGGCCTGCCAAGATTCCCGAACCATCAAGGGCCACACCGGGAACAAACAAAAAACACGGGATCCCCTGCCGTGAACAGAATCCTCGTGACATTTCCACCACCGAAGCCTTGACGCAGCCAGACCTAATAAGGACAAACAAACATTCGAGTCCAGCCTGGATATGAGTACACCACTCCCACCCAGGCTCGGGGGCTACACCCGGCGGGTGCGCTTGCGTGCACCCATCGGATGTTCATTTCGCAGTATGAGCGGAGGCGAATTGCCTTTCGACAACGGGCGGAGTTCCGCACGTAACGCGAAAGCGTTCCGCGCGGGACTCGGGGGCTACTATCGGGTACCTAAAACCAGGTACTCGCGGTTAACCTCATAATCCCGATTAGCTACGTATAAATCCCCAGGGGGCCGGGCCGAGTACCGCAGCCTCCACCCAAAGGCTGGAGAATAGGCCGGCCCACGTCGTGGGACGGGAGCAGGCCAAATAGCGCCCAGTGCCACACTAGGCCCCCGACCGAAGAGGATCCCACATGTGTGGAAGCGACCCGACCCCTCGCTAGACCCGCTGACCCATGAAGGGTCGGGAAGAAACTCCGTCTCGGCCGACCCCGGGCTCCTGACCCTTGCCATGACAAGGGGGAGTCGAGCGGCAGGGGTCGAGCCTTGGCCGGTGGAGCACATTTAATAGGACACAAGTGGGCATCCTGAGCCGCTGCTCTGCACATCACGGGGAGACATTTGACAGCGGTCAAGCTGCCTCCCCATGCTGTAACAGCCCAAGCCGTAACCCAACAGTGTCGAAACAGTACGTGAACAGTCGAGAATAGGACCCGGACACCCTCGCCGCGCCGGACTGCAGCCGGCGTCATCGTCCTCGTCCGCGAACGTAGGCGTCGAGGAAGGAAGCGCACGTCCCTGCCAAGCCGCCTGCCTACACCTTTTCATTACTTTCTTTTTCTTTTTTCCTCCATCCTTGTAAATAGTCAATCCTCCCTTGTCAGGATAAAAGGAAAGATTGACTTGCAGACTGACACGGCACTCAGAACACACACGCTCACTTCTCCTCGCCCTTGCAGCGCACGCTAGGGCGAACACCCACGAACACTTAGAGACTTGGGAGCACTTCCCTCTCTCGCCAAGCTTGTAATCCCCAACTACGAGGAATATGATCCAAACCCACTCACTGGACGTAGGGCCTCGATCGCCCGAACTAGTATAATCCTTTGTGTCAACCCTGTATCTCCCCAAGCAACCAAGCGTGTAGTCTAAATTTACTCGTCGGCCGGTTTCTCAACGCCGACACCTAGATAACCGAAGGAATCTCCTGTTGTTCTTCCTTTTTCTTTGTATGGGTTGGGCTTGCACATATCAAATGCCGACAGCAAGTATGGAAACTTTTTGTAGTGACACATACTGCTTATCCATTTGAATCATGTCAAATGTGCATATGGAAAGATAATGAGTATCTATATTGAATCAAGCAGCTCTGCTGTTAAAAGGTCCTATTTGGATCTACTTCCTAAACCTTTAGCTGGCTAAGTTTAGTCAATTTGGATCCAAACATGGCTTCCTAAAAGTGACTAAACTTTTAGCTAGCTCACCTCCTAAACTTTTAGCTCTTAGTCACCCAACTCTCCTAAGCTTGACTAAACATATAAAAAGGCAAGAAATACATAAAAATGGCAAGAAAAGTTTAAAAATCAGAGACATTAGTCAGGGATCCAAACAGATACCTCCTAAACATTAGTTGGCTAAATGTTTATTTGACTAATTTTAGCTGGCTAGATGATCCAAACAGGGCCTGAGTACATTCTGCCAACTCTTTAATTATTCTTTTTTTTAGCGAAAGCTTCTTAAACATAAAGATGGAAACTCAGTTAACTTGGGAAAATAGGTAATAACACACAATAAGGATAAGAGAAGAGACAGCTAATAAACCATCAACATGATCATGATAAGAACTCGAACAAAGTGCGATGAGCTATATATTATGCACAACGCAGACAATTGTAATTTGTGTTCAATTTCATCTCAGGTCCAGCGGTGGAGTCACAGCCAAGGTTTTCAAAACCGTTAGTTACCGACCGGTAACCGCGATTACCGGACTAATCAGTCCGGTCCGATTAGTTCGGTAATTCGGTTTTGAGATTTGAATTTTGAAATATATGTAAATAAACTAGAAGGAATTTGCAGCACATTGGTGGAAACGGTTCACAAAAGCTAGATCATTTGATGGGTCCAATAATTGCGGGAATATTTCTGGATGAAAAGAAAAAGAAAAAAAAAGAAGTTACCTTATCCTTTTACCTTATCCCCAACCTGGAGCCGAGCCCATGACCACATCGCTGCCTCCGCATCCGTTCGAAGCACCGCAATCCCGATCCACTTCGTCACCATGGAGGAGCCGCCGGAGCCGCCGTTCGACGTCGCCCGTCGCCAATCGAAAGGGGAACCGCCAGCGAACTCATTGGAATCGATGATTTCCTCGCGCGCTACTCGGTCCCCTCCTCCCCCTCCAGTCCCCTACTCGCCTTCGAGTTCCGGTCGCCGGAGCCGCGAATTCGACAAGGCGGACGGCGGAATCGATGATTTGTCCTCGGTTACCGACCGGTCGATGTCGGTAACTGAAGGATCTGAAGCAGCGGCTGGGCGCGGCGGTCGTCGTCAGCTGACCGATGAAATCGGTTGGTTTGTCGATGGAAACTGCATTTACCGGTTGAAACCGATCGGTTTGGACACCGCGCGACGCCGGAAGGAGGTGAGTTCATTCATTTTTATTTTTTTCCCCTTTTTCCATTCGATTGATATGCAATGTAGTGCTGCTATATAGTATTGTGAATGTTGTTCGTAGTAGAGGCAATTTAGGGCAATGTAGAGGCAATTTAGGCAATTTAGTCAATTTGGTTGTATGTAAAAGTAGAACATGTATACCATTGTCAATTGTGTTAGTAAGAGTACATTGCACTTACGCTATCTATTGAACATGGCATTTGTGGATGTGACTTTCTTGCAGGCACGATGGGTGATCGTGATAAAGATAGTGTATGGGAGCATGGTGAGAATAGGGTTCCTGGATGGATATGCAAGTATTGCAAGTTAGAGATGAAGGGTGGCAGCACCACAAGGTTGAAGGAGCACTTGGCAGGATATGGAAGTAATGTGGTGCATTGCATGTTTGTTCCAAAAGATGTTTGTGAGTACTATCGGCGTGAGATAGATAGAACTAAGGAGAAGACTAAGCAAAGAAAAAGAGATAAAAATGAGAGCGGAGGATCTTGCTAGAGAGGGAAATGTGAGCACCGATGAGGAGGACGATAAGTTGTAGGCAGCCATGCATGCTTCTTGACAACAGCATGAATATGAGACGTGTTCACGTGCACACGGAGGGCAATACGAGCACGGTGGTGCTTCATCTCAAGGAGGGGGCAGCAAAAAGGGTGGTTCATCTCAGCCGATCTATCAACCAAGGATTGACTCAGTGCTGTCGTCAGAGAAGAAGAAGAATGCAAGGAGGGCAATTGGTAAGGCTTGGGCGAAATGGATGCACCTAGAAGTCGTTGCTGGTCACAAGGCTGATAGTCCTTACTTCAGTGCAGCAATCAAGGAGACACAGAGATGGGGTAAGCACTTATATATTGTTGTCCATCATTGAAAGTGACATCACTTCGAGATTATAACTTTGTCATACTTGCAGGTGAGGATGTCCGAAGCCCGACAGGGCGAGAGATAAACGGCATTCATTTAGATGCAACTGAAGCAGATATAAAGAAACAGTTTGCCAAGTTCAAACTAGAGTGGCCCAACTATGGTGTAACTCTTATGTGTGATTCATGGACAGGGCCGACCAAGATGAGCCTTATCAACTTCATGGTCTATTGCAATGGTGCCATGTTTTTCCACAAGTCAGTAGATGCAACAGGAAAAAGCCAAGTTGAAGATTTCATTTTTAAGGTACTTCCCTTTATGTTGGTTATGATTGTCTTTTTTGACTCCATGATAATCCAATAAACTAATCATTGTCTCTTTTGTCTATGTTGTAGGAAATGGTTAAAGTGTTGAAGGAACTTGGCCCAGAACATGTTGTGCAGATCATCACCGACAATGGTGCAAACTACAAGAAGGCTGGTAAGATGATTAGTAGGAAGTACTCTATCAGATGTCAGCCATGTGTGGCTCACACAATCAACTTGATGCTTAAGTCTATTGGAGAGTTTCCGGAGCATGCAGATGTCATTGAAAGTGCACATCGGATTTCTCGTTGGCTATACAACCACAACCAGTTGCATGACATGATGAAGAATGCAATAGGGGGTGAGTTGGTTAGATGGTGTGCTACTCATTTTGGCACAAACTATATGTTCCTGAAAAGTACGTTGCGTCAGAGAGAGAAATTCATGGCATGGGTGGGATCTCCAGGCTTCTTGAACAGCCGTTATGCAAACACAAGTGAGGGAAGATATGCCTATGGATGCCTTTCCAGTTTAGGGTGGTGGGACAACATGAGATTTGTTTGCAATGTTGTGGAGTCATTGTATGCATTTCTTTGATTTGTAGATCAGTGACAAGTCTCCAAATTTGTGTGAGGTCCTCCTAAGGTTTCACGTCATGCGCAATGAGCTTGAAAGTCATTTCCACAATGATCCACAAGAGTTCGAACGTTACATGGCTGTTATCAACCCTAGGATGGGTGACATTGCAAATGAGAGTTATGTCAATGCAGGTAAAGACATGTCTTATTGTTGGACTAACATTTCCGTAACTTACTAACCATCATGTAATTGTCTAACCAGAACTATATTTTACAGCTGCAGCTTTGCACCCAAAGACCCACTATGCTTATGCGCCGAGCAGCACTCTCCTAGCTGATGTGAGAGATGCATTCGAGTTCATGGCAGACACTAACACATGTGCGGCGGCACTCAATGAAGTAGAATTCTTTAGAAGAAATCTTGGTGACTTCTCTAAGGACTTGGCTCGGCAGATGGCAGTTGACAATAAGACTTCTCCAGGTTTGTCATACTTGCTACCAATTTGTGTCATTTGGGATGTAATGTGGCAATGGTGTAACTTATGATGTTCTAACTTGTTACAGCGCAATGGTGGGCTATGTTTGGTAGTGAAACACCGACACTATACAGGTTTGCAATGCGATTAGTCTCTCAGTGTTGTTCGTTCAGCGGATGTGAGCGCAATTGGAGAACATTTGCATTGGTCCATACCAAGGTGCGCAACCGGTTGACACACCAGAAGTTTCACAAGTTAGTCTATGTGAACTATAACCTTCGGATTCGCTTGAAGGAAGCTGAACTATACAAGCCACCAGAAGATGATCCGTTCGATAAGCTCATGGAGCTTACATTGCTTGATGAGAGTAATCCCATTCGAGATTGGATGGAGAATGGTCGGTCCAATGCCCCACCATTGCTTGATGAGGAAGCCACTGATAGTGACACCCTGATCCCTTCTGCTTTGGTGCTACAAGAAACAGAACAATTGGAAGGCATCAATCTTGGTGAGTCCATTGTTTCATGGGCGGAGGACACCGTGGGCGACACACATATAGGCAAGAGGAAACACCAAACCACATCAACAAAGAAGAAAGGTAAAAGGCAGAAGAAAGTTGATGCAACGGTGGTCTCTAGTGATGCCTCCACTGATGAGGGTGGTAGCAAGAGTCCCCCATCTGAGGGCGACGACGGTGGCAACACGACCGGTACGGTACACACTTTACAGCCGCCACCTTCACCGATCTGCTTCACAGGTACCGTTAAAGCATATAGCATATATCTTTCATAACAGTTTATCATCTACATTGTTTACTAACTCTTCACTACCATTTGCAGGTGAGAGGTACTTCACTCATGCTACCCAGGATATGGACCATGGCGCTCCATTCTCGCAGAGGACAACCATGCCAGGGCCGGGGGACACAACTAGGCAACATCATTACGGCTACGGGAGTGAGACCTCACACTCTAACGATTACCACTACTACTCTCTTCCTGAATCAAGTGATAACTCAAGTAACTATGGATATGGTGGTAGTCGGTCCTCAAATGATTATTACTCATACTCTATTCCTGAAGTGACTCAGCAACCACGGCAAAAATGGCTCTTTGAGTGGGTAGAGCCTGAATTTTATAACATATTGCTCTCACAATGGTAAACAAACCATGCTTGGAACAATCAAAGTTCGAGTGAGTTCAGGGCACACTTGTTGGCTACACAAGGAATTAACGTCATGTCAATTGATTAATACAATGCTATGAACAATCCAGAATCCAACGTCCTATGGTCTTGAGATGTATGTTCGTATCCATTGTTGTATGTTGATGTGCACAAAACTACGTGTGTATTATGTTCAAAACTATATTGTATGTTAAATTTCGTAAAGAACTATGTATAGGACAATTTATGTTGGATTTCATATGAATTGTGGTATGTTGTATGAGGTTGATTGGTGCAATCTTTTATGAATTCTATGTTGTCAATGTCTTGTTAACCATTCTTAGAATATTTTAGCAAAGGTCATGCCAAAAATTCCAACATTTTAAGCCTCTTTTCGCAATTTCCAGTGTAACTGGTGAAACCGATCAAACCGGTCGGTTTTCATAGCAAACCGGTCGGTTACCGACGAAACCGGTCGGTAACCGAGTTTTTGAATTCAAATTTTAATTTTTGAATTCTTGATCGATTTTCGAGCGGTTACCAGGTAATCGGTAAAACCGGTGTAACCGGTGTGAGTCGGTTGGAACGGTAGCAACGATAATATAAACCTTGGTCACAGCTTATTGTCGGGGTCGGTGAATCCCGACAACTTGGTGAAAAACCAGTGTACATCATTGTTGTTCGCTGCAGCAAACAGTGGCCTGCACTGGAGACGACCCCGAAGGACCCGGATGGTGTATGGAGCTGGCCTCGCCCCTGTCTGAGGACTCTCCGAAGCTACTAACATTACCAACTGTCACAACCACAATTGTGCAGGAATCTCCTGTCGGTAGTTGGCCGTCAGTAATATCCTGTTTTCTGGTCGTGCAAACTAAGTAGGGTCTCAGGAATATATGACAAGCCTATTTGGTACTCAGTGCAACTGGCGAAGCTATCTGTAGTCGCCGGTATCAGTTGACACCGATGATTTTTAGCATGTCCCTTGTAAAATAAGTGCTGAATCTGTATTCACAAGCAAATGACCCCGTTGATTATGATGACACCGGTGCCACGCAAGTCTGGCTTCGCCTGCAACATTTCTTTCCCCGTTTACCGATGCCTTCTACGCCTACAAAGAGAATATTGCTTCTTTACTTCCCACCATCCCCATATACTTGTACAGCTGATTTAGACCAAGTATGTGGTGACCATATGGTGACCATACTACATGCATATGGTCAGCACATACTTGGTTGATTATAACCAAGTATGTGGTGACCATAACCAAGCCAGGGTGAACCACATAACCAAACCATATGCGTGTAGTTCACCCTGATTTTAGTTGACTATAACCAAGTATGTGGTGACCATATGCGTGTAGTTCGCCCTGATTCTGGTTGACTATAGCCAAGTATATGGTGACCATACTACACGCATATGGTCACCACATACTTAATTTTGCAAAGCAACACATTGCGGGTTTCATCCTCATATCCTGATGTGATGCTTCACTTAATTCTTTCTTCATCTATTGTTACTTTGAAAAGGGTGAACCCAGCTTAGTCTATCTTTTTATTAAAATTACGGAAAATTGGTCTTATGACATCGAAAGAAGCATGTTTTAGAAATTTCTCACCAAACTGCATCGGTTCACTTTAATACCAATGAAAGATCTCTCCGTTAAGAAATTCACCACTCTGTCTCTTTTCCGTCGTCTTTACACTACCACGTTACACCACCGTCTGCTCTTCTCTTTTCATCGCTCTTATCTGTCATCCTTCGAGCACCTGCTGCGCTTGCACCTGGGGGAGGAAGCGGCCGGGTGTGAGGTCGTCAGCAGCGAGGCGCAGCGGAGGTCGTCGGCGGGGAGGCGCGGCCCGTGGCGGTCGCAGTGAACTCGCGAGCGGCCTTCTCGATCCAGGCCAACTCCCCGCAGACAATCTGTGCTGCCGTGTGACAAGCTTCGGGTGCATTTTGAATCAATTTTTCCACTGGGATGCTCAATTCGATGCCTTGTGCTTCGATTTTGCTACTTCAATGTAAGATTTTGGGGTTTTGCATTACTGTCCAGTGGATTTCTAGCTTCATTTTGGTGGCCCATGGTTCAATTTGGCCGCTGGAATTTTCGATTTGGTGGATTGTAGTTAGATTGATAGCGCAGCCAAGGAGGTGAGCCTGTGGAGGGGCAGGGGGATCGTTCCCTACAGCTGCTATGGCTCATCATGCGAGGACTAACTGCCGAGCTCGACCCTTGGTGTCCTCAACCTCAACCGCATCAGTGCGCGGCGAGCAGGGGTGACGGCCCACGCGGCGAGCTTGTGGGCGGGCAGCGCAAATGCCGGTGTGCGGGGCGATGGTTGCGAGCTCCAAGCGAGCGCGACTGGCATGCCGGTGAGCTACGGAGAGGTCGTCAAGGGTGGTGTCTGGGGTCGAACTCGGCGGGGGCATGGGAGTCGAGGACTCGAGCTTCAGAGAGCGGCCGAAGACAGAGCACGACGGGGAGAAAAGCGTGACGGAGAGATAGCAGGACGGACGGAAGGCGGACAGAGTGGTAAATTTCTTAACGGAGTGATCTTCCGACGGTAATGTCACAAAACCAATTTTCCCTTAAAATTATCGATGTATTCTTTCGACGTTTTCATTAGAAAAATAAACCAGCTGACATTCTAGACAATTGATCATATCAAATCCTACTGTACATGGGCCGAAGTCTACATGTTTTTCAATAACTGGATTTAGTTGCAAAATTTGCGGGTTCAATTCCTGCTGGATGCACGCGGCCATAGTACATGGGCCACATTTGTGCGCTTCTTTCCTGCAACACTCGGCCCACAATTGGCTTCTCTTCCATCCATCGGATAAAACCATTCCGCTGCAACTGACACGCACGACCGACGGCGGCCGCCGCCTGAACCGGGAACCAGCGCCGGAGCCGGGATGATGGCCGCGGCGAGAATGGCGTTCGCCTCCTGCGCCCACCTCCTCTCCTCCTCGCCGTCGCCCCTCATTCTCGCAAGGAATCGCGCCAGCGTTTGCTCGTTCTTGCCGCCGCCGCCACCGTCGGCCGCAAGATCCACCCGGAGACTCGCGCTCTTCTGCTCTTCGTCCTCTTCGATCTCTCCATCGGAAGCCGCCGCGACGCCTCCGCCTCCCCAGGCGGCGGTGGAGGAGGCAAACAAGCCGGCTCCGGCGGCGGCGGAGGGCGGAGGCGAGAAGGCGGAGCCGACCGCGGAGGAGCTTGCCGGGCTCCTGGACATCCGGGTGGGGCGTGTGGTAAAGGCATGGCGGCACCCTGAGGCCGACACGCTGTACGTGGAGGAGGTGGACGTCGGCGAGGAGGAGCCGCGCACCATTTGCAGCGGCCTCGTCAACTACATACCGCTGGAACAGCTCCAGGTACACGATGCTATGCGAAATGCTTTCGAAGCAATGTCATCCCTCTAGGATTCAGCATACAAAAATCCGTGTCCGGATCCATTAGTATGCTCATGTTTAGTGTATTAGTAGTATATCAATTTAGAAGATTGAACATCTCAGTTGAAGATGTGCAACTAGTCAACGATCACTCAGCACAAATATCCTTATATATCCATTCAAGAATTCATAGAACTCGATTATGTCAATTCACATTGATGCTGGACCTACACGTTCAACAGTTGGAGAATTTGGGTGACCAAATTTACTTGCTCGAATAAGTAGAGCCTAGAAAGTTATTTCGGTTCTATTCATGTTAGGGGTCTGTTGTTAGGATATATTATGATATAACTCACAACAAGTGCTGATTTTTTAATTCTACTGATTGGCATAATGATATATGATCTGTGCAGGACAGCAACGTGATTGTTCTTGCTAACCTCAAACCAAGGAACATGCGTGGCATCAAGTCAAATGGCATGCTCATGGCTGCATCTGATGCTTCCCATGACAATGTCGAGCTGCTCACCCCTCCCGAAGGTTCTGTTCCTGGTGAAAGGGTATGGTTTGGCTCCGAAGATGAAAAGGATCGTCAATCAGACCCTGCATCTCCAAATCAGGTACTATCACTTAACGGCGCAGATTTGACATTCGCATAGGCTACTACTTCAGTCCCATTCAGTAGTGTAGATGCATCAAAGCTTGGGTGGCTGAGCAAGACTATCTTTTCCATTCAGTAACACAGATACCTACACTATTACATGCTTTTAACATGCCGAGCAAAAAGCATGTAAAATAAATTGTAAAACTAATGTTAGTTATCATGTAAAATACCTACACTATTACATGCTTTTATATTGCTTACCAAAAAAAATGGCAACGCAAATAACTTAAAAGAGACATTGCTAAAAAACTGTATTTTAAAGTCGGTACTTCAGTAAGGAAATAAAGAGTTAAGATGTGATTGAATACTAGCCTGAATGCTTTTAAAATCTTTTGGAGGTACAACATGTTCAAATTTGGAAACCTTGTATCTAGCCTGAATGCTTTTTGTAATTTCTTTTTGCTAATCTTTTAATCAAACAATGTAAGTACAAAGAAAAATGAACCGTCGAATGAGACGTATTGTAGCTGATATTATTTTTTTTCATTTTTGCAACAGTTCAGCTAATTAGTCATTCTACTTTTGTCAGGTCCAAAAGAAAAAGATATGGGAATCTGTTCAGCCTCATCTTAGAACAACAGATAACTGCGTAGCTGTTCTTGGTGAGCATCCAATGCGTACCTCCACGGGCACAGTTTTCTGCAAATCGCTGCAGGGTGCTAGAGTGTCATAAATATTTTTTTCAAGAACTTTATTGTTTCCTGAATCTTGTATGGTATTCAATAATTATACAAGTAGATCAAGTTTCAAAGAATTTTGTTTCCAGATGTTGAGGATAACATTGTGCTCAGCATTTTAGATCATTCACATTCAGCACTTCCATGACTTTGTATTGATATCTTTTCCCTTCAATGGAAGGTTGATAGATCAATTTTTAGCAATTACTCAGGGATCAAAAAATTGTTAGTCTGAAAATTTATATAACAGAACTGCGGAGTAAAGCGATCGGGGTCGTGTTGTATGGAGGCGGAGCCATCCGGCATAATCAAGGTCAATCATTGTTCTGTATCTATACAAACCTCGAGAAATAACAAACCAATCTTCCGAAAAGAATTACACATCTAGCATTGATTTCCTTGAGGGAGACTATTAAGTCATGAGCGTCATCTTTGTTCCTATATAGTTCGTTGCACTATATAAATTTGTCCTAAACGCATCACCTCATACAAACTAATAATGATAACTTAACCAGATTAAATTGCCAATTGGTCCCTAGCACGGAGCAATCAACGATTCCAAACTCTTGAATGCGGTAATTTACTATTTCTAACCCAATGCCCTACCCTTAGGCAATTCACCGAATGAAAACTGTTACACTTAATTGAGCCTTCATACCTATCTCTAGTTCTCTACCATAGGGTACTACTTAGATCTCCGTGATTTGAAAATGTTTTCCTTGTAGTACTGTAACTCCTGGATGCTCTCTCTAATGTCGTCCATCGCCCTATGGTTTTTCCCCTTTCTTGGAGCTTCTTTCCTTTCTGTGAACAGCCAAACAAGAGTAAAATAATGATGTTGAGTCGAATTTGGTTTCGAATTATAACTGAAAATAATAAAGCAGTTACTATTAGCTATTACACTCAACAACTATTTGCTACAAAATGCCCAATAGGCTTTTGCAGACATCCACCAAATATAGACTATAACATGGCATAAGAAATTGTGAAACATTTCAGAAGATTGGAAGATGGGATGTTGAATTCAGTCGATTTAAACTTAGAACTATCAAACTCTAGTGAAAGTGTTAGTGATAACCTGATTCAAATCAATGTCAGTATTATTATGTCACTGTTATGGGCTCGTATTTTGTGGACAACAAAAAATTTAAAATGGATCGAGTTACTCATTTTTTTTCCATTTGAGAAGGTAAATAGTAAGGTTCGTTGTGTGCAATAATTGGCTCGCAGAATCTGGTATTCCATTAAGAGTATAAACAGCCATCAGGTAAAGCTTGGTTTTTTCGCCCAACCTGGCTTTGCTACGAGACAAGGTAAGAAAGTAAAACCTAAGTAGCGGAGAACTGCAGTTTTTGGCTACACCTGGATTCACCTTGCTCAAAAGAAGCCCACACTAGTCTCGCTAACCAAGGTTCGTAAAAGATCCAAACATAACTCAGATGGACAAACAAATCTGGTATGCATGAATAACTTGTCAAGTTTAGAAGAATATATCTACCTTTTGGGAACCAGCGGATGCACAAAGCTGTTATACTGCTCACATCAACTATCACATGAGAAAATATGCCTGCAAGTTGTGGCATGTACTTCTACAAAAGGAAAACAGATATGTCAAGAGAAAAAGCATTTCCATAATAATTGAAAGGCGCTAGTCATGCTATAAGCGTACCCACTCAAAGATATGTCAATCGACTAACAATCAGGAACAAACTGAAAGACAGACAAGAATAATATAACTTTGAAGAACATAAATTATACGTTGTAGGGAGACCTAGGTATCAGAGCAGGCAGCATGTCAGGGGATTGCTCGGAAAGATTATGTCTGCCACATTTCACTATTTGGTCAGGATAACCTTTGTTCGCATAGCATTATTTATTCGTACACGGCATTATCTCTGATTACATACATCTACAGAACTCAGTTATTGTCACTCCAGATATCACTAGAAACATCAGTACAGAGCAGCAAAAGTACTTGGTAAAATCCCAGCTTGCAAGTTCCACTAAATCGAAGTAGCTGAAATCAATTCATAAGAGACCATTTAAGTTTTAGCAGGAAGCTAATAAGATATTTCTCTTACTAACCTTCAAAAATATTAAATCCATGTAGACAGAATTCCCAGCTATCAATGGATTAGCTGAACCTATATACCTCCTAATAAAATCTAGCACCTGAAAATATTTAATACAAGAAACATTTGTTAGGAAACATTGAACGGACAGATGAACATCAAATAATAGGAGCATATAAAGGACAAATTTAAGGAAAATAACAGTCACAGGAACAAAATGAGAAACAAAAAACACAATGTAAACAATAGTACGAGTAGCATAAAACTAACGGTACCACACATTTGCTCCCACATGGGGAAGCATACAGGCTAGATGCAGAGGCATGACATGTACAGGATGATAGAATAACCGCGCCATGCATGTGTTCCAGGCATGGGCGTATGTGTGTCGCATGCGTTTGTGTCTAATCTGTGTTCATGTCCATGAAGGTGAGTGCAGCACACGAGTTGAAGTCCAGAGCACAGCGCGGGCTAGCTGCGCATGTGCTAACTGCTTCCTAGCAGTTTCCTCTAGCTTAGTGATTAAGGCATGTAGAGCACTACCATGCTACCTAGCAGCTTCCTGGCAGTTTCTTCTAGCTTAGAGAGTAAGGCAACTAGAGCCTACCATGCGTATAAATAGGACCCTCCATGCTGTGAATAAAGTGCCTTCAGTTCTAGTAAAAACTACCTTGCTCTCCTCTGCTTACTGCCAATCCATCATAGGATAGGCACATAAACTAACATACACAATATAGCATGCATTCCAAGAGAACGATAATGTTCTTAACTAATTTAATCATGTCACTATTAGATGTTTTAGACTTCTGAGATACCAAAAAAGGAGTACATACTTGTTTCTCGGCATCCTGCTCAGATGTTTCGCTCTTTAGTACTTGTTCCGCCAGTCCTACATTAGATTTATAAGCAACAAAGTTATGTCCACAAGTATGTCACTTTTAGAAAAAAATAAGATACTAACCACTTGCCACATGATGGATTTTACACCACTCATTCATGTCATCTAAGCATTCCTTACTCTGCCTTATAACCAAGTCTGGACCCTGCAAAACAAATAAGAAATTAGGTATGTTGAGGAACATGTCTTAAGTTTGCTGTCATTATTCACCATTAATAAGGTTGGCAACAAGCAAACAATAAAGCAACGCAACCTTCATGAATCTCAGATAGCAAAATACATTGGTGACTAAATTGCAACAGCAGTTTTAGATAAACAACTTAGACTACAATATGAACTTCCAGAATATTCAAGACTGAACGGATTCGTACAATATTAAAAGATAGATTACAATATGGACTTACTTCTAAAACTTGAATATTTGTGATTGAAAAGATGTGTATAAAATTAAAAGATTGTGGACACAATAGAAGGAATGTCTAGACCTTCTTTCCAGTGACAAAAAAAAAGAAAACAGATTTTACATTCGTAATCCACTTCATCCTTTTTCCTTGTCATACTCTTAAATAGAAGACTTTCTGACTAGTTTGTAAGAAAGAAAATAGCTTAACATTCACAGAGTCCTGATGACATCGTCAGTCATATTTCACTAGTTTGAACATCTTGAAGCCGCATAGCCATGAGTCAGTTTAAGGATATGCAGTTCTTGAGTTATCAACTCTTCCAGCTGATTTAGAATCAATAGTAAATAATATTTAAATCAAATATCCTAAGACTAGATAATCATAACATAGCAAGTAACAGAAAGAACAACAGAATTACTTCATTTCAATAGCAACCTCTATTCGTTTGGTAAGTTTACCATCTGTTATAATGCAAGCAATCTCCAGTATGCGATCTTTTGAGACATCCAAACCTAAACAATCACAAATCAGTATGTAAATAAGTACAATTTAGAACAATCATAAAATCACTGTGTTAACATAGTGTCAATAAGGACAAGTTTGAACAGAAGCAAAACATGTATGTTCTGACCGTTTGACACATGTAGATTTCACTATACAGAACAACAACGAGTTTCCACAAGCCATTGTTCACACTGGAATCTGTAGAGCGCACCCCCCCCCCCCCCCCCCCTTCCCTCCCCCCACCACCCCAAAAAAAAAAAAAGTTTATTCTTCTCTAATAGCTCACATCACGTTACTATTATGACTCCGTATTCACTATTTGCAAAAGTGCACCAGATTTACAAAAACCAAGAAGTAAATCAATATTATGTGTTTCTTAAACCTAAGATCATATTAGAATGGGCCAATAGGTCATTTGCCACTAGGGCAGGGCAATCTGCTCTTGTACTGCCGTTGTGTAAGAGCAAATTCATGTGGTGTGACTGCAAACATGAGGAATATGTTATCTTCTACCGTCACATGGGACTGTTTGGCCTTTGATAAATGATCATTCTTCACCGACCAAAATGTAGAGGGCTTCCCCTAAGGGGAAAAAAAAGAGTTGATTTCCATGATTTTGGCATTAAACGAGCAGTTCGGGAGTGGCAACAGGACCAGCAAGCAGTGGTGGCACAAAACCCAGCCAATAAGTCTTGAAGGAAAGATGAGAATGGCACCATTGGACAAAACTCTAAAAGTGGTCACCTCCTAATCGATAAGCACTCAAGCGCAAAGCAAACACCACAGCTCATCTGGTCAGAACCCTATAATCAGCGAGTGCACACTACTGCTGCTCACCGCGAGTTAACCCCACCAAGTTCAAGGTGGGCGTTGTGGCTTTAGCAATGACTCGCGTGAGTGCCAATAATTTATATTTAGTACTGTGGACCTGATACCGTCTATCCCAGCTAAATAATTTATTGGGCCAGAATGTCTGATTTACTAGAATTAAGAAGCCTAATTAGAGCAATACAAAATGTGGTATGTCCAACCTTTTTATTTCTAATTAAGCCAAAATTTGCAACTTCCAATATGAAATTAAATATATTTACTGAGTAAGATGAACAACAAAAATGAGTTGAGATCGAAGGAACTTCATGTAAGGAAATACATGAAGCCTTTACAGTTAAGAACTTAATAGCTCAGCAAGTCATGCCAAGTTTAATGAACAATCAGATACATGAGACTTATGTTGGAAGAAAGATTCACCAGTCATTTCAAGGTCTATCCACACCAATGGCAACTTGTAATCGCATGATGATGAAGCAAGGTTGTCCCCATCATTGTTCACAATCATTGATTTATTCTGGCTACCTCTCTCTGCAAAGTGATTGTGATTAACATATTATTGATCAGAAGCAATCAGCGAAATGTAGCAAGTCCCTTTGAATAAGAAATAGATGATTTTTTTTTTATTCTGAGTTAAGTGCTCCAGAAATTCAATTATCATTTTACTCCATGGCTTAACTATTAATAGTGTATCACCTGGACTTACATGATTCCCTCACTAACCACCATGGCGCCTACTAGTTGTGGGTATACAGTTAATTGGTAATTTCCTTAAGTGTGAGTGTTCCATGTTGTTTTGCGTGATATGGTTGTTTGAACTTGTACTTGTCAGCACTACGAAAAATAGTATTTTTCCTGAAATTTTAGTATAATTGGAGCATTGTGTCAAGCACTAATTAGTCGCTAATCAAATAATGGTGATACAGTCTCTGACTATGTTACGAGTGTTTTTTTTTTTTTGAATCAATGTTAGGAGTGTATTGACAGCTGAGGAAGGGGAAGGGCGCTATTACCAAGCTTTGGGGCTACTTCCGCAGCCTCTGCTTTGCTGGGTGCTGGTTTCTCCACTTCCTCTCTATCATCCTCGGCGTCCAGATTGAGGACAGCAAACATGTTCACTAGATTACTCATCGCTCCCACACCTCCTCAAGTATCCAAGAGAACCCATCAGAAAAGTACAGATTAATCAGCCTGAAATTTTTTGCCATCTGAGCAACAAAAGAAAAGAGAGATGAGCGAGGCCCCTACCGATGGCTTCTGGGATGGGGCCGCCGCCGCTGCTTCTTCACCGCGCGTCGGACCCGCCGCGGCGGCTGATTCCAGGGGCGGAGGTGAAGGGCGGACGGCCGCGGCAGCGAGGAACTGGGGACCCGAGCCCTACTTCGGAATGTGAAACGGAACGGGTACCTGCCAGCGCGACCGAAAGGAAAAAATGCGTCGGCAGCGGCCAGATTACAAAATTCGGCACCGCTGCGAATTTGTATCGGGATTCAGGGCAGCACTGATTTCAGAAGTGATTTGGCACTGGTTGAAACTTGAAAAACAATTCGAAAGTGCATAAAATATTTGGACAACCAGCAATGTAGATTCTGTCACTATTTTGTGTGCAAAACGTTAGTGTAATCCTTGGATGTTAGTTAGTGTGGGTCAAGCCTCCTCTTTGTACGAGTCAAGTATTTGTCTTAGAGTGCAAGTCAAATTTTTACCTTAAGTGCTGTTTGGATATATGAAAATGGGACTTAGATTATGGACTAGGAAATGATTCTTTAGAGAATGCAGGGTTGAGATGTAATATGATCAAAAAATGAGATTTAGGGCCTGTTCGTTTCGTTTAGGACTAAATTTAGTCCAGAAAATTTTGCTTTTTAAAAATATTAATAAAGTCTAATTATAAAACTAATTACAGAACCCCTAGGCTAATTCACGAGACGAATCTAAAGGGGGTAATTAAGCCGTGATTAGACGTTGGTTACTGTAGCATCACTGTAGCAAACATTGACTAATTAGGTTCATTAGATACATCTCGTAAATTAGCACCCATCTGTCAAAAAAGTTTTGTAATTAGACTTTATATAATACTTCTAAATAGCAAGATTCTCTTTGATGTGACAGGTCTAAACTTTAGTTTAGGAGGAAATGAATGAAGGCATAGGGTTGGCTTGTGCTATAAAAAGAGGTGTGGTGTAGTAAGTAAAAAGGAAAAAGAATGTAGCACCCTAGTGTTGATCAGTTTTTTGAGTGAAAAAAATTGAGCGGTTTGTGAAGCATTAAGAATTAGTGGGTGGTTATGCTTGCACATATGTCAGTGTAATTTGTATCACGAGTGTTTTTTTGGCGAGTTGTGCGACTGAAAGTGCAGCATTGCGTGTATGATGTGTAAGTCTGTGTAACTAATATGGTGAACTATAGTGGATTAATGAAAAAGGTGTTGGTGTGCAGTGCAACAAAAATTGTGTGTGTTCCTCATCTGTGACCGTGAGTGGGTGGTGTGATTTGGGAGCTGGAGATGCTAACACAAAGGTGGTAAAACTTTCAATGAGAAATGCATTTTATGTTAGTGTGGCAAAATATTTTTGTTAAATCTGTGATTTGCTACTGCGATGAATAGCGTAAAAAAGAATGGAAAGATGGTCCTATGGTGACGTGTTAATCACAAATCACTTGCCCTTCGAACCATATAAAATGCACTACAACAAAATTGAAATTCTTATAGTACCAAAGATACACAGGATACATTCTCTTCACTGCACACAAAAAAGAAAAACAAAGAAATCCAACGGGTGGTTGGGGATGTATACTCACAAATTCACCCCCAACCGAACGAAGCTCAGTTCCTATTCCTTCCACTGCAACAGTCTAAAATTCTGATAAATTGAGCATCTCGATAATTATATTCTACAACGAGCAATCCCAAACCGCACTGCAGAGTGTCTGTATGGGCTTGCACCCACCAACTCCACGACATAAGAAGGAATGCCCGATCGTGCCGCTTGGCAACATGTCCCAAATGTACTGGATAGTGGTAAGTGGTTACATGTTCAGAATAAATATTTCCAGACTAGAAGGCGATAGGAAAGATTGTTCTCCCTGGTGACTGTTGCTCTTAGGAAGGTAGAGATACAAGAACAAAACACATCATAGTAGTTTGGGCTCAGAATTTGAAAAACCATTCGCCAGATATTCTGACACAAAACCACACTAGTTATTTCAGTAGATACATTTCAATACTGTCATGATTGAATGAAAACAATATGCTCTTCAATGCACTTGGCTTTGTTCTAAAGCTTCCTGTATACCACTGATTCTTTGGATGCAAAACTAGTAACTATATGAATTCTATTTTTCATACATTATGAGTGAACCAGAACAGCAATCAGTCAACTGGAAAGCCAAGAAATTTATTGATCCGTGTGACAACTTGCTTGGCATCTCCTGGCATGTAAGGTAAGAGAGTATTCAAGTCCATCGCCTCAACAGTCTCTCTCAATGTCTGTGGACGGGCACAGAAAAGATGCTTCCTCTCAGCTAGTTCGTCTGCTAACTCGCTTTGGTGATTATCCATAAGATCTTCATTCACAACAACAACAAGAGGTTTGCCGAGGCGTAGCGTCTCAAATATGCTTCCGGAACCTGCAAGAAAAAATGATTGTTACCATTGACAAAACTAGCTTGCTACATTTGATGCAATACATTAACTTCAAATACTGCTGACAACAAATACATATAGGCACAATTCAATAATATATCTGGTAAACTATGACCATCATAGAATGTTATCAGCACCTGCATGACTGATGACTAAGGATGCTTCTCTTATGTAGTCAGCAATGCTTGGTGAAAAGGTGAAATAATCAACCTCAAGAGTTGAATTTCCTGATACCTGAATCAATGAGAAAAAAAATGAAATTGATTACCTTACGCCATTAAGACTAAAAAATTCCATGACTTCTGAGCCAGAATGACAAATTTATCTAGATGAACCTGAGCATCAAATCCTCAGAAGTTACATGGGTTCTTCTTTATCTTTAGTCTACATACATATAAACAGCATGAGCCTAGAAAAGCTAAACATGAGTATGTACATTTAAATCAAGATACTGAAAAGCTTAAGGTTAAGGACTGCTGGAAAATATATATGTAATGTGTAGTCTTCAAACACAATCATAAATTTAGGAAAAATATATGATTTACAGCATCATCTACAAGATCCCTAAACTCTCAGCTACAATATATTAGCCGATCATCAAATATTATGTAAGAATATCATCATTTCCACATCCAATGCTCCTTCGAGAAATCAAAGGTCAGAAAAATGATACCTTGGATGGTACATATGTCCCTCGGCCCATTTGAATAACAAGATGAGTGTAACCCTTCTGCAGCAACGCTTCTTTGACTTGTTCAGAGTCCACTGCCTTGACAAGGGCATCAAAACATGTTGTCCCTACAGTGACGAACACCATTCGCCTTTCTCTACCTTCCATTATTTATGAAGAATGAAATGAACTCTGTAAAATTATATGCTGGTGCAATATTGCACCTGCAAGTGAACCAATATGATGTTATAATGTTGAGCATAAAGGAGAACATGTCTGCAAATGGGTATGTTTGAAGAAATTTTAGTTCATAATTCTATAATTTTTAGCCCAAAAGGTGAGCATAAGGTGCTCCAGATTAGTTTCTATCAGCAATTAATTGTGCAGAGCAGCGCTGACACTTTCTAGCAAAATTAGGCTACAAAATAATGAAGGGCTCCGCTTACCCTATAATTCTACGCAGTGATTTACTTATATATGATAATGGAACAAACATTGCAATACGGTACAGGAAAATAACGCTGACAAATATCGAATCTGCTACCTGGAACCCTGATTTTGATAGGCGCTAGGCGCTAGGCGGGCGGTGACCCTCCGCCTAGAGCCTAGGCGTGCTTAAGCGCTTCTAGGCGTTGCCTAGGCGTTTTGTACTGTAGCACAGATTTTTCTAATAATTGTAAAAATATAGAAGTTCATGCATTACTAGTTCCATGAAACATTCCTAAAGTATAAGTACTTGATTTGCTTAGTTCAGAATTAGAAGATACATAAAGAAAGTACAATTCTGTCCAGGTGTCCAGCCCCTTCAATCTTCCATAACGTCTTGATCTTCCTCAAAATCCTCTTGTTCGGACTCGAATTCCTCTTCCACATATATGTATCTCATTCTTGCAATTTGACGCAGCTGAAATTGATCATCCACTGCTTCTCCAATAGCAGACTAGGCAATTAACAAATAATGTAATATAAGTGGCGACGGAGGCCACAACTCACATGCATTAGTACTACGGTCGATACAGTTCACGAATCAGAGAAGTGAGGAGAAGGATTGGAGAAGAAAGGAGAGAGGATCTCACCCTGCTTGCCGGACGGGAAGCGGGGAGACGCCTGGGATGCAGGAAGACGACGAGCAGCTCGTAGGTGCAGACACGCAGGAGCCGCGCGAAGCAGGGGATGGATGAGCTCGACCTCAGGTCCGGCGGCGGCAGCAGCGGCGCGGCCCGATATTCAGCGGCAACTTCAGATGGGGATAACCCTGGGCACGGGGCCTTCCTTTTATTTGGCTGCCGCTGTGAAATCAAGCTCTCGCCGGCCCCAAATCCATCTCCCGCCAGGCGCCAAATCGATCTCCCGCTGAGCGACCTGGGTCGCCGCCTCAGTGTCGCTTTTCTTCGCCTCAGCTGCGCGACGCTTTTTCCCGCAGCCTCAGGCTATCTCCACGGTTCAGACCCAAAGTTGGCACTCAAAGGCTGAAATGGATGATGGTTGTGTTGAAATTCAGGACCCAGAAAAGTGTATCTCCAACGAGCAGTCCCAATTCTTCATCCCCATTCCGCATCAACCTCGTCTCGCTGGTCAACCTCGCCGGAGCCGACGAGCCGTCGACGCCTTCCTCTCCGTCGCGTCCTGCACCCGGCTCCTCCCGCGCGGCCCGCGACGCACTGCGGCGTGCCTGGACCAAGCAGCTCCTCGACAACCTCCTCCTCCTCGCCGACCTCCACGGCTGCTTCCCCGACGAGGGCGACGCGGAGGACGACGGAGGATCTCTATGGACCTCCATGGCCCCGTCCAGCCCCCGTCTGAGAAGATGCTGCCCGGAGGGTCTGCCGTGGCCCGCGCCGTCCATGGAGTCGAGGCGAGGGAGGGGATCGAGGCGTGGGATGCGTCGGCGTCGGCGTCGGAGGCGTCGAGGTCGTCCATGGAGTCGATTGGGGGGGGGGGGGGGGGGGGGGGGGGGGGAGGGGCACGGCGAGGGAGCAGCAGGCCGCCGCTGCCTCCGCCTCCGCCTCCGCCTCGCGCAGCCTTAGGTCCACCTCATGCTCGTGAATTCAGCGGCCGCGACGAGAAGCGAGTCGATTCGTCGCCGCCTCCGCGTCCGAGGTCAACGACGCCTCCGAGTCGATTCGTCGCCGCGTCCGCTTCGCTCCGCCACCGCCGAACTCGCCGCCAGCTAGCTCCTCCTCCGATTCCAAAGAGCGTGGTGGCCGCCAGGAGGAAGAACGGGGAGGGAGACGACTGCTGCTCTGCGTCGCTCGTCCTCCGTGCTGTATTTGTGCGTAGCGGAGCGGAGGAGGCGCCGAATGGATGCCTGGTTTGGAGCATCCGTTGGAGAGTGTTTTTGTACACCTTACACCCTATTTGGGGTATAAATGAGGAAATGGGGTCTCCGTTGGAGACAGTCTCAGCGTCTTTCAATGGGTAACGCTCGCGTACCTCCGAGGCGGGGCGTTTCGGTTACGCCTAGCGCTTCAACGCGTTGAGGTGTACGCGGAATTACGCCTTTCAACGAGGTGTCTGGAACACATATGAACTACATGACAGAGGGGAGAACTGATTCATGTCTATGAGTCCATCCGGCACAATTTCAGTTTGATAGTTATCGAAGCATTAAACCGAAAACATTCTTGCTACCAACGAACAGAACCATAATTGCCAGTTGTACTACCCAAAGTTTCTGTTGAATCTCTGTTTCGGCTAGTAAAACTCACAGTGAGGCATACCTCAACCGATTCGCCGCCGCTGGCAACCGGAGGAAGCTTTCCTGCCGCCGACTGGAGCGCCAGATAGCTGACAGGAGAGGAAAACGACAATTAGGGCACAGGCCCCACGTTTGCACAGGCGACGGCGCCGGCGTTGGAGTGGCAGATTTGTCGCGTCAAGCTTGCTGGGAAGAGAGGTCTGGTTCGGTAATCTAATCGGTGTTGGACAAGATAGGCCAGATGGGCCTTGAAAGCACGCATTGTATGGCCAGATGGGTTTCAATCATATTACCTCCATCCATGCAACTATTTTCTTGAGCTTGATCAAAGTCAAATTTAATCAACTTTAACAATAATTTTGCAAAGCATCTAAAAAAGACGGCGCTATCCTCATCGTACACGGAGTGCATTCACTGGTGAAGATGCACCGCTACAATATCGATACTGTAGCAGCGTATGTGCACCGTGGGATACACTTCTTGTGCGGCTAGGATAGCATCCTTGCACTAGATGCTTCTTATTTTGTATTTAGTGAGGGTCAAGCTACCCGGTTTTCTAGATGAGAAACGAATAACCAGTGACAGGTGAGGGAGGTAAGTTGAACATTTTCTCTTTGTCCTTTGAGGCTTTTACAATTATACGGGGTGCTTAGGTGGTACTCATGTAATAATTTATTGCATAGCATTATATTCTTGTAAAGTGCTGCTCATGCATTTGAACACCAGATGAGCTGGGATGTCGGATGAGGTTTGACAGGGCATCTATTTCTTGAAGTGCATGAATATAATTCAGTCATGTTACCATTTCGAGCTTTTACAAGTTGCTCATACTGATAAGAATATTGGAAGCTCGTAGCTCAGATCATTCCTAAAAGGTCCTAGAGGTGCAAAGCTGAATATGTACTCCGGGCTCCTCCTCATTCAATCTAGTCCAAAAACATGCTGACCATACACAAACTTTACATCTGGGATAGCAAGAATTAGCCAAACCCATGGCTTTCAAACTTAGAATATGCATACAACTATTTGAATGACAATCACTTTCAACGCCATTAGATAAAGGGTGTTCATCCTTGCAAAAATTGGTGCACAAAGATCATATATAGGAACAATCCACACTCTTCGCTGGACTGGAGTCAGTGTTTGACAAAACATGGTGATCCAAAAATCCAAAACTCAGATGTTATCATGCTTCCTCTCAATATAGCTTAATCAAGAATCACCTGACCTACAAACAGCATGCCAGACACCTCAAGTCAGAACCCAGCCATATTGATAAAAAAAAGTTTTTTTTTTTACAGCGATCATGATGAAGTAATGTTCTCGCAACAGAACCTACCTGTTTGCCAAACTATTTTGCAAGTCTAACTCATTAGAACATGGAAGCACAGAACAATGACTGAGTAGTTTGTCATCAGGTACATTCAGGCTCAAAACAGAGCCAGTTTACTAGGTCTTCAGGTAGCAAAATAGAAAGATATAATTGTCATTTCACAGATGAAATAAAGACATCTGAAAACAGAATCAATATAAAATGAATAAGTTCAACAGATATTACATCAGATGTTATTGTGAGGGCATGTTTTATAATTTCATCACAACATATATTATTTGACCTGCACGTATTTGACTGATATAACTAAATAAGGCAAATAAAAGAAGTTACCATAGCGAACAATATGACATCAACAGCACCTCACATATGGATGAGAAGAAATAGAAGAGGACAAGAGTCCAATAAACACAATATTTTCTAAAGGAAAACAATAAGTCAATCAGATGCTATAATAATAATAATAATATGGTATGAATAACTGCAGTTTTGTACATTCCATAAACTCGTATGCTTGTTTGTTAATTATTATGCACAAAACCCATCTGGGGTCAGAGTCTAACTAGAGGATTATGTACCCTTTTTTTAAACGAATGGCTTATGTTACTTTATAATGGACAAATACAATAGCAATGGAGAGGCAGACCTACCTAGAGGATTCACCAGTTAAATTTGCTGAATCAATTATCTTGTCATGTGTCAAAGTTTGGTGCTCCCTTTCTCTTGTTGGGTGTTCCGAAGCATTATTCTCATCAATGCTATGTAGTTTTGCTTCCAAAAGAGCAAGAGATGAGTCCAGTTTCACTATCTTCCTGAACAGGAAAACCCACATTTTATCAGCATAAACCATAGGCATGATGAGAATCATTGGGGATTAGCATGGCCCACAGATTTTAGTAATAAACAAGCCAAAAAACCTTAGGCAAACCCTTTAGAATTCGCTTACAACTACCAGAAATAATATTATCAGGTTAGAAACTTTGAACAGAAAACCACCACAGAACAATTTCCTCATCCACAAAAATATTCTGTACGATCTACAGATTACATGGGAATGAGAAAGCAATTACACAAGAGTTCTCTAAAGTGTGGTAGAGTAGACTGGTAGGATTTATCACCCCACGAATAGGTTGTGCAGGCGCATCATACAAACTCAGTACCAATAAGAAATCATCCCGACGCAGATCATAAAATCTGCACAAATTTGTATGCAACTCTACAGGGACTATTCACAATGGCTTCTGTTCCCCAGAAATCGTACCTCTACAGGACAACCTTTTCCCCAAAACTGAATTCTGATCCAAAATTCATTTCCTATCAAAATTCACGGGCACCTCAAATACAGCTAATAACATCCTAAGTTATCTAGTGACATCAAGTCCTGCATATTGAGAGTTCTCAGAATAAGGAAAGAAATAATTAAGACATCCACAAGCACAAGTAGTTCTAGTGTTCAACTGAATTCAGAGTAAATTCAGCCATCATTTTACCTGTGGAGGAGCGCGAGCTTGTCGTCGCAGAGCGCAGCGAACGAGTTGAGGAACTCCACCGTGTTCGCTATGAACATGTTCACCTGCAGCGCGGAGGATACACACGCAGAGCCGTGAGCTACTGTCGGGGAGCAACCACCAGATAGGGAGAGAAATTGGGGAGGAGGGAGAGACGGACCAGGTAGATGGTCCTCTGGTCGGAGACGGCGATTGCCCTCACGCTCTCCTCGTCGTTGTCGCCGCCGTCTTCCGGTGGGGCCGGCAAGCGACCTGAAGCGCTCGCCGCGGCGGATCTCAGATGGTGGAGCATGGCTCGTTCTACGGCGGTGTGGTGGCGGCGGCGGAGGAGAGAGCCGCCGGCTTGAGGGAGAGAGTGGACTCGGTGGAGCCAGGACGGCGGCGCTAGAATGTCACGATGGGAACCTTTTGTGAAATTCAACAATTAAAACCGGTTCATATTTTACATGTGACAAAGATAGAATATTTTACATGTGACAAAGATAGGGAGGGGCTGGTAAATACCTTCTTATAATTTGGTTGAGTAAAATACGCGGACGGTCTCTAAGCCCAAAGCTAGAGTTAGCTATAATATGTTGTGGGGTTCTTATTTCATTCTCTAAAGCTAAGAGCTAGCTATTGAGGAAGAACTAGCAAGCTTCTCTCTCTTTTTTTTTTTATAATAAACTATTTTAAGAGCTAACTTAAAAATAATCTTTGGAAAAGCTCTAAACGTATCATAAGATGTTATTTAGGTCCATAAACTTTTAAAATAGATTTAGGTCTTAAATATGCGGAAATATGTCATCTAACTAACATTTCAAAACTACCCCTCTTATTTTTTACGAAGCTTCATATCACCATAGATTGTCATCTTTTAATCTATTATCAAGCACCATGCAGTCTGATTATGTCTTTTAACATAAATTCTAATATCAATAATAAGTTGGAAAACAATTAGTATGAAAAATTATTTTCAAATAGCTGTCTATCAACAACCATCAAAATGTAAATTATGTCTTTTAGCACGAATTGTAACGGTGGGGAGAGAAAGAATATTAAAAATTATTTGAGTTAGTGCCCATTAGACTGTCCAACGGAAGAGGAGACCCAGAACATTAAATAGGTGCAATCATAAAAAAGTATTTTTAGTACTTTAGATTTAGATTACACAATTTAACAAGTTGAAGGACCTGAATATGCATTTTGAGAGGTCAAAGACCTAATAACACCCCTAGAGAAGTTTGAGAACCACTGATGCATTTTACCTTACACCCCGTTTGGATGTCAGTATTGGAGCTCGGAATGGGGAATTGGAATGGGATCTAGCGAATACAACTGTTTGGATGATGTGGAATTGAAAATTGGTATTGGGAACCAATACCGTGGAACCAACATACGCCTAAAATAAGCTTCGTCAAAACCGAGCCTCCCACGTCCGTAATGGGACGAATAGAGATTTCTCCATCTAGACCCCACCACGCAGCACTGTCGATCCCCACAGATCCCATCCGGCGTCCCTCCTCCTCCCGTCCGAATCTGACCCGTCATCGAACTCGAAAACAACGTCGCTCTAGATGGTGCTGCAGGTGAGCCACCACCGTCCTTTGTGGCTTCGCATCTGTTTGTTCAAATTAAAAATCAAAAATATTTTAAGAAAACTAACCTAATTCACCAAAATATTGGGTTTCCTTGTTTACATTTTGGTTTTAACATAAATTTGCAAGTCAATCCTCTTTCATGAAAAACTTCTACATACAAATTAGAAAAACAGTACAAATATGATCAATATATAAATCGGAATAAATCCATAATATTAGTACCCACAAAGTTATGTGATAAAAAAAGTTTTGCTACATCAATCCCCTTGAGGGCAATAGGTAATTAAGTACTCATCCATACTACAATCAAAGGTTTATGAAATAGAATATACTAATAATTCATTTTTTTCGGTTATTTGGGATCAAATATGAAAACTGAAATAATCCCGTCTAACCAAACTAGTATTTTTTAAAACATAAAATGATTCACTATTTTTTTTTGCCCGGCATGCTCAAGGCCTTCAATTCTAATTAAGTGAATAATTAGTTCCCACTATTATACCTTGTGGTGACATTACACCATGGCATCGTGAAAAATAAAAAGAAATCTCCTCGGGCGGTTTCATGTAAGCTTGTAAAGATGATGCCAATCGGCAATATTCATTTGGAGTGATGACTAAGTGTTAGTACCTTTTTCATGCGATAAATATTGACACATGTAAGGGGGGTCAAATTCTGAAAGTTTATTGCACATGTTCTTGCATGCACCCCGTGACTCAATCTATGTGTCAGTAGGAACATAGCAGAAATTGATTAACCATCAGACTGCTTGTAACTTTTGCATAGCATTAAATAAAAGACAAAGTCCTTCAAAACTTTCAAAAGTACATTATCAACAATGCCTAATGAATTTTATTAAATATTTCTGTGCAGAGTGGTAATTTACAAGAACTTAATCCTATTTACGAGATATATATTCAAAACATAAAACCTAACCGAATGAATCACTCATGTACATGATCTCTAATGCAACTCAGGCTGAAACTCCGAAGAGGACGGTTCCTCCTGTCAGCACATGAATCCTCTTACTGCTATACATGTTCAAGAACAGCCGTTCCTGCCACAAGTGGGTACGTCATATAATCTGTCCTGCAAAAAGCAATATGGTCCGCTTACAGATGCTCAAAGAAAGCATTCTTTTCAAGTATGCAGCATGCTTCTCAAAGACATTTGAAAAACAAAACATAACTAACAAAAAGCAGATCTACGAAGAAAATGTGAGAACTAGCTGGTAGAATTCTACCAGCCTATTCTACCACCCTCTACCGACATTTGAAGAGTCTCAGTTCCTTTTTAATTGTTTTGACCATTTTTCCTAGTGGTTGGCCAATTATGGATACTGGATTATGTGCTTTTCAAAATGTCTCATCATCTGAACCATATATTGGCGTTTCTTTCTGTTGTGATTTGGCAGATGCAATTGCTGCAAACATTGTAATAATTTAGGTGTATCCTGTAGCCCGAGTGGCGAAGGCCGGGACATTTTTTCCCATTATCTAAAAAGATGTGCACATAACAACATAATGTTTAGTGACTTTTGATCAGGGCAAACATCAAATATTTATCTTCATAGATGATAGTTCAACAAAGCAAACTGAGAAAAAAAAAAGGTGAGGCTTACCTCAAAATGTCCCAATACTATCTTCCTCAGGCTTCAGTATTGTTTGAGCTTCCTTGCCAGTTAATTCTAATGGTACATCAAGCTCCGGAGGGCTCTGCACATCCAAAGTAGAGTAGATCATTAGTAATGTACCAGACGATCATTATCCCGGATTGTCTTGAAAGGGTCAAAACTTTTAGGTCACCATGCAACGAATAAGTGGCCAATATATGTCTTGAAAAAAGGGATGTTGCTTGATATCATTTGCACCAGCTATGGAACCAAATCGGGAAGAGGGATCTCTCTGAAGTAATCCATGGATTAATTGCTTAGCTGCAAGACTAACCTGGACAATGCACCATCATATTAACAGATGGACCAAAAAAAAAATTGAATCAGACTAAGACAAACATGAGGGCTTAATAACTAAATCTAGAAGTAAATACTTTTGGAACATAATATCTGTGGATAACTTTAGATTAGTTCCACACTTTTATACTTAGTAGTAATCAAACTGAGGAGGTTTCTCACTGGAATACTACTCGGAAATGTAAGCTCTTTATGCAGGATGTTGTAAAATGTTCTTTTCCGGTTCTTTCCTCGAAATGGTGTTCGCCCGTACAACATCTCATACAAGAGAATTCCTACAGCGTGGGGAAGGAAGTTAGTTAACCTCAGAAACAGTAAAAACCTAAACTACAATAGTAGTAGAATACAATGAACAAAATTTCAAGGTTAGTACACTTGAGCATCTCTCTTTACATGCACATTTTGTAGTGCCGATCTACATACATAAGGGATATACTGCAGCAGATATATGCAGAAATATGGCACAGAACAGTAAAAGTAAGACTGCATGCATGAACCTATGGCCCAAAACATTTGCAAGCTACCTATACCCTAGATGGTTGAACTAGTAAGAGAAGGAAAGAAACACATTCAATCACTTTCAAAAGTATATTGGATAAATGTTAGTCACACAATTCCTTTTCTTGTCTCCGCAGATACATAGACTAACCCTTTTTTTTGGCACTGTGGGGATCTCCCTCACAGTTTTGAGTAAAAAGAAGTAGATTGAGTATAGTAGCTACATTGTATGATGAACAGAGGAAATTTCATAAGTGTTGTAATTCCATACCAAGCGCCCACCAATCAATGGCACTTGTATGTCCTGCTCCAGTAATGACCTCCTAGAAGAAAAAAATTTTAAGGACAATTATGTCACTGATTGATAAATAATAACAATTACTTCAAGTGATAGATAAACTAAAAATTTGAGTAACACAAAATACTATGCTTTTCTATCTAATAAGTGTTACAAAAAGAAAACAGGGTTATCGTCAAGTGACACATGACACCTTGAAACATCTAAAGAAGCATCACCAAAACCCACATAACAGCTCTTCTTACAGTCAGGACCTATTTACAGAGAAATGCAGCGCTCATGAAACATTAATAAATTCGAGCATTGTATCTTACTGGAGCTATGTACTCTTCAGTTCCAACAAATGAATTTGATGGAGTTGCAGGTTCTGAAACAAATGTTGGGGCAAGGTATTCTTTAGATTTTCTTCGTCTTGATGTGGAATGCTTAATCACCTGCAAGGGTATCACAGCCAGCCTTGTATTAAAGAGCGCATTACATGTTCTCTTAAAAAACAAATAACATGATGAGGCCAGAAATAATGTGCACATCCCCTTGCATGAAGCCAACCAAAACTCAAGTTGGAACTTGGAATGACATTTCAGGCTTGACTTACATGGGGTTTTGAAGGAGTTAAAAATGAGAGGTCAAAATCAGTCAGAACAATGTGGCCATCCTCTTGGAGCAAAATATTTTCTGGTTTCAGATCACGGTATATAACTCCTGCACCAAAAAAGCATTTGTACGCAAATTATCAACTTTTTTAAATTCATACAGAACATGATGACACAAGAACCATTAATTTTAGTGATTATACATGGGTGGCTACTTATAAGATCTAGAGAGCCATTTTAGTACAATCAACAGTGTCCAACTGATAACAATGAAACTGCTAGTTCCAAATTACCAGTAAAATTCACAACAATAATGAAGAAATGAGTTATCCAAAAAGAAATTTGAATTTTTCGAGACACAGACATACCAAGGCAATGGAGATACTCGAGGCCAATTACAACCTCTGCAGCATAAAACCTGCAGAAAATATAGACCAAAATAATGTAATAAGAGAAAAGAAAAAATGTAAGTGAAACAACTCATAGTATTCATAATACAATATTAAGCATTAGGTTTATATTATTTAATATTTTTCCTTCAGATAAGTCGACATTTATAAATGAAACAAGTTAAAAAAGAATAAATAAAGCACGCTAAATTTTATTAATCATCAATAGGCATGTTTAGTCAATGAAAAATATGCATTGACAAGTACCTTGCAGATTCTTCTCTGAAAATTTTCATGGGTTGTCTATCAAGCAGTGCAAATAATTCTCCTCCAGGACAAAAGTCTGTTATGAGACAAACGTGTGTTGGTGTCTGAAAAATAGACAAAAAATAGTAAAATATAAATTCCAGGTTAAAAGGTAACTTGGAAAGTTAAATAAAAGGCAGAACATTGAAGGTCATAGTGATAACTTCTTGCAGAAACCATATTCAGCTGAAACCATCGTGTTTTTCATTTGGAAATTAGAAATAGCTAAGATAAGGCATCAGTCATAAGATTCACCTGGAATGAAGTATACAGTGTTGGGAGAAATGGATGATCCAACAGTGAGTATATTTCTCTTTCGACACAAACTCGATGAACCTGTGTTGCAGAAACTGAAGTCTCAAAAGGGTCCAGCGAATTCATTCACATGTAATAAACTAACAAATCGAATTAACTGAATTTTCAGAGCATATCTGGGATTCTGAAAAGGTAAACTTTGACTAAATCACTTGCATAGTTGATCCACACCGAAATCCTTAATATATATTATAAAGTGAGTATGTTTTCATTCTCGGAAGATTCGTCGCGTCATGACTTTTTCAGATGTTATTGACACAATTGTTCCTAAAGTTTTCAGTCACTTTTGAAAACTCTTTTGAACTACTTACCCTACCTTCTTGCACCTAAAGGTGGGTATGTCCATCAAACCAGCGACACAGTTCAAAAAACATAACTAGAATTCATTCTCGCACCTATTCTTACAACTAATATCAGGAGTTTCATAACATCCAGTGTATCGAAATTGTTACAATTTATCTCCAGAAATTACCTTGTTGCGATTCAACATCAATGATTTGTCCATTGCCTTCATTGCAAACAGTTCACCGCTTCCTTGCAACTCAACCAAGTGTACACTGGAGAATAAAGCAAAGATACGTGTCTCAAACATAACAAAAGCAAACTCTGTATTCGTTTCAACTAGATATTTCTATCATTAGATGTTGTTTGCATGGTTGTAACAGGGGACAATCAGTACAGGGCACAGAAGCTTTATTAGTTTGTTTTGCTAACATAGCAAGTATTAACTGTCATCGGTGCATCAAATTCCTTTCTAACGGTTAACGAGTATGGTGTGGCAAATATGGAAGCTATGGAACCAAAAAAAAAAAAAAATCTCTAAAAAAGAACAACAATTTTCTAGGGGGGCAAACCGCGATTCCTCTCAAGGCTCACAAACTTCGTTGAAGAAGCTACTCCAAGCTAACAGAATGATAGCAGAAAACAGGGGCTCCTTCCTCAATACTATTAATTTGTAGTTCTACAGATAGTTTCTTTTCCTTTGCCTCTTTGGGGATTCTGGAGAGCAATTGCTCTACTTCTTTGTAAAGTAACTTCGTTTTGTTTCCTATATTAATATATATCGGTAACCGCAGCTCCTTGCTGTATATTCCTCAAAACAAAAGTATGAACTGACATCTATCAAAAAATAATGTTAGGGGATATATTCTTCTTTCTATTGGTGCCCTCACTGTATGGGGCAAGAGGTGGTTGACAGGTTGCAGTGTACAGAAGTAAGTATCACGAATGTGTTTTCAATGGGGCAAGGCCGAGTGTGTCTCAGGTGCTGGAGACAGTGGCACATGAATGTGTTTTGTGGTGCTTAGCAGGAGCTAAATCTCTCCAAGAATCGCTGAGCAGGTCGGCACACTAGGGAGCTAGTTCTGCTCTAGTGTTTTCATTGTGTTGGTAGTTCTTTCAGTGTGTGGCGCGCCTGTTCATGTAACTCAGTGTGGGAAGAGTTTCACCCTTCTTTTTGTGCTTAATTCTTCTTCTTAATGAAATGATACGCAGCTCTCCCGCGTATTCGAGTGAAAAAAAGTACCTGCCAGTGTCACCACATCCCAAAGGTTTTACAGGCTTGAAGTGCTTCAAGCCAATCTTCTCCCCAGTTCTTTTAATCTGAAGTACCAAACATGATAACAATCACATGCCACTATGGGATTGAAATTGGAAATTCCATGAAACAGTGATTTCAAGAAGGATAAATAATTTATTTACTGTAACCCATTTTTCACATGGTCAAAGCAGAGTATGAAGCATAGAATGGAATTCAGAAACATATTGCACAATACATATCGTTTAGATACTATAAATATGCTAAGAGTAACAATACACCAAGTTTAGAATCTGGCAAGAATTGCATTGTATGAAAAAGGACTGAAAGCAGAATCCTGGTAAACATACTATTAATCCAGATGTTTTTTAAATGATTTCGTACTAGTGCCGGCAAACCATGGTAAGAGATACTGGCACTTTAAGCTCAATTATGCAAGAAATTACAGTTTGGCAATGATGGATCCGAACCCTTGTAAGATGCACAAATGATTTGTCATGTATCATTTGCTTTTCCTATGTCAAACACTTAAGCATACTTTCCATGAAGTCCAGTCATAAGACATGAAACTCTGCAGGTCTCATGCCAAATAGCAAAAGAATCCAAAGGCAACAGACGAGCGATGTATGCAGCTCTAAATTTACTTATACTGTCCCAAGGATGGAGAATCCCTTTGTTTTGTCTAATATAAATTCATATGAAATCGGATAATTTGCCAAAAACAACAGCTACAAGTTAAAACATACCTTTTCTATTGCTATCCAAGAAGAGTTGTACCGTTTGTGAGGTTTCGGAGAAACAGGCATGGAGTGAACTGCCCACAGATCCTCTGGTCTCTGAAATAAAAATGGATTGAGCTGTGTGTGTAAAAAGGGGAGGGGGGAAGTAGCAGTTCTTAAAAATGACTGATGATTCAATTTAATGGCTTGTCCAAGATGCAACTACCACCATGTAATCTTATATGCACGCCTGGAATAAGATTGCAGTTGGAATTTGAACTGCACTAAACAAATATTTTACTCTTTTAACAAAGCAATGAAACTCGAGTGGATGATATTTTTTTTCTCACTTGAGAAAAATTATAGGTTCTAACCAGTTACATTATTTCCTCATTGTTAAATTTAATCTATTGACCCAAAGGATTATCTACTGCATAACGTGACATATAAAGCAAGAAACAATTTCATAAGGCGCTCGATATAGTCGATTAGTTTACATGATTTTCAATTGGAACAACTGATACAACAAATTGTAGATGTACCTTACCAAGTTGGGATCAGGAAGCTCTCTGACTGCTTCGTCTACATTCTCAGCTGTAGCCTTGACCTGTTTGGATTGCATCCTAAAATTAATAGTGTAGTTTAAATTTGAAAACAACAGATTCAAATACTACCGTAGTGCTAGGTTCTCAAGTGGCTATATATTTTCTTACATAAAAATAAAAAGCTGCTTTCTCATTCCTAATCTGTTGGCCTATTTCATGAATGTCACACGACTCAATCGTGAAGCAACTGCAGTTTCAGTTCATAATCATATCATCAAAACGGCAATCACTAAAGCAATATGACCTACCAATTTGGCACTTTGTAGCTCAGAGTTCTCAGAGAGACGATTCGTAAGGGGTTCCACATGGTCGCTTCCATCAAGTTGAACACCAATGAAGTATTGAAGCTCCCCCTAGGCCCATAGAAGCAAAAGTGCAACAGTTAACATATTGACACATACATGGACAAGGACACTTCCCCAAACCAAAGAAAGCTGAGAAGATCGAATGACGCTCAGTACCTTTTGGTCTCGCATAGGCTGCAGGTGGAACAAGTTCCAGAACTTCTTCCCTGGTCCATGGCAAGCAACAACGAGCATATACAATCAAAATAGCACTCACATCCTAAACATCATCGACTTGATTCTACGTTTCAGATGAAATTTGTAATTGGGGAATGGGGAATTACCGCTCTTGGTGTAGTTGATAAGCTGGACCGTAATCTCCCTCTGCTCCCTGATGGCCTCCCGAATCTTGTCGACCGTGGCCATGTCGGTCTCCGGCCCTTGAAGAAATCTGCAACAATTGACACGATCAGAACATTTTATCCACCAATAACCATTCGACAAAGCCGAATTAGCAACAAGATCTCGAAAAACGAAAAATAAAAAGTAAGGAGGAATGGCACGGATCAAAATCGCACAGCACTACAACTCATGGCCATATGACGAGCGGTAAGTGTAGTCCCAGAACACGCACCATAGCCCGGGGCATGGAAATGACGCGCGGTAAGGACAGCGGAGAGGGCTCACTCCCTGGCACAAGGGCAGCAGGCAACAAGAGGAGCGGCCCGCGACCTCGTTCCCATCGGAGACAGACTTAAACGGTGGGATTCGGTGGTGGTGGAAGCGGAAATGCCCGTCGGCTGGGTAGAAGGACCGGGCATCGACGGCGCGCCGCCGCGGCGAGCTCCACCGTTTGAGGTGGCGCTCCCTCACCAAGCTGGCTGGGCTGGCTAAAAGGCACCAAGGCCCAGGTTAATGGTGGGCCTAAATTTGGTAAGCCCGAATGCACCAAGCTCTCTGGCTGCTTCGTCAGTCCACTGCCGAAAGTGAAGCGCAATAACTTTTCCATGTGGACGTCACGAAATGAACAATTTTGTGAAACAATTTCAAACCATTGTGTCCGCACACATTGCTAGTCATGAAATATCCGTAACATAAACGACTAAATGATAAGATATCCAGACTATGCATATGGGTTCGGGTTCAATTAATTGTAAGATTTGGACTTATGAAGGGATAGGATCTCCACGAGTTCACAAATTGTTATGAGGACTTTTTGACCTCCAAACCAGTTGTTTCACTGATCATCCAGACGAATAGTCCAATACCTACCATTTTGAGAGAGACACAAAGCTGCTGCCTCTATCATCATCTCAAAACTGTAGCTTTCCTTTACGCTTTAGCTCCATTAATTGCAAGCTTCAATGTGGGGTGTGGTGTCGTCGTGATCAAGCTGTAGCATTGGCAATATTCACTGAAAATAACTTGACTAACCTAAAAAAAGTTTTTTTTTTTGAGACTAACCTAAAAAAAGTTAAGAAGTTAAGAAGTTGAAGAAGTAGTTACATGAATTCGAGTCAAAGGGCACTTTAATTTAGGTGGTGTCAGGGTGTACGTCAACGTAACACCTTTAACTTAGGAACACCTCACCGGCGACACTGAGCAAAAGAAAAGAAGCTAGATAAGATCAAGCCTTGAACCAAAAGTTCTGATGCGCAGCAATCGAAAGTGGACTTGTTTGGCTGTAATCTCTCTTCAACATGAGAGTGAAAAATCTTCAATATCTTGGATGAAAGCTACAAACTTGTACGGCCTAACACCACATATCAGCAAGTTCCGGAATTCGGGCAATCCAATTTCCTTTTCTTTTTAGGTATTCTCTGGTCGACAAAAAGGCTATGTCCAGTGTTATGTAAGCAATTTCACGGCGTCATTGAATTTCCGATATTTTGACAAACATCTGTGAAAATTCTCAAATTTTGGAGTGCAACGATTTCAAACTAACATTTAAAAGTTACGGTTTGGTCCAACTATTGCAAGTGGTTTGGCAGGTGTGGTCCAACTACATTTTTAAGTGCTGCATGCTCACCTGCAGTTCCTTCCGAGGATCTCCTCCCGCGTGTACTCCGTCAGCTCCAGGAAGCTGTCCGACGCGAAGATCTGCGCACACCCAATTATGGTCACAATTAATTCACAGCAGAAATGGCGACACGCCGGCGGCAGCGGTGGGTTGCTCGCGTGCTTACGATGGGGTTGTCCGGGAGCCTGGGGTCTGTGATGACGAAGTTCTTCTCGATCCGCTCGAGCGTGGTGGCCAGGTCGATCCCCTGCCTGATGTCCCTCTCCCTGTCCTCGCGCGCCCAGCTTTTCCGGCGCTCCGGCTCCGGTGCCGATGGCGGCGGCACGGCGGCGTCTCCACCTTCGGAGCCGGCGCCGCCTCCTTAATCCCCACGGAGCTCTTCCTCCTAATCTTGGTCCTGTCAATCAAGAAACCAAGAACCATGTCAGAGTCGACATTTCCCAAAGTTTCTTTCAGCTGTGGTCGCTCGGTGCGTGCTGCCTGTGACTGAGTTACTGACTGACCCCATGAGGGATGCGCGGCCGCTCATCCTCCGGCTGAGCTTTGCGTCCTCCTTCTTGAGGTCCCACATGGGCGACTTGGGCGGGGAGGATCCTTCCGCCGCGTCGCCGGCGGCCCTCGCCGGCGTGAGCGGCGGCGGGGGCTCCATGGGCTCCTTGTCCCCCTCGGAGCGCGAGCGGCGGTGCTTCACCGTCTGCACCACCTCCGTGATCGACGACATGGCCGTCTCCTTCTGCCGCTCTGCCAAAGCAGCAGGGAAATGATCGATCAGCGTCGGGTCATCTGCGGCGGCATTGCTGCCGGGACGGAAGGAATTAGGAGATGAAGAAGGCACTGACCGTCGTAGCGGATGAGCGAGACCGGCAGCTCGTTGGGGCGCATGCGCTTGTCGCTCAGCCCTTCCGTGTACTTGCTCACCTCCACTTGCATCCTGCAGCAGCCATGGCCATGCCATGCCAGGTTCAAAAAACAGAGCACACACACGGACGGGTAGCGACACGTGCAGGAGCAGAGCAACGGAACGTACCCGATGAACTTGATGACCTTGCCGTTGTCGTCGCGGATGGGCGTGACGGTGAGCATGTTCCAGAACGGGGTGCCGTCCTTGCGGTAGTTGAGCAGCCGGCCGCAGAAGCTCCGGCCCGTCTTGACGGCCTCCCGGATCTTGGCCACCTCGTCCTGGTCCGTCTCCGGGCCCTGCAGGAATCTGCAGTTCCGGCCGATGACCTCCTTGACGGAGTACCCTGTCATGGTGAAGAACCCCTCGCTGGCGTAGATGATGGGGCAGTCGGGGCGCGTGGCGTCGGAGACAACGAACGTCTGCTGCAGCCCGGACAGCGCGTCCTTGAGCTCCTGCGACACACGCGGCAACGATGACGACTCCCCGACGCGCGCCCGTCCCCAGACGACTTGGTGCTCCCGCCGCTGTCGCGACCGCGCTGGAACGACGGCTGCCGGTTCGCCGGAGCCGACGAATTAGGCTCCTCAACGATCTCCTGCCCCGGGCCGGGGCTCGGCGGCGGCACCGGGAAGGAGAAGCTGCCCGTAGTGTTGGGGTCGGACGACGGGAACGCCATCCACTTCTCCACCTTCTCCGACGACGTGCCCGCCATGGACGGTGCTCTTGTTACTCCGACTATACTACGAGAAGACTGTCGTCGTGGTCAGCGCCGGCAAACAACAACCATCTGCCGAATCACCGCCTCTTCGTCTGCACAAGCAAAGAAAAGGCAGCAACTTTACTACTAACATGGTAGTACACCCACAGTATCTATGATTCACGCAACAGACAAGTACATAAAACAAACTCCTCGAAAAGGCAAAACTGAGCAACCTGTTCCATAAGCTCACACAACTGTGAGCGCAGTGGTACATACATACAACAAGGCAAGCAACACCTCTCACTGTTCCATTATCCGAACCAGGCCAATCAAACACCCCCTACTGCTTGTGCTTCCTATAAGAACGAAAGTAGTGTACTATTTCCAGGAGGGGTAGCAGGGGCACCGAAAAGGAAAGGACTAGGAGGACAATCAGCATGACACACAATCCTATCCTATCCAATCCAGTCCAGCAAGTTGAAGAAGGAAAAGGAAACCACCTGCAGGTGAGGCGCCGCCTCCCAATGGCAGAGCAGAGCCACCTGTGTAGCTTTGCAGTTGGCAGTCGAATCAGGTGGCCGCCAGTTGCCTGATGAAGGCGCCGGAGAGCAGAGGGCAAGAGAAAGAAAGAGAGAAAGCAGAGGAGAAAAGAATGGCGGGTGGAGCAGGGCAGGGTGCAGCGACCGGATAATGCAATCCGGCCCGTGAGCGACTCACGGTCGTCCCGCGTCGGCAGCTCGCCGAATCTTGTGGCCGCGCGAGAGCCACCGGACGCGCCCGCCCGGCAAGGCACGGATCGTGGCCGCCCGCGCCGCATCGTGCGGCGACGCGGCGAGCAATTATTGTTGGGGGAAGAGGGGGCCAAGGCGATGGCGACGGCGGGCGGCCGGAGAGATCTTTCCGGGGCGGGGGGCCTGCTTGCGGCCACGAGCGTCGAGCTGGAGCTGGTGGATGGATGCGTGCCGCGGCGGCCATTGCTGTCCACGACGGTAACGAGAATTGACAAACAATCTAGTACAAACTGGACGACCGGTGCGTGGCTCCTGAAAACCGGTCAGGTACAGACACAGATTTCGTTGCTTCTCTGTTTGCCAGCTTTCAAATGTTGGCGTGCCATCTCTCTCTCTCCAAGTGAGGATGAAAGTAAAAATGGCAATTATCGGCTAATTCAAGCTTGTTTTCGACTTCTTTCGGCCATAATAAGGGGTGTTCGTTGCATGAGGTCTAAAATTTAGAGGGAAGAATCTTGTCATTTAAATATATTAAATAAAGTTTAATTACAAAATTAACTGTAGAACCCTTGGTCTAATTCGCGAGACAAATCTAATGAGGGTAAGAAAGCCGTGATTAGACGGTGGTTACTGTAGCATTACTGTATCAGCACTGTAGCAAAATATAAATTAATTAGGCTCGTTAGATTCGTCTCGTAAAGATGTACCTACCTGTAAAAAGGTTTTGTCATTAAACTTTATTTAGTACTCTTAAACAATAAGATTCTCTTTGATGTGAGAGGTCTAAAATTTAGAAGGGGATGCAACGAACGCACCCTAATTGGAAACGATGTACCAAAAAAATTAAAAAAAAGGTGAAAATATTTGGTGGAAACAATAGTAAAAACAATTTTAGACTCTTTTGATCGTTTCTGACAATTTCCATTTCGGTCCAAAAATTACCGTCAGTAATTCGGTCCAAACATTCGCATTTAATCTTTTTAAGACAGTTCATCCCTAGTCTCATGTGAAGGTGAAATTACCTTTAAGAGCAGTTCAAGATTTTGGAGCAGAGTATTCCTTAAAAAAAAATTCTAGTGACACATTTTTCTATCTAAGATTTTTTTTTGTAAAACTCATATGCAAGATTCACATGTTCCTTTGCATCTCCCTTGCAATACTAAAAATACTCCCTCCATTTTCAAATTTTTGCCGCCTCTGAGTAATACATTGACCTTCATGAAGAACCATTCTCTCAAATGAAGCAGAATCGAGATACTCCGAACATCCGAACATATATTTAGATGACATCACTACAGGAATGATATATTTCCCAACATTATATCTTTTGAAATGGCCAACAGTTTTAGTATATTTGATTAGCTATTTTAAAAACTGTAGGTAATGACTTTGATGGGAATGATATTGTGAGTAATTTATCAAAACTTTTGGGGAAGATGTGAATTTGTATTAGAAAAATGTAGGCCATTTGTGTAAAATACTAACGAGATTGGAAAGTATTGGCCACCTCTACAAGAACTGTCAGTAAAGAATCCATTTCTTGTAGTGTATTTTCTTATTTTCTGAACAATAATAAAATGAAATATATTTTTTATGTTGAACATAATGCCATCATTGCTAGTTTTCCTAATGGGCACTGCAGACAATTACGCGCATATTGCTGGTCAAATGAGGAAATGTACGTTGGCGTGACATGTATACAAGTCGGAAGAGACAGCTATGATTGTAAATGATTGTCAGGGTAACTATCATCATTGAAGAGGAGTTCGCCATGTTCATTTTCTCCGTAAAAGAGACAAAAACGGGGCACACTATCTAGCGAAAGAAGATTGCATGGTCCACCTTGTTACAACTTCCCTGCGTTTAAGAATGCCATGTGGACATATATAGAAGGGAAATATCAGATGCACAAGAAGTATTTGATATATATGTGCACAAAGGGAAATATCAGATGCATAAGAAGTATTTGGTATATATATACACAAACTTATTGAGAGCCATTGGATTGCATCTACACGTCTAAAATCATGGGTGACAATATTTATTTATGAAGCAAATGTTCATGAAAACACAATCTAGATTTATGATTGCTAAAATCATGGCTGAGACTTTCCAAACTTCAAATATTCCAGGCCATCAAGATTAGATCTTACGGTCTAAAAAGTTTGTGCACATGTGCATCAAATACTCTTTGTGTATATAAATTCCTGAGATAGTTTAGATAGTTTTGATGTTGCTGTAAGACCTCCTGTTTGTTGCTTAATTATCAAAATTAAGGACTAACTGTAGGCAGTTCGATGAATTGAAAACTGTAGGGGAAATGTTAAGGATGATGTGGTGGTGTTTGACGGTGTGGAGGGTGGGGGTGTACATGCATGTGGTGATGCTATGGGAAAAGTAGTACATGGTGCAGTGATACGTATTACCACTCAACACAATACATACACAAGCCTTAGCTAATGACTGGTAGGAGTGTTTGGATTAGAACTCACAGCAGATTCATCAGATAGTTCAGGAATTTATCTAAGACGCCTGAGGAACCAATAAATAATCCTTGGCAAGTCATGGCCCAAGTTGCCCTGTACCATACTCCCACCCTTCAGTTTTTATTTTTCGTGGTGAACCAGATTTGTGGCAACGACCTAAACCTTGCTTGGGAGTAAAGCATAGAAGAAATAAGAATGATATTTACAAAGAAATAAGTTCTAGGTTGTACAATAAAATGAATGATTACAAATAATTGTTTTTATGCTAATAACATTCACAATAGCTAGACCACAAGGACTAAGCCTTTAGAGAAATCAATTCTAATGGGAAATTTCCAGCAATCTTAAATCCTACAAAAAACCACTTGAAATTTCTATAAAATGGAGTTTCCTCCATAGATGCTTTGAGGGGACGTTATCATGAGGCGCAACTTCTCGAAAAGTTTCTTTCACATATGTCTCTATATCTCTCAAAATTTCTAGATTTTCCTGCATGCGTCCAAATGTTTGAAAAGTTTTTTTTTGGAACTTTAAGTGATAGATAAATAGTAAATATTTTTGTGTTTCGTAGGATCTCTAGTTTTAGTTCTCGCGGGAAGCTAAAGGAACACAAACAATGTGTTTTAGTGCCTCTCTCTAGAAACAGGAAAAATCCTACCAAATGTTTTAAGTTTCTAAAAGTAGAAACAAAATGTATATAATCAATTTCTGATTTCTCTTACAAAATCAGAAAGTGAAAAAACCAGTTTCTTAAGAGAGACCTAAACTAACTATTCTGCTTTTTGGAGAATACAAACCCAACCAATCGTGGCCCGTGTCTGTGCGCATCTAATAATGGATAAATCGGGATATAGTTATGTACATATAAAGAATCTAATAATGTGGAAATCATGTGCTCATGGGCGGCATAAGTTCTTTTACTGGCTTCTGCTCTTGGATAGATTGAACACTAGAAATCTTTTAAGAAGGAAAAATAAGCAGCTGCCTTGCTACAATTGTGTCCTATGCACTGTTGGTACTGAAGAAACGCTAGAACATCTTTTCTTTGAATGTCCATTCAGTCAGTGGTGCTGGAGATTTCTCAATGTGGACTGGGATACCACACTGACGGCTCAAGATATGATCATTCTTGCTAGAAGAAATTTTGGTTCCAAAATTTTCAGAGAGATTATGATGGTTGGAGCATGGACTATATGGTGCCACCGTAACTCCATTATTTTTGATGGTGCCACTGTATCATTGCGTCGCTGGAAGAAGTCCTTCAAGGATGAAATTGCCCTGGTTATTCTTAGAGCAAACAAAAAAACCAAGCTACTGTTAGAACCTTGGCTGAGTAGTCTCTCTTAAGAACTTGTAGTAGGGTCTTTTTTTGGGCCTACAGCCTTGTACTTTGTACATAAACTTTACAAAATTAATAAAAAATACCAAGTAGGGGGCTCCCCTGCTGTTCAGTTAAAAAAAAAACATATAAAGAATCTAAGATCTAATTAACCGGTTGGTGGAAAGTTGGCATGGACCATGAACTAGTGGAGCGGGACCCAATCCGCAACTCTCCCCAGCAAGGTTGTTAAAATCGTTGAAAACCGGCCGGTTTTCGCGAAAACCGGACTTACCGATCCGGTCCGGTAAGTCCGGTTTACAGATTTTCGAATTTGAAATTTGAAATTTTTTGAAAATTTGAAAAAATTTGAAACAAAAAATATGTAAAAAAACTAGACGCCATTTGGAGACCATTTGTGCAAACGGAACATGAATACGAAATCGTTTGAAGGGTCAAATAATTGCCGCAAGAATTCTGGGTGAAAAGGAATTAAAAAAAAAAAGAGTAACCGGTAACCGGTAATATCGACCGGTTACCGATCGATCTGCGTCGGTTACCGAAGAAATCGGTGCGATTTCCTGGGGGCCGGCGCGCAACAGAGGTGAGGTTTCTCTTTTTTTTTTTCTTTCTATTTTTTGAATATAGCATGTTTGATTTAGGTATATGAATGAATGAAGGTAGCATGTTTGAATGAATGTAGCATGTTTGAATATATGATTTAGGTATATGAATATATGGTTTAGGTATATGAATGAATGTAGCATGTTTGAATGTATGTTTGTATCTATTGTTGTACGTTGATGTGCACAAAACTACGTGGATTATGTTCAAAACTATGTTGTTTGTTAAATTTCGTCAAGAACTATGTATCGGACAATTTATGTTGGACTTTGTATGAATTGTGGTATGTTGTATGAGGTTGGTTGGTACCATCTTTTATGAATTCCATGTTGTCAATGTGTAGTTAACCATTCTTAGAATATTTCACCAAAAATCATGCAAAAAAATCTAACATTTTAAGCCTTTTTTCGTCAATTTTCACTTCTGCGTCAAAAATCGACAAAACCGACCGGTTACCGACACAAACCGGTCGGTAACCGGTGAAAATCGACCGGTTTGATCGATTTCTAATTCGAAATTTCAAATTTGAATTTTCCGTCGAAAATCGACCGGTTACCGCAAAAATCGGTCAAACCGAGGTTATCGTTGGCGGTCGGTTTTCTCGAGTTCGTCGGTAGTGCAAACCTTGCTCCCCAGGTGCACGCGTTCAAGTTTTCTTATTGCAATATCCATATATGCTTTGGTGATGCAACGACAGAGCAGTCGCTTGCTGCAGTTAGTGTCGCTTATGAGAGCATTGTTAGATGGCTCCAAGCGATGCTACATACAGGGGCGTCGCTCTCGTGCACAGCACTGAACACGGGAGAACACGCGCGGTGGTCATCGAGATGCGTCGGCACAGGGCCTGGGCCCTGGCCGCTAGCTTAGCCAGTGACCGGCCGATCGCAACGTCACGTCGACACGGAAGGACGCTTGTTCCCTCGCCCCCCGTGCACCACGTTGCCAATTTCTCTGCAACACACAGACATGCCACACACGAGAGATAGGCTAGATGGCAACACCACAACAAACCAGATGGTAGATAGCGCTGCAGGTGCATTGAGGGCATCGCTTATGTAGATAGATTTATTTTTCTTTTGCTCTAACTATGAGAAGGTGTTGGGTTGGCTGTGCTGTATGTAGCATACCACCTAAAAAATGAGGGGTTAGCTTAACAGAATCGATATCGGGTGACACGAAGCAAAAGTCCAAAAATACACACATATAAACATAAATAAAATAGAATGTAAATAAAAACATTCCAAGCAAAAAAAAACTTAATTATTACAACTTATGTTCAGATTTTTGTACATAAAAGAGTTCACAAATCGAATACACAATGGACATTGTAAGCAACTAATAAACTCCACGATATCTATATCTATATATACTATATAGATGCAATCTACTATCAGTCACTAACTGCTATAAGCTGCATTCTCATGCTTCCACGGCACATGTTGAGTTTTGTCCCTCAGATCAAACTTTGCAGTGCATTCTACCCATCAAAACCCAGCCTCCCCTCCACGCACTCTGCTTCTTTAATGTGTACATTTCCATGCTATGAGAAATTGCCTTCTCTAATTTTTGTTGTGGCTGCTATGAGAAACTGCCCAAGGGCCTGTTATAATAGCTCCATGCTATTAGAGGTCGGCCATGCAGAAACTCCCACCATCAAGAGACCATAATGCACACCAATTGAGATGTCAAGGGGAGAGGCCAGCCTGAATTCACATTACCGCTAGGCAATCAAGAGACCGGTGTGCACATTCGATCCTTCTCCCACTCATATAACTAGCCAACTCTGCCCCTATAAATTGAAGCATTGTTGGAGATGTTGCCTCCTAGAAACTCGCAAATGCTGGTTTCTACTGTTTTATTTGCGGGCGTTGCCGTTCATCAACAGTTCTTGCCTCTTGGTTTTACTTCCTGCACCCATGTATTGGTAAGATACATAAACCGCGTCTGCTTCTCTGAAATAGCTATGTATATTTGATCAAATATATATGTTATCAATTCCTCTCTTGGCAGGAACTTAATATTTTCTTTTCACATAATACTTTGCTATTTATCAATTCCTCAATTCCTCTTTTTTTCTATTTGATCAAATATATATTTTCTCTTCGTGTCAAGGTATAGTATGCCATTATATGCTTCTTTTCGTAGTTTCAAAACATAAAAAGGGAAGGACTACGTACAGCCACACTGCAAAAATGATTGCCATGCATTAACAAAAATGCACTACATAGGGTACAACATCGTTTCATGAACTCCACGATGTGAATGTCCACCTTCCCAATCAGTGCTAATGTAATTTTCATAAGTTCATTTTCTCTAAAATAAATAATTAACTCAGCATGTTGTGTCTGCTACTAACATATTTCACTAATCCTGTGGGTGCAGGGGTACAAGGTCCCTCTTTCACTACAAATGATTCAGGAAGCATAGACAACGTAGATTTCTCTTTAATAGTGGGTCCCTCATTCACTACAGATGATTCAACAGACCATTCAGTTGCTCTCAAAAACAGCCATGGGGAAAATGCAGCATTTATATTCCATATCAGTTGATGCAGCAGACCATTCTCAGAAACAGCCATCGGGGAAAAATAGATTCTTTTGAGAGGAACTCATCCAAGAATTTCATCTCTGAAGCTATGAATAGTCCACAATCCGAGTTCATCTTTGAAGCTACCAGTTCTATATGTTAGGACAATATTTTGTATTTTATTTTTATTTCAGCTAATCCAAATGTCCTTGCAATTACAGGTTACACCTATCCAACATAATGAAAGTTAGCTCTTGCGTCTCCAAAGAAAACAGTGTCAGTGTTTTCATTTACATAGTTGGAAATATCCAAAAACCATCCCAGTCAATTTTTTTTCCAAAAACCATCTAATTTAACAACTTTTAATTTCTCTACTTATCGTATATTTTCCTTCAGCTACTCTGAACAAGAACTTACATTGGTACCATGTGAACTCTACATCACTCATTTGTTCATTCTAAATGACAAAAAAATTACATTTTTGTACATAGAATCTATTTTATTGATTATTTGCTTCAAAGTAGATCTCTAAATATAATGCTTTTTATAGGTCCTGCAGCAACGCGCGGGGTTTCATCCTAGTATACTATATAGACGCAACCTACTAAGTATCATTTTTGCTATAAAGCTCAACTCTCAGCAAGCCATGTCATCTCAAATTAAGAGCTGTTGGATAGTAATCTCTTTAGTCAATCTGGCCGTCCATTATCCCTGTCTCCTCCCTCTCCTGTATCCATGTCTCCTCTTTGCCCTGTTCCACTTCTGCACCGCTCTAATGCCCTCCTCGCCTCGCCCTCCATACCGATCGGCAAAGCACCCAAATAATACTGCTCTGTACCCTCCTCCACCGTCTCCCAAACTTCCAGTGTGGCACATCGAATAAATCCCACAAATACATAAACAACTTTCTGACTCCTCGCACCTCAGATCTGCCCTTCCACCAGTATCAATAGGTCAAGCACATCTCCCTATCCTCCTCGATATTGATCAGGATTATAATCTCAAAAGTTGAAGGTTCGTCAAGCAATTCTTCGAATATGAAGTGTCTCTTCGTGATAGCTACACCCTGAAAGCCTTACTCCTGGTATTTTTTCTTATCCCCAATTTCTAACTTTCAATTTGTGTAGTCATCAACGTACAAGCGTTATCACATCAGCAATGAAATTTGACGGATTTTGGATTTCGTTTTTGTCCTCAATAAAAATCAATATGTTACTTGGTCACTTCAGCTTCAAAAACTGACAATGTTGCCGGTTATGCAAGTAGTGCCTGAAACAATTGGGACAGTTTCTTCTGATTGGAAACAGCAACAATTAATAAGTACCTTTTTGAACGGAATAAGTACCTAATTTAATACTAGACTTAATATTAATTGCAGTAGTAGTCCTGGTAAAAAATTTTGAAGAGACGATTGGTTTTCTGCTTATAAATAGGTAGTAGAGCAGAGGCAGCCAGGGAACAGAGCAGCCGAGGAATCAACGAAGTGGAGGCCGTGCCAAAGATCTTTGTGTACTTGAAACAACCAACATCATCCATTTCAAAAGCTTTTTTTTTTTTGCGACATCCATATCAAAAGTTATCACCCTCTCTTCCCACGATTTACTTGATCAGAGCAAGTTTATGTTCTCTAACGCTTGGGCAGCAAAAAAAAAAACATCATCCATTTCAAAAGCTTTTTTTTTTGCGACATCCATATCAAAAGTTATCATCCTCTCTTCCCACGATTTACTTGATCAGAGCAAGTTTATGTTCTCTGATGCTTGGGCAGCATGGCGTATCATTCTCTCTCTTTGTGTGTTGAGATTTTCTGATTTTTTTAATTAGGCCATTTCTTGGTATGCTCAAATGTATGAACAGATATCCATAGGCATAGATTTTTTAAAAGGCTTTTCATTTCATTTTTTATTTGTCTGTTGGAGGGATGAACATCAGGTACAATCACGACTTCTGTTTTTTCTTTTACAGAGATTAGTAAGAAAAAGATTAAAGCATGTTATGCTCCAACGTCCATTTGGGCTGGCTAAATGTGATTAACTGATAAGTTTCTTGCAGTGCTCACTAAGTAGACAATATGTCTACTACTTTGTTTTTGCACAACATGCTTGACAAAAATGCCAATGTGAAATTGGTCATTCCAGGTAAGATTTTTGTCTTCATTTACATCTCACCTTGCAAATTTGTCTTCCCTACATTCGTTTTATATCTCCTATACAAGCGACAAACATTCAAATATGTCCGCTACTTGCTTCTTCAAATTTCGTCCCACTTTAGCACGTGTAACTTACAAGTGTCTGGGTAGTAGTAATATCAACGCAACCGTTCCATGTTCAAGAATAACATATGTTTCCTCTTTATCATATCATTGGTTCTTAGCTGCTCTACTTTGTCGTTGTGTAAAATTCAAGACAAAAATATGGCGTTATTTTTGTCAAAAGTAACAATCTAAGAGAAAATTCATCTTATCTCATAAGATTGAAGTATACAATGAGTGAAGTATACTGTTATATTTTCACATCTAAAGTTCAATAAATAAATAAATTGTCCTCACATTCCCGCAGCAACTGCAGGGGTATCACCTAGTTTATCTTATAGTGAAGCACATCCAGCCCATAAATATGCTTCATTCTCCTCAACCAAAAGATCACCTTCAACAAAGATTTAAACAACAAGCCCTGAGCAACTAATACTCAGCAAGTCTTACCCGTCAAATTGGCCTTCTAAGACTGACTCTAGCATGCAGGGGGCTGACCGGGTTGCTAACATTTAGTTGCAAAACAGCGCTAGTATTTAATCCTTATTTTCAGATTTTAGCCAAATTAAAAGGTTTATTGCATAAAGAACAATATTAACCACCTCCACTAAGCAATACATGGTTGCAATACAATTAATTGAAGTAACAAATGAGCAAGTATAATTATCATGTTCCACTTCTCACTACGATGTGACAGCGATAACAAGTGGTACTCAATAACCACGAGGGACGGCGATTCGAATCGATTTACGTCCTGCAGGAGAAACCCGGAATACACGACGTATGCACACTCACAAATAGTCATGCATGACAACCTTTCACAAGACACACCATAAAGACGGTCCGAATGTCCCCTGAGCACACGTCCTCCACGCGATATTCACGTTGGGGCTATCCGTGATTAGCCCGTGTGCACTCCCTTTAAACACTAACCCAAATTCCACCATAACAATCTTCATCACCAAAAGAGGGGGGGGGGGGGGGGGGGGGGCGTCCTACAATATAGTAATCGAGTTACCTCGGTTTACTAGTTCCCGTATCACTAGCATGCATCCAATATTGTTCAAACTTGCTCAATGGGGCCACAACGATCAATTCTCAATTGACACAGATGGGGCTACCGCACTCAAGACCTCCATGTCCGCACCAGGGCTCGCCTTGGGTATGAAAATTGTTAGCACACTCAAAGTTGCTAGAATCAACAGCAAGATCCCCCGTTATGGCCTCCACGTCTTCGGTTCCAGCGTCGTTTCCTAATTGATAATATGCAGTTCAATACAAGGAATTAGTGTGAAAGTTCATGGAACTTCCTTGATAAAAAGGAATCCAATGACATGGTGCACACGATGTTGTGATGCTCATAAATGCACCTAATAACATGTTTTTATTTTTATTTTTGTCTGATGTATTTTCGTAAATTACTTAGGTTTTAAAAGATCAAAACAAAGCATTTGTTTCAAAAATTGATTTAACATGGTTCTGGAAGGCATAAAATTTATTTTATATTTTTCAGAACACAACACTACTATGAACAGTAAACCATCCAAAATTGGCTAAAACATATGCAAGATTAAAATACCAAAAATGTAACAATGTTGTAAGCTTCATGGCCATTGGAGTTGGAAACCCCAAGGTATGAATGTTTTGGTGGATAGATGAGAACCATGCATGTGACTAACATATTCTTTGAGTATCTTATCCTTAGGTCACATGGAAACAAGTACGACACAAACCAACCTCTTACCTCAAGTCAAGGATGATTGGTTGCCTCATCAACTCATGGACGGACTTGATGGAGTCACGGTCGAGAAGATGGATCAAGGCTAAGGACATGCTAGACAGAAGCAAGTGTTGGCTTGGTAAGATGTTAGCTTGAGTCCATAGGAAAATCCGGACTATCAAGAGGGTTCGAGTTGGTACTCTTCGGTAAACACTAGTATAGAGATCGTTTGGATGCATGGTGTGTCTCTCAGGCGCTAGGGTAGCAGAGGAAGAGTGCAGGAACCAAGGAAGAAGGTGTTGGAAGCGAGGATCGAAGGAGAAGATCAAGTTCCAGCTGAAGGAGAAGTCACCGTATGATATGGTGACTGCAGAGAGAAGATCAGTGAAGATCAACTCAGCAGAAGTTACAGGAGAATCAGTCAGCGTATAATACGGTGGTAGTCAGCGTATGATACGGTGACTATGGACAGGAAAATCCAGTGAAAGGAGAGTCACTGGTAGAGTCACCGTATTATGGCTACCGTATGATACGGTGGGTCACCGTATGGTTTCCAGGGGAACTGCAATATCGACGAAGTTGAAGAGAAGAAGGAAAAAGAGTCACCGTATGATACGGTGCTAGTCACCGTATGATACGGTGGCTACGGACAGGAAAATCCAGTGAAAGGAGAGTCACTAGTAGAGTCACCGTATGATGATCACCGTATGATACGGTGGGTCACCGTATGGTTTCCAGGGGAAGTGCAATTTGGAAGAGTTGCTGAAGCTGGAAAGAAGTAGTCACCGTATGATACGTTGACTAAGAGGACAGTGCCTCTTGCAGGAAAATGAAGTCCCAGTCGACCGTTGGATAGTCACCGTATGATACGGTGACCTGAGAAATCTGGGCAGTTTTGTTGCAACGGCTAGTTTCGTGGGTGGAGCCTATAAATAGCTAGTTGCTTGCCTCATTGAGGTGCTCTTGGACAGTCCAAAGGAGGGGAGATGCTGTCAGGAAGCCAAGTGAAGGAAGAAGAAGCACTTTGAGGGATTTGAGTGATCCAAGTGCTTGAGAAGAGTGACACCATGTGCATCCTATGATCTCTAGGCTAGTGAGTGCTTTAGAGGGCTGACTTGGGTTGTTACTCTTGGTCTATGGCAAGACCTAGATCGGTTAGGTGTCGGTGGTGAGCTTACCAAGAGTGTGGAAGTCACTGCAAGTTTGTACACGGTCTTTGGGCTTCCCGTGTGAAAGAAGCTACGTGAAGAGAGCGCTCTTTGGACCGCATCACGTGCGGATCCTTACCTTTGGAGGAGCATCCGGAGTTGCCGGCGGGACGTGCCCGCGTCTTCACTCGGAGGGTGAAGAATGCTCTAGAAGGGATCGCCATCGAGCGGAGGGAGGGGTCGAGACTCCGGCGGGAGTGACCCAACGTGGAGTAGGGGGAGGCGCCATCCTCCCGATACCACAGGAAAAATCATGAGCATTTCTATCCCTTTCTCTTTACTACTTGCATTTACTTATTGCCTTTATCTTGCTTGCTAGTAGTACTTGAGATTGCCTTGTTTACTTGTTGCTCTAGTTATTCCCTTGGTTCATCCATATGCTCTCTAGTTTCTCCTATCATATGGTTGCTTGTTGACTTCATGTGTAGCTTGCTTGCTAGTTGATCTAAGAACTCTTCCTTAGTGTGCTTATCACCTAGTTGATCTTCTAGTGCCTTGTGTTTGGTTGCCTAGCTTGTAGCTTATCTTAGGTTTGCTCTTACCTAGTGAACTAGTTCATACCTTGTGCTTGTGTCTCTTGCTATCTCTAGTTCACTAAGTTAAGGATTCTCCTTAGTGTGCCTCTTTAGTTGTACTAGAACTACTTGCTATGAGTTGAGTGGGTGATTTGTGTTAGGTGAAAAATCGATAGTGTGCACCGATTCACCCCCCCTCTCGGTCACACGGTCCTTACAAGTGATATCAGAGCCTCGTGCTCTTTTTGGGCTTAACCGCCTTGAGTTGTGACCATAGGAGTGTGTGGTATAATGGCCAACACTATTGATAATGATCCTAGCACTTTCACCGATATTCCGTTGATTGAGCCTTCCGATGAGTACTTTAGTGATAATACTTACTATGAGCTTATTGAGGAGTATGAGACTATTACTCTTGGTCCTAATGAGAATATTGCTGATTTTGCTTCTTGCTTGTATTTGCTTGCTAGGAGAATTGTGACTCGGAATTATCAATATCTCAATTATGAGCACTTGGTGAAGAGATTGTTGAGGAGTCTTCCATACCCTCGAGTTGGACTTGTGCCGTTTTGTATGTTGAAGGAGTTCTCCGTGATGCCTTATGATGATGTGGTAAAAGCTATCTTGGATATGGAAGCGGCTCACACTAAGGGCCTAGCAAGCATGCAAGTGGATGGGAATCAAGCAAGACTTCATCACACCACTCTCAAGTTCATGAGGGTGAGGGTTCTTCCAAGAAAGATGAAGAGATTGAATATGTGAAGCTATGCAATGAATTGGACAATGTCTCAATGAAGCCGAATGAAGATCTTGTCGAGCTTGCTCTCCGAGTTGATGATCTTGTCAAGAAGATCAATGCAAGAGGTCTTTGGAAGATTGAGAAGCCCGAAGCTCTCAAGAGATTCTTGAATGCCCTTCCCAAGGAGAAGTATGGAGAGTTCATGAAGTTTGACGACTATGATCTAGCTAATGACTCTATTCAAGAGATCATAGTTGTTATCACTAGAAGACTAGCTCAAGCAAGATTGTCCGAGGCCTTTCAAGACATAACAAGTGAAGATGATGAAGATGAGAAGAAGACACCAGTGTTCTTTTGTGATGATGCTTACTCAAGTGGATGTGAAGACTCTCCTACACCTCTCGATCAAGTGGAGAGTGATACCATGGTCATTCCCTCTCCCTACATTGAGTATTATGAAGAGAAGAAACCATGGACAATCTCCCTACTATCATCTTCTTCATGACTTTGAGGATTTTCACAAGGAACAAGGAGAATCAATGCTTGATGCTCTCTTAAGACTAAGAATGCTAGTTGCAAGGATTAGCTCATTCAAGGAGAAAGAAGAAATTGATGACTATCACATTCGTGTCATAAACAAGATGCTCACTCTCCTTCCTTTGAATGTGAGGGTTCTTGTTTTGGAGGATGTTGGAGGAGGTTTGGATGAATTGTCCTTCAAGGATGCCATCTATATTATCATGTCCTATTGCAACCAAGTGGAGAATATCATGAAGCATCATGCACCAACAACCAACATCAATATCTTCAACGATTTCTCTCTTGAGACTATCGAGGACTGGGAGATGATCGTGAGGATTGGACCTATCAAGGACCTGACAAGGAGACCGTTAGAAGATTGAAGGATTTGGATTTGCACTTCAACTTTGGGGTTCCCACCTCCTACATCAAGCAAAAGTTTGAGGTAATCAACAAGTCAATTGAGTCCCGTGCTACTAACTCCTCTACCTCTTTGATGGCCTCAAACAAGGTGAATTACAAGATTGGTGGCAAGGATTGGGTTCTTGATAGTGGTTGCACTCAACACATGACTGGCACCGCCTCCATGTTCACCACCTTAGAGGAAGACAACTCTCATGAGAAGGTCACCTTTGGCGACAACTCGAAAGGTAAAGTGAGAGGTCTTGGTAAGGTGGCTATCTCAAATGACCTTTCTATCTCAAATGTACTACTTGTTGAGTCTCTTAACTTCAACTTGCTTTCGGTGGCACAAATTTGTGATCTCGGGTTCCAATGCAATTTTGATGATAAAGGTGTTATGCTTCAAAATGAAGCCATGGGTATCACTATCAAAGGTTTTAGGCACAACAACCTATACATTGTTGATTTCGAGACTAACATTGAAATTGCACCTAGTACTTGTCTCTTTACTAGGTCGTCAAAAGGATGGCTATGGCATCGTCGCCTTGCTCATATTGGGATGAGTCAAATCAAGAAGGTGGTGAACATGAATTGCATTAGGGGTGTGAAGGATGTCACGTTTGAGAAGGACCGCTTGTGTAGTGCTTGTTAAGCCGGCAAACAAGTGGCATCTCCACATCCCTCCAAGAGTTTCATGTCAACCTTAAGACCCTTGGAGCTTCTACATATGGACCTTTTTGGTCCTACCACTTACAAGAGCCTAGGTGGTAATTTATATTGTCTTGTGGTGGTTGATGATTACTCTAGGTACACTTGGGTATTCTTTCTCGAGAACAAGAATCAAGCAATTGGAGTGTTCAAGAAGTTTGCCAAGAGAGCTCAAGTTGAATATGAGCACAACATCAAGAAGATCCGAAGTGATAATGGCACCGAGTTCAACAATTCAACCATTGAAGACTATTGTGATAATCTTGGGATCAAACATGAGTTCTCGGCCACCTATACTCCACAACAAAATGGAGTAGTTGAAAGGAAGAACAAGACTCTCATCACTCTTGCAAGAGCTATATTGGATGAATATGGCACTCCGGAGAAGTTTTGGGCGGAGGCGGTCAATGCCGCTTGCTACACCCAAAATCGGATATATCTTCACAAGATCCTCCTAAAGACTTCATATGAGCTCTTAGTTAGGAGGAAACCAAATGTTGCATACTTTCGAGTTTTTGGGTGCAAGTGCTACATCTACAAGAAGAGAGAGAGGTTTGGAAAGTTTGAGAAGAGGACCGACACGGGAATTCTTGTTGGCTACTCCGGCTCTCCAAAGCTTATAGAGTCTTCAATACCTCAACGGGGTTTGTGGAGGAATCTTGCGACGTGCAATTTGATGAGTCTCATGGTTCACAAGACGATCTCCACCACTCTCATGATTCTAGTGAGAGGCCTATTGAGGAAGTTTTGAGGGACATGCCGGTTGGTGAAGTAATCCCATATGAAGATGAACCGCCCTCTCCACCACCGACGTCAACCTCTATGAAGGATTCTTCTACAAGCACCTCACAAGCTACCTCCACTTCGGATGCTCTATCAAGCAGTCCTCCTCAAGATCCTTCAAGCGATCCGCAACATCCTTCATCAAGTGTTCAACCTCAAGCTTCATCGAGTGTTCAACCTCAAGCTTCATCAAGTGAACCTCGACAAGCTCATAATCCTCCCGCTACTTCAAGCACATCTCAAGAAGATGATTCGGGATCTCCTCTTCGACAACAAGATACCCACATCTCCAAGGAGCAAGCCGCCCATGATGCTCAAGACACTTCGCCGGCTCCTCCACCTCCTCAACAAGAACCACCACGGAAGCACAAACCCATTGCTAAGGATCATTCACGTGACCTTATCATTGGGAGTCCTTCCCAAGGGATAGCCACAAGGAGAAAGCAATACAAACCTAATTATGTTAATTCTAACCAAGCTAATATGGTTGTGAATTACTCATTTGTGTCCACCCTAGAGCCGAAGACTATTGAGGAAGCCTTGAAGGACGACAAGTGGGTGCTATCAATGCAAGAAGAATTGAACAATTTCAAGCATAATGACGTTTGTAAATTGGTCAAGAGGCCCAAGAGAGCAAACGTCGTGGGAGTGTTGACGTTACGTATGCATAATAAAATATTTCTATTCCGCAAGCGCACGGTTCACCATTGTAGCATTTCACCATGGAGTATTCCAGGGTTATCGTATTTATAATTATCCACAGGGAAGCATAGTAAGAATTTCATAAGCAGACTATCCAATTCAATCATATGGATCACGTCAAACGATAAGAGTTTGATAAGCGGCACTCACAAAGTAAATCCAAAATAAAATAGACTAGTAATTAAATTGGGAGAGCAGCGAGTGAAGTATTAAGATTTCTGAATTATATCCGTCCTAAGTATTTATGTTCAGCACCCTAATAGTCTACATATATCTACTTGAGATCATACAACAGTTCCATTCTATTGGGGGATCGAAGGTCTCCGTGTGACGTATCGAAGCCCTCCAACGGTTGATAGAAGCGTCCTGGTTCTGGAGAAGCCCTCGAAGGTCGATGATGCCTTCGGATCACCTCGCGAAGCCCTTCTTGTTCGTCGTCACCGTCTTCTGGTTGGAGCGAAGCCCTCCTTCCTGGTCCGTGGTGTCGGACGAAGGTGTTCTTACTCAGGTTCCCTGCAGTTTGTTGCGCGAATCCCTCCTTCACCCGCGAAGCTGGGCGAAGGGGTTGAATGATTAGAGAGGTCTGAGTGCGGTGCAAATGGTTCCCCCTTTGGCTCGTGGCCCGAAAACCAGATGTGACTACAGGATCATCTCCCTCCATATTTATAGGGGGTGAGATGATTATATTTACAAGTGTGCCATTGGCTACTTTAGCATGGCTCTTAGCTTGGCAACTTCGGGCTCCTGCGCCGTCTGCTCTTTCTGCTCTGCTTCGCTCGTCCTTCGCGTGGTTCCGGGTGGCTTCGGTATAGTCCCCAACATTGCATCCCCCTTCGTGTGTGTCTTCTGGTTGTGGTTCGTCCCTTGACTTGGATCGCAGCTATCTTCCCAACATTAGCCCTCAACTGTTGAAAGGAAGTGAGTGAAGGCGTTTCCTTGAAGCAGTTATCTCGTTAGCTGCGATTTTTTCCTTATTTAATTTCTTATTATATATATTTTAATGTATTTCACTATTCTTACTTAAACCCTTGGTTGTACGGTTTTTCACCCCAATGTCCCCAGCTTTCGGCAGGTCTTTAAATATGTGTCGCTTTCACCTTTTCCCGTCCGTATCTTTTTACCGCCGAGGCTGCTTTGTTGGCATCTCTTCTTTCGAAGGTACTTCTTTTCTTCCTTCGATGGCTAGGTAGAAGTCGGCAGCGTTTCCTAGGGGTTTCCATTCTCTTCGAGCTGGTTATTATTTCACAAGGTCTATCTCCGCCTCCCGTTATAAGGGTATTTTTTCGAAGTGCTACTCGGAGTCTGGTCTTGTTGATATAGATTCAATCCGTCTTCCTCTCTATGGCCCGAAGCAAGTTCCGGAGGTCCGCCTAAGACGTCGAAGCGATGAGTTTGTTGTTTTTTCATCATTTCTGGATGCCGGTCTATCTTTTCCACCTTCGAAGCTTTGTCCTTCGTGTTCTTTCTTTGTACCATCTCCAGCGTCATCATCTTACTCCTGTTGCCGTTGCAACCATGTCAGCCTTCTCTTGGGCTTGCATCAGCGAAGGTTTAAATCCTGAACCTCATGCTTTTTATCGTGTATACCAAGCCCGGCACACTCCTACTTATGATCATGAGAACCATCTCAGCCCTTGCTTCGGAGTTGTTGAATTTGATGCTAGGGAGGGGTTTCTGACGCCTCTTGGTAGCTTCGATCCCCCTCCCTTTGATGAATGGGTGAAAGATTGGTTCTACTATAAATACTCTGCTATCGATTTTTATACTGGGAAAGCCGCTGGTATATGGATTACCAATGACTTCGAGCCTCCGCAGAATAGCTTCATTTCTCGATGTGTCGATGCTTTCCGAGGGGTTAGTCAGAGGATGACCCTTCGTGATATTCTGGAGGAATGCTTCGCTGCTGGTGTTCTTCCCCTCGCTCGTCGTGGTTGGAGGCCCTCTTCTTTTGGTAGAAATACGTTTGGCTTAAGAATGCCAGTTTTTCCTTCGATATCGGGACCCTGTATGACTCTTCCTTGCGCTTCGTTGCCTTTGATAGCTTCCTCTTCTTTTTCCTTTTTGAATTTTTCTTTTTGCTTATACTTTGTTCTTTTTGCAGGTTTCAATCTCTGGTCACCTCAAGACCGAGTTACTTCTTTTCTTGGGAAGTTCTCTCAGAAGGAGTGGGTTGAAAGCACTCGAAGGGGCATTGGTATTCGGATAAATCGGTTTTATCTGAGCTTCGACTTGTGTCTTTACAACCGTCCTTTTCCTGAGGACAATTCGTGTGAAGGAGATATTTTTCCATATTTCAGTGTTTCAGGCTCTTCGACAGTTGAGATGGATCCTTCGCTGGTTGTTGTTACTCCCGATGTTGAGTTCGTTCCTAGGAATGCTGAAATTCCTTCTCCTCCGCCAGGTTCTCTTCTTATGCCGACTTATTCTTTTATCTTTGAAGAACCGTCTCCTGACGATCCTTCGAATTCAGCTGTTCCTCCCGTTGTGCCTGATACTGCTTGCGGAGGTTCCTCATTGATACCTTCGGAGGTTTTACGAAGGTCTCCAACTATTGCTTCGGATGTTATCTGTATGGATGGAATTGCAGAAAGGTCTGAGTTAGTTGATTCTTGTCAGCTGCTCCCTGAGGGTTCGAAGGGCACTTTTTGTCTTCCGAGGAAGTCTTCGTTTCTTGGTTTGCTTGGCAAACGGAAGCTTTCAGAAGTTTCAAATCCAAGCCAGGATATAATTTCTTCTTTGGGCACTGCTTTGCCTTCGATTGACGTCGCTGTTCCACCTTCGCAATCTTCAAATCCTGGTATTCATTTTCGGAGGACTGCCTTGCTTCCTTCTTTCTTTTTTTTCTTTATTATTATCCTCACGATCCTTCGCTTCTTTTTTTTTTTGTCTCTTCTCTTCTTTTTTTTTATTTTTAGGTGCTTCGAGCTCTGGGTCTCTTGAACTGGATGTTGAGGCCATGCTATCGTCCATTAATGACGACGTTCAGGCTTCGGGTCCTCTTGAATCTGCTGCCCGTAAAGTCCGGTTTCCGAAGGTTGAGCTTGGCCTGTCGAACCTTTCGGGTGACGTCCTCTTCCGTTCCTTGGTTGCTCATCATGTTAAAGTTAGTATCTCACTCCCCTTTTTTTTTTGTACTTCGTGTTTCGTTTTTCTGACAGCTTCGCTTCTTCCTTCTTGCAGTCTATTATTCTTACTCAAGCTTGTGCTCGTGAGTTCCAAGATTCTTCTGGTGATTTGCTACTCGCGTCATCTCTCAAGGCCTCTCTTTCTGCGAAGGATGATTCCCTGAATGTTTCTTCTGCTGCCATGTCCGACTTGCTAGCTGAAGTTGAGGTTCTTCGAAGCCATAAATCTAGCGTTGTTTCGGATCTGTCTATCCTTGAAGAAAAGATTCGAGAAAAGAAAGCTTCGCTGGAGAAGGAGAAGTTATTTAATGATCATCTTTCGTCTCGTCTGTCGAAGGCGTCTCAGTTGAAGATCGTTTCTGCTGATAATTCCTTCGCTAAATCTCTTGCCCTTTGTGATCTTGTCAAAGAGCTGTTTCAAGCACTTGGTGCGAAATATGACGAGGTACCGGCGGATGTCTCTTTGGAGGTTATGAACGAGTGGCTTCGCCTGAACTTGGCTGGTCTTGCCGAAATATGCAGGAACTTTTCTTATGATGCTGTAGTACTTATGATTCGAGATCTCCTTCATAGCTTTTCTTGCGAAGGCAGCGATGCTGTTAACTTGGTCAGTCGTCCTGATTTTTCAATGAAGCCCTCGGATCCTTCTCATGATTTTGGAGCTGTCGAAGGCAAGTGTATTGGCCTGATCAATGACTTCTGGTGGAACAGGGTCAAGTGTCTTGTCCCTGAATTTCCCGAAGATTCTTCTTGAACTCCTTCGATTAGCTATTGTAGATAGCCCTTTTGGATGTCCTTCCATCTGTATCTATTTTGGATACGCTTTTTTGATGTAATATTTGCTTTATCAAAACTCTGAAGCTTTATTGCATCAAATACCTTATTCATGTACTTCATGTTCTGCGATGACTTCGGGCTCTGTATTGAGCCTTCGAATTTTCGTAGCCTTGTGTAAGCACACCTTGTGATTATTTATCCGCCTTTGCTCTTCGCTGATTAACTTTATTGCCACTTTCATTGCTTGATGATGACTAGATGCTATGGGTTGCTTCGTAACTTCATTGGCCTTCATCTGTTTTTGACGAAGCAAGCCTGAGTACGTCTTGTTTTTCTATTTCTGTCTTCGCTGTGTGCGAAGGTATACTTTTGTTCGTCGTGCTCTCCTTTTTGGCTTATTTGGCCTTTTTGAAGGATGATGCCTTCGCTATTTTTGCGGGTTCCTTTATGAGTTTTTATGATGACTCTTTTAAGTCGCTTTTTTCAATGTTGGCTTCGCTTTTCTGGGCGAAGACCTTTTTGGTTGGCTTTCTCTTAGCCCTTAGATGGTAATTTTGCTTCTGACGAAAAATTACCATCTCGGCTCTTATGCCTTTGATTGTCGCTTCGCAGTCTTTGCGAAGACGGAAACATTTTTCCTGCGTTTTTGGCGAATTTCTGTTTTTAAATTGAATTCCTTCCCTTCTGTCCTGTATTGCGACGAGGTTTCGTCTTCTTAAGGACTTGGCTTCGATGATTCTCTTTTCGAAGGTGGATGCGATTTTTCCTGCCTTTAAAAAGCGAATCCGAACCGTCTACCTTTAAGGCAGGTATTTATCGTCTCGTCTTGTAATTCGACGAGGTTTTTTTTTAGAAGCTTTGCTTCGATGATGTTCGTTCGAAGGTAAACGTGTTTTTCTGCCTTTTGTCGGCGAATTCAAAGCGTCTGCTTTTAGAGCAGGTATTCGTCATCATGTCTTGTAATGCGACAAGGTTCCATTCTTTTTAGAAAAAAGGGGAGATATTTTTGTAGGCGTCTGGAATGTTCTTCCTTGGTGTATATATACACGAGGTGTCTCTGTCTTCTTTTTCAATTTCTTCAGTCTTCTTTACTTCATGGAAGCCTTGTGGGATCGACTTCCTCGAGGCATAGTGAAGGATCTGACGCGTCATGGTTACAAACGCGGAGATGCTCTTCCTCAAGATCTTGTGGATCACTTCGACGAGCTTGATCGATTGACTGGGAGAAATGCTATTGTCGAAGTTCCGCCGCAACCGGTTCCTCTTGCTGTTGTTCCTCCTAATGTTATTATCATTAGTGATGACGAAGGCTCCGAAGGTCGTCAAGTTAGGCCTTCGCCGCCATTCGGGGTGGCTAGTTGAACTCGTAGTAAGTCGAAGAAGTAGGTGTTTATATCTTCGCACTCTTAGCTTCGAATATTTCTGATTAGTCTTCGGTTTTGATCTGTACTTCTGTAACTTCGTGCTGATTGAAAAGAATGCCTTTCACTTTGTGTCTCTTGTTATACCATTCTCTTCCCAGATTCTTTTCGTTTCTGCAGCTTGCTGTGAATCCCTTGTTTTTTGCTTCGATTTCTCTGTTTGTAGATAGCCTTCGATCTTATCATCTTGGAGAAGGTTTCGTCATCGTGGTGAAGGCTTTGTAATATTGGAGGAGGCTTCTCTATGAAAGAGTCAAAAAAGGAACAAAGATTAATATGCAACATATGTAAAAGAGAAAATACATCAGATATAACATATGTATAAGAGGCTTCGTCCATGAGATTTTGTCATTGCAGAAAGCTTCGCTTCGCGCTGTGCGGTCGTGGGTTTGTTGTGATGACTTTGTCTTTGTCATGCTGATTGTGGTCGTGGGTTCAACCCACGGACGGCGCCAAATGTTGGGGGATCGAAGGTCTCCGTGTGACGTATCGAAGCCCTCCAACGGTTGATAGAAGCGTGCTGGTTCTGGCGAAGCCCTCGAAGGTCGATGATGCCTTCGGATCACCTCGCGAAGCCCTCCTTGTTCGTCGTCACCGTCTTCTGGTTGGAGCGAAGCCCTCCTTCCTGGTCCGCGGTGTCGGACGAAGGTGTTCTTACTCAAGTTCCCTGCAATTTGTTGCGCGAAGCTCTCCTTCACCCGCGATGTCGGGCGAAGGGGTTGAATGATTAGAGAGGTCTGAGTGCGGTGCAAATGGTTCCCCCTTTGGCTCGTGACCCGAAAACCAGATGTGACTACAGGATCATCTCCCTCCATATTTATAGGGGGTGAGATGATTATATTTACAAGTGTGCCATTGGCTACTTTAGCATGGCCCTTAGCTTGGCAACTTCGGGCTCCTGCGCCATCTGCTCTTTCTGGTCTGCTTCGCTCGTCCTTCGCGTGGTTCCGGGTGGCTTCGGTGTAGTCCCCAACATTGCATCCCCCTTCGCGTGTGTCTTCTGGTTGTGGTTCGTCCCTTGACTTGGATCGCAGCTATCTTCCCAACACATTCCTGTATATTGGGGCACACGCCTCTCCTTAGCAGCCAACCCGAGAATTAGGCCCGACTACTAAGGAGAATTCGTGCTATAATTAAGACCCTACTGTGCCGACCTTGAACGTGGCGGATTGCAAAGGCCTGAACACGCCTATCACACGTGTGGCTACCGTCCCCCGTAAGACCGGGTGCAAACTCGTGTCTAACATGATTCTTTGAACCATACAAACAATCATCTTAGATAGCCTATCCCTAGCTAACAGGACAGACCAACCATGTATAATAAATCTAAGTAAATTGTGTAGGCACCCACCAGCAATCAATTCACTCATATCTACCACACACAGTCGTGGAACTAATACAGGAATGTTACTACGGTAATTACTCAAAGCAATAAAGTCGACCAAAGGTAATTCCGAATTTAATAAATAGGGAGAGATATTCATAATAATAATTCTTACAAAAGAGGAAATAAAGATACAAGAGAGCTTTACCCAACTTCCGAAGATGACTCCGAAATCCCGAGCGATGCTCTTACTTACACTCTAACTCCCAACTAACTACTAACTCAAAAATAAAAGAGTAATTGGATTCTTCAATGAGGTGCGAATTGTTTCGATGCTGCCCAGGGGTATTTATAGCCTCTACAGGACCAGGGGAGTCTTATAGCGCGAGGAGGAGTGGCGCGCCCGCCAAGGCAGGCCGACCGGCCTAGTAGGGGGGCCGGCCGGCCGCCCATCGAGGCGGTTTGCCACCGCCTTCGCTCTGGACGCTCCTGATTGCTTTTTGAAGTCGGTTCCGAAGTCGGTTCGCTTCTGGGGGCGGCAGAACTGGAGTGAGGGCCAAGTTTAGGCCCACTCAGCCCATCTTCTGGAGTTTCTGCGGTATTTCCAAATTAGGCTTTGATATTCTTCGTGTTTGGACTACTTTCAGCCCACTGGAGCAAGCCTGCAGGCTTCGGGCTCTGGACAAGGCCGACCGGCCTAGGTGGGAGGCCGGCCGGCTTGTGATTTTGCTCACAGAGGCCCATTTTCTCCTTATTTGCTCATGCGCTCATAAATCATCCAAAACTCGTGGAATTGCATTAGATTAAACAAATAAATGCTGAGCGTTGGCGATTTACCCTTTTATTCACCGATAAGTTGATGGTAAATTTCTGGTTTTTACACCGTCAACAAATCCCCCAAGCTTGAGCTTTGCTCGTCCCGAGCAAAATAAAACTCAGCTATCGGCGTATCAGGAGTTGCTACAATGTTAGTGCCATGCAGGTATTATGAATGCAACAACATACTCCAAGATAGCAAAGTAATTTATTAACCGGCACAAAATATTCATTCAGTGTTGCGACACTTAGTGGGGCTTTTAAGTTACTTTGTCATACGGTATTGACAAGTAGAACAGCTATCTCAGAATATTGTCAAGTAATTTCTGCAAGTGATAAATCCAGAGTTTTTCATATATGCTGCTCGAAAAATTGAAATCATCTTTATGCTTGCACTTCCCTTTTTGGTCTCTCTTTTAATGAGGCTATTTTCCTACAGGATTTCACTTGGTACCTAATCTACTCAAGAGAGGGATTCTTGGTACGGCTATGCATATCCTTTTGCAAATATATTGTAAGGCTAAAAGATGATCTAAAGAAACATAGCAATTCCTCAAGTTCAGTCATTCTGGTGGGTGGACTCATGCGTGGATGGAAAATTCTTGATCTTCTTTTGCTCAAGATATTTCTGGTGATAGCCATCATGCCTCTGTATTTTGCTGCACATTCATGGGAGTTTTTTTTTTTTTGGTCGAAACTCCCATGGTGCAGGGATGGTAAGATTCTGATGGCATGCATAACCTTGAATACTTTCTTGAGCATAAATGGAGAAGATAGAATTTTTCTCATGAATAAATGTGACGAAATTTTGAATTCTCACGCGAATGGATTATGACTGAACTGAGGAATGCAGCGTTTCAAGAGATCAAAGTTTAACCGAACTCAAAATTCAAAAGGATTGCTATGAGTGTAGCTATTTTCCGAATGTGACTTGTATGGCTCTGGTAGGTAAATAAATCCTCACAAAGGGAAGTGCGAGACATAAAGTGTTTTGATTGCAGCAAGATTTTCAAAATTAAACCATCTCTGGATTCTTACTACAGAAAATTTACCAACTTTATTAGAGACAGCCATATCATACGAGTCAATACCCAGACTTAGTAAACTGTGTGCAACCCACGTAAGTAAAGCAAGACTAAAGATTTGATCATGCCGATTAACAAATTGCTTTAACAAGTGCATGAAGTAGAAGTTGCATAAATGATACATACAGGTAACTAGCAGAGCAACCATTCATCATTTCCATAGTGGGTTAGTCACCAAGCTAAGCATTTTTATTCGGAAAGCAAGGGAAATATTTTTGTTCTTTTTTTTTAGAGGAATTAAAATGACGCGGTACGACGGTACAACTGATACAACCAACCAATCAGGCAAGGCAAGGCAAGGCAAGGCAAGGCAAGGGACGTGGGCAGACGACAGATGACAACACTCTCGACAGAATACAACACAAACCGGTAAAACATATCAAGCGCGGGCATTCCCCCAAGCTTGGGCCTTTGCAAGGCTTAAGCTTTGGGTCATGCGTAGTGGTACTGGTTTGGCCAGAAGTCCCAATCATTTGGGTTTGGCTGCTGCGATTCTGGAGGGGGTGGTGGCGGCTGCGGCGGCTCGGGCTCTACTAAGTTTAGGTCCATTCCGCGAGCTATGCCATGACAGATGGAGTTGGTGTCTTCCGACACCCGACGTGTATAGTCTATGACATTACCCTGATAATCTACACGTCCTCGAAGGTCTACTAGCGCTTCACGATTCTCATTTACTATGCCAGAAATGTGGGAAAGACTCTCCGTGAGGTTTGAGTAATCCCTGGTCGGTGGATAATGGGCAGATCGTGAGGTTCCCATCTATGGTCTACTGGTTTGTCCTTGGTCATGATACCCTGGATAAGGAGCGTGCTGATAGTGCTCTGGGTTTCGAGCATGCTGGTACTGCTCTGGATGCGGCGCGTACTGGTATTGCTCTGAGTACGGGGCGTGCTGGTACTGCTCTGGGTGTGGCGCGTACTGGTGTGGTCTTGGTGGCGGGATTGGCTGAAAATGACTCCCGCCCCCGGCAGAATAACCTCCTAGGGGGTACGGATATTGGTTTATGCTTTGTGCCCCGTGAGGTAGTGGCCAAGTGGGTGAACCACTGCCTGGGTCAGACTGGTGCGAACTAGTGCTGCTCTCTCCTCTCTGCGGTGCAGGCATAGGAGCTGGTTCAGGGGAAGCCCCCTGGTTTCTTGCTCTGGTTCTAGCTCTAGTCGAAGGTCCTCCAGCTATGCTGTTATGGGCCGGCTCAGCTTTCTTTAAATCTAACAAAAGCAGGGGGTTGCTGTGGTAGATGCTAAGCTTCGGCTCGGGCAAGTCAATCTCCGTGCAATAACCGAGGTAAATCATGAGGTACTTCCCCAGGGTGTCTCTACTAAGAATGTGGGCTTGACGGAAATGGTCGTACCCAACAACAACTCGGTTCCCCGGTAAGTATTCTAGACACGCTTGATTCAGCAAACCAAGTCCCCGTGCAATTCTAGTGATATAGGCAGTAAACAGGATAGGGGCTTGGGAAGAGAAAGGCACATTCAGCTAGTGGTTAATCACACAAAACAGCGGGTTGATTTTAATCTTTTTAAGCATGGCGAAAAGATAGCCCAAATCAACTCGAGTAACAGCCCTATTCTCATTTCTAGCAGACAAGGTTAAGCCCAGCATACAATGCAAGAAGTGCAAGGAAGGATTATGGATTTTGCCTGTACGGCGCTTAGGTGCATCATACCCAGCAATTTTCACCCAAAAAGCTTGCTCATTAAAATTCGGCAAAGAGTCTATGTTGGTCGGAGCGCTAGATTTAAACCCCAGCAGTTTACTCATTTCCATAACACTTTTAGTGAAGTCTTGACTAAACATGTGGAATTTAAACTTAGCCTTTGCCAACCCTCCCGTAGTGTCCACCTCCAAGCTAGCTAGGAACTCAATTGAAAGCCAACGAGAGCCTAGTTCAGCGGTATCATAAAAATCAGCGAAGTGAGTGTACCTGAGGGCGCTCTCGAAGTCCTTGAGCAGGCCAATTGCGTGGAGTAGCTGGGGGTCGAACACTCGTGAATGCTGAAATTCACGGTCAACCAGCCCCGCTATGCGGTTCCGTTCTTCCTCCGACCTGGGGATGATGTGTTCCCGTTGCTCCAGAATCCGAAGGATCGGCTCGACCGGCGGTGGTGGTTCTACTGGTTCAACTGCTGGGGGAGGTGCTCCACATACAGGGGGAAGTGATGATTCCGACCCTGAGTTGGAGCCACTCCCCTGGCTCCTGCCAGTGAATGGCCTCTTGAGTCCTCCCAGGAAGCTCATCTTGTTCTGCACAAATGGTTAGACAACAAATACCCGAAGGATAGATGGTGAAATAAAATTAGCGGGTTAGCTGTCCATAAGTCAGTCATTCAGAGGTTAGTCGTCCAGACAGTGGGGCTTTAGGGGCCTCCACTAGCAATAGAAAATAAAGAAATTACTACTACAGGAAAACAGGAAATTTTTATTTTGTTTTTGTTATTTTTAGCATTTTTATATTTTATTTGCTAATTAAGCTAAAGACTTGATTAGAGATCGATTAGCGAGAGGAAGAAGAGAGAGCTCGTCGAGCTTTGGTGCGAGGAGGAATGGAGGCAGCGGCCTCCTTTTATAGGCGCGCGGGCGAGGCCGGGCGCGGGCGAGCAGGGCCGGCCGGCGGACAGGGGGGGGGGGGGGGGGCGTGCTCGTCGGGGGCAGCGCAGGAGTGCGCCTTTGGTGCGCGTGGCTGCACAGGGGCGACGATGGACGGCGTCACTTCATGTCGGGCGAGCTTTGCTTGCTTTGGATGAGAATCTCGCGTGCTTGGACATCACAGATGGCTAGGTGCATAGGGATGCAGGTGGCGCAGGCGCAGGGTGTCGGTGGCGCGTGTCGGGGCGCGGAGCAGGCCGGCCGGCCGGTCCGACAGGCCGGGCGGCGGGCCCGGGCGCGGGGTGCGCCTCCCCTTCCCCCTGTGCGTCCTCCTCCTTATCCTCTCCTCCTGTTGCTGCACGGACAGAGGAAGGAGATGACAGGTGGGGTCAGCTGGGCTCGGGAGGGTCCCAGCTGCCCAAAAATTTTGATTTTTTTTTAAAATTTTTATTTGGTTTTAGATTTTTAGATGGGCCCACAAAAATTACTAAAACAGAATTTGAACTTTTATTCCTAGGATAACGACAGTTTTTATCCTCCCGTCAGAGGATTATTAGCGTATGACCTGCTAAAAGAGATATTTGTTCTAATTTTCTACGCGGTCTTGACGCTTGCACTTTGTCCAATGGCAGAATGTTGACATCTTGAACTCTTCCGAGTGGACACAATCTTCCGTACTTTCTTGGCGAGAGTAGTCTTTGGTTCCTTTTTCTTTGGCGCGGGTTTTGACGCAGTTTTCTTTGGCTCTTTCTTTTTCAGAGTACAGGTCTTCTTTGGAATTTCTTCCTTGTCGGGGGTCACCTTGCATTCTTCACCCTTGATCGTCACACAACCATTGATCAATTGGCGTGGGGCGTACGGTGGCTTCTCGATGAAATGGTAGCAGAAGGTGTCTCCCCAACGAATCACCCATGGTGCCTACAAGTTTCCTTCCTTGTGGCACGGCAGGAGGTTTGATAAGCTTTTTTTTTGCTTTTCCCGTGGTCGATGCGTCTGGCTTTGCAACTTTTCGCGAAACGATAGCCATGGCTCTTTCGGACGTTTTTATCTTTTCCTCTCAATTAAAATTTCTTTTTATTTTCGCAAAAAGGATAATATTAAACGGTCACGCATGTGATGGGTTCGTGAAAAATATGATGAACATAGATAGCAATCAATGATAACAGGAAATCCTTAATCTAACGCGTTCCCCGGCAACGGCGACAGAAATGCTTGTTGACGTTACGTATGCATAATAAAATATTTCTATTCCGCAAGTGCACGGTTCACCATTGTAGCACTTCACCATGGAGTATTCCAGGGTTATCGTATTTATAATTATCCACAGGGAAGCATAGTAAGAATTTCATAAGCAGACTATCCAATTCAATCATATGGATCACGTCAAACGATAAGAGTTTGATAAGCGGTACTCACGAAGTAAATCCAAAATAAAATAGACTAGTAATTAAATTGGGAGAGCAGCGAGTGAAGTATTAAGATTTCTGAATTATATCCGTCCTAAGTATTTATGTTCAGCACCCTAATAGTCTACATATATCTACTTGAGATCATACAACAGTTCCATTCCTGTATATTGGGGCACACGCCTCTCCTTGGCAGCCAACCCGAGAATTAGGCCCGACTACTAAGGAGAATTCGTGCTATAATTAAGACCCTACTATGCCGACCTTGAACGTGGCGGATTGCAAAGGCCTGAACACGCCTGTCACACGTGTGGCTACCGTCCTCCGTAAGACCGGGTGCAAACTCGTGTCTAACATGATTCTTTGAACCATACAAACAATCATCTTAGATAGCCTATCCCTAGCTAAGAGGACAGACCAACCATGTATAATAAATCTAAGTAAATTGTGTAGGCACCCACCAGCAATCAATTCACTCATATCTACCACACATAGTCGTGGAACTAATACAGGAATGTTAGTACGGTAATTACTCAAAGCAATAAAGTCGACCAAAGGTAATTCCGAATTTAATAAATAGGGAGAGATATTCATAATAATAATTCTTACAAAAGAGGAAATAAAGATACAAGAGAGCTTTACCCAACTTCCGAAGATGACTCCGAAATCCCGAGCGAAGCTCTTACTTACACTCTAACTCCCAACTAACTACTAACTCGAAAATAAAAGAGTAATTGGATTCTTCAATGAGGTGCGAATTGTTCCGATGCTACCCAGGGGTATTTATAGCCTCTACAGGACCAGGGGAGTCTTATAGCGCGAGGAGGAGTGGCGCACCCACCAAGGCAGCCCATCGAGGCGGTTTGCCACCGCCTTCGCTCTGGACGCTCCTGATTGCTTCCTGAAGTCGGCTCCGAAGTCGGTTCGCTTCTGGGGGCGGTAGAACTGGAGTGAGGGCCAAGTTTAGGCCCACTCAGCCCATCTTCTGGAGTTTCTGCGGTATTTCCAAATTAGGCTTTGATATTCTTCATGTTTGGACTGCTTTCAGCCCACTGGAGCAAGCCTGCAGGCTTCGGGCACTGGACAGGCCGGCCGACCTAGGTGGGAGGCCGGCCGGCCTGTGATTTTGCTCACAGAGGCCCATTTTCTCCTTATTTGCTTCTGCGCTCATAAATCATCCAAAACTCGTGGAATTGCATTAGTTAAACAAATAAATGCTGAGCGTTGGTGATTTACACTTTTATTCACCGATAAGTTGATGGTAAATTTCTGGTTTTTACACCATCAATAGGGAGCTAAATGGGTCTTCAAGAACAAGGAGGATGAGAAGGGGATGGTGATAAGAAACAAGGCGAGGCTCGTGGCAAAGGGTTACTCTCAAGTGGAAGGAGTGGACTTCGACGAAACTTTCGCCCCCGTCGATCGTCTTGAGGCTATAAGAACCCTTCTCGCATACTCTTCTCATTTCAATTTTAAATTGCATCAAATGGATGTGAAAAGTGCATTTCTCAATGGACTAATAAATGAAGAAGTTTATGTAGAGCAACCTCCCGGCTTCGAAGATTCCAAGCATCCCGAGTATGTGTACAAGTTGAAGAAAGCTTTCTACGGGTTGAAGCAAGCACCAAGAGCATGGTACGAGCGTCTTCGTGATTATCTCATCGGCAAGGGCTACAAAATTGGTAGTCGACAACACCTTATTCACCAAGCATATTGGTGACGATCTTTTCATTTGTCAAATTTATGTTGATGATATCATTTATGGCTCTACTAATGAGACTTTCAATGATGAGTTTCGTGCTCTCATGAAAAAGGAGTTTGAGATGTCTATGATAGGAGAGCTACATGTCTTCCTTGGATTTCAAGTCAAGCAATTGGAGGAGGGGACCTTCATCTATCAAGAGAAGTACACTCGCGGTCTACTCCGAAAATATAGGATGGAAGATTGCAAGGGGATTGAGACACCAATGGCAACCAATGGTCTTCTTGATGCGGATGAGTCGGGTATTCCTATTGATCCTAAGCTTTATCGTTCAATGATTGGATCTCTTCTTTATCTCACCGCATCTAGGCTGGATACCATGTTTAGTGTTTGCCTTTGTGCTCGTTATCAATCTAACCCCAAGGAATCACATTTGAGTCCCGTGAAGAGAATTCTTAGGTACATCAAGCATACTCCAACAATTGGAATTTGGTATCCTAAGGGATCAGACTTTGAGCTTGTTGGTTATGCGGACTCGAATTTCACCGGATGCAAAGTGAGTAGGAAGAGCACTTCGGGTGGGTGCCAATTTCTTGGACGATCTCTCATATCATGGAGTTCCAAGAAGCAAAATTGTGTAGCCCTTTCTATGGTGGAAGCCGAATATATGGCCGCCGGCGCATGTTGTGCTCAACTACTCTACATGAAGCAGACCCTATTGGATTATGGATTGGTCTATGGTCAAGTGCCCTTATATTGTGATAGTGAAAGTGCTATTAATATGGCTCTCAACAAAGGTGATCATACTCATGCCAAGCATATTGAGGTCAAGCATCACTTCATCCAGGATCATGTTGCCAAGAAGGATATTGAGCTAGTTGGTGTTCGGACAAATGAGCAATTGGCCGACATTTTCACGAAGCCTCTTGACAAGAAGACCTTTGGCAAGATAAGGGGAGAACTCAACGTTCTCGATCTCTCAACTTACTTGAGTTTTTCTCCATACTTGCCTTGTATATTATGTATATTACTTCTCTTGCTTGTTATTGTTTGTGTCCTTTTTGGTGTGTTCTTCTTGTTTTGTAGGACCGACGACTAACCTTATTGAGATAGCAACAAGCAAGGGTGAAGTTTGGGATTGGTGGCACTCGGCTCCCAAGGCTTGATGAATGGCTTGTTGTGAGTAAGCTCAAGGAGGGATCAAACTTGTTGTTGGTATTGTTGGTTCTTAGCCTTCTCTTATTTTTACTCCTTCATAAGCATCATGCATTGTATCCTTGTCATCTCATTTGCATTTTGCATTCTTGCATCGAGTCTTGACGTCAAGATCCATCTAGAGAGAGTTACTTGTTCACAATATGAGTATATGACTCTCTAGATGAACACATAGCAATGCTATATGAGCTTCATGCCCATTGAACCAAGATTCTTTGAGCTCCAAGGTTAAATCCACTTGCGCGGCTCAAGGTCTAAGGGTTCATACATTCAAAAACCCAATACACTAACCCCATGTGCACCATATCTTGTTATACTCTTTGCGAGTTTCTTGTGTGTAGGGGGAGCTTTTGGAAGAAGAGGGCGAGGCAATAAAGAAATGAATATTCGCCTAACTCAAGTATTCTCTTACTCAATGTCTATTCTTTATCCTCCTTATATTTGGCTCTTTTTGTGTGATAAATGACAAAGGGGGAGAAGAAGAAGCTTGAAAAGGAGTATAGTGATCAAATGGAAGACAAGTGAAAGATGAATGGTCACCATCAAAATGATCAAGCTCCGAGCAAGAGTAAGAAGAAGAAGCCGTGATGGTGATAAATGGAAGAAGCAATGATGATATATTTTGATCACCAAAATGATCGAGCTCAAGGAGAAGAAGTTTTGGTCATCTCTAGGGGAGTTGGGATATTGGAAGACCACATAGTCAACATGATTGGTCTTCACACAATCTTGAGATGATGGCTCAAGTCAAGGGGGAGTTACCTCATATCATTGAAGCTCGTCTCGAGGGGGAGTTCTTAACTCTAGGAGATTAAGAGATCAAGTATTGGTCGATCTTCTCGAACATCTCGAGATGGAGGTAGGTCTTCAAGGTAAGAATGAAGGTAATCACTCACCTAGCTCTATGATGTGTATCCTTTTACTTGTGCTATTTCCTTCGTCATCATATTGCTTTGGTCTAGCTTGCATTGAGTCTTTACGTCACTTGTACTATGAGTTTTTGCTCTAACTTGTGATGTTTTGAGCTATGACTCTCCACGGTCTACACATCGAGGTATGAACTTTTCTATCTTTTTCCTTTGTGTAGTTCCCTTTGATCGAGTTGTGCTTATCCTTTCGGCTTTTGTCATCTATTCTTTACTCTCTCGATCATTTTTATCATGGTTGTCATCCATCACCAAAAAGGGGGAGATTGTAAGTTTCATGGCCATTGGAGTTGGAAACCCCAAGGTATGAATGTTTTGGTGGATAGATGAGAACCATGCAAGTGACTAACATATTCTTCGAGTATCTTATCATTTGGTCACATGGAAGCAAGTACGACACAAACCAACCCCTTACCTCAAGTCAAGGATGATTGGTTGCCTCGTCAACTCATGGACGGACTTGATGGAGTCGCGGTCGAGGAGATGGATCAAGGCTAAGGACATGTTAGACATAAGCAAGTGTTGGCTTGGTTAGATGTTAGCTTGAGTCCATAGGAAAATCCAGACTATCAAGAGGGTTTGAGTTGGTACTCTTCGGTAAACACTAGTGTAGAGATCATTTGGATGCATGGTGTGTCTCTCAGGCGCTAGGGTAGCAGAGGAAGAGTGCAGGAACCAAGGAAGAAGGTGTTGGAAGCGAGGATCGAAGGAGAAGATCAAGTTCCAGCTGAAGGAGAAGCCACCGTATGATACGGTGCCAGTCACCGTATGATACGGTGACTGCAGGGAGAAGATCAGTGAAGATCAACTCAGCAGAAGTTACAGGAGAAGCAGTCAGCGTATAATACGGTGGTAGTCAGCGTATGATACGGTGACTATGGACAGGAAAATCCAGTGAAAGGAGAGTCACTGGTAGAGTCACCGTATTATGGCCACCGTATGATACGATGGGTCACCGTATGGTTTCCAGGGAAACTGCAATATCGACGAAGTTGAAAAGAAGAAGGAAAAAGAGTCACCGTATGATACGGTGCTAGTCACCATATGATACGGTGGCTACGGACAGGAAAATCCAGTGAAAGGAGAGTCACTGGTAGAGTCACCGTATGATGATCACCGTATGATACGGTGGGTTACCGTATGGTTTCCAGGGGAAGTGCAATTTGGAAGAGTTGCTGAAGCAGGAAAGAAGTAGTCACCGTATGATACGGTGCTAGTCACCGTATGATACGGTGACTAAGAGGACAGTGCCTCTCGCAGGAAAATGAAGTCCCAGTCGACCGTTGGATAGTCACCATATGATACGGTGACTCTAGTCACCGTATGATACGATGACCAGAGAAATCTAGGCAGTTTTGTTGCAACGGCTAGTTTCATGGGTGGAGCCTATAAATAGCTGGTTGCTTGCCTCTTTGAGGTGCTCTTGGACAGTCCAAAGGAGGGGAGGTGCTGTCAAGAAGCCAAGTGAAGGAAGAAGAAGCACTTTGAGGGATTTGAGTGATCCAAGTGCCTGAGAAGAGTGACACCATGTGCATCCTATGATCTCTAGGCTAGTTAGTGCTTTAGAGGGCTGACTTGGGTTGTTACTCTTGGTCTATGGCAAGACCTAGACCGGTTAGGTGTCGGTGGTGAGCTTGCCAAGAGTGTGGAAGTCACTGCAAGTTTGTACACAGTCTTTGGGATTCCCGTGTGAAAGAAGCTACGTGAAGAGAGCGCCCTTTGGACCGCATCACGTGCGGATCCTTACCTTCGGAGGAGCATCCGGAGTTGCCGGCGGGACGTGCCCGCGTCTTCACTCGGAGGGTGAAGAATGCTCTAGAAGGGATCGCCATCGAGCGGAGGGAGGGGTCGAGACTCCGGCGGGAGTGACCCAACATGGAGTAAGGGGAGGCGCCATCCTCCCGATACCACTGGAAAAATCATGAGCATTTCTATCCCTTTCTCTTTACTACTTGCATTTACTTATTGCCTTTATCTTGCTTGCTAGTAGTACTTGAGATTGCCTTGTTTACTTGTTGCTCTAGTTATTCCCTTGGTTCATCCATATGCTCTCTAGTTTCTCCTATCATATGGTTGCTTGTTGACTTCATGTGTAGCTTGCTTGCTAGTTGATCTAAGGACTCTTCCTTAGTGTGCTTATCACCTAGTAGATTGTCTATTGCCTTGTGTTTGGTTGCCTAGCTTGTAGCTTATCTTAGGTTTGCTCTTACCTAGTGAACTAGTTCATACATTGTGCTTGTGTCTCTTGCTATCTCTAGTTCACTAGGTTAAGGACTCTCCTTAGTGTGCCTCTTTAGTTGTACTAGAACTACTTGCTAGGAGTTGAGTGGATGATTTGTGTTAGGTGAAAAATCGATAGTGTGCACCGATTCAACCCCCCTCTCGGTCACACGGTCCTTACAAATGTAAAGCATGAAAATGCAATTACTGCTAAAATATGCAGATTTTAAACATGTAACTTGCTGAACAGTTCAACAATTCCATGATATGCATGTATTAAAAAATTGGTGATTTTTGGATGACCAGAAAAGCCTATAAAAATTAATTTAGGTTTTCATTCTCTAAATTTTGCATAACAATTTACTGCAAGACCTAAAGATATTGTGGTACCATTTGATACATCTGATCACGCGGAAACTAATAAGAGTTATTTCATAATTTTGGAGCTATGGTTTATTTTGTAGCGATTTTAGGTTGATTTTCAGAGAAAAAAGGGCAAAAGGGGATGCGGCATTGTAGCAGTGCCAACGGCGCGTGCGGCGGGCGCGTGATGGCGGGACGGCCGTGTTCTGGCTAAACGGCAGCGAGGTAGGGAAAACGGTGGGAAGATACGTGCATGTGCACGGTCGTCGCTGGAGCACAGCCGACGACGAGCAGCAGCGAGGCGGCGTTCTGGCCAAAGCAGTGGGTCTCTAGTGAAAACAAAGAGATCATGAGCAACGCAAGAGCAAGGCAGAGCTTAGCGACGTACATATCGCCATGGAGGAATAGAGAAAGAGGATGTTTGTCGGCAAGGTGGCCGATGCGGCGGATGGCGTGGGGGAAGAAGGGCGTTTGTGGCAGGTACGTCGATGGGTGGGGGGGGGGGGGGGGCACAGGAACGGCGGCACGTTGTGGAGGTCTTCACGGCGGCAATGTGGCGCCCGGTCCTTGTTCGAGGGAGGAAGAGAGTGAGGGAGACGAAGCTGGCTGAGGCGGCGGGGATGAATGAGGACGAGTTGACCGCAATTGGGCGCCATCGCGCAGGCGTGGACTGACGGCATGACGTAGTGCACAGCGGCCAGAGAGAGAGAGAGAGAGATCAGCGAGAGGAGAAAGGTGGGTCCCACATGTCCGTTTTAGTTTTCAATGAATATTGAGCTGCTGATTTGATATGAGCCGAACCCAACCTTCCAAGGATCAGAAAAATCTGAGAAAATGAAGTGTTCAACTATGCAGGAACAAATTTACTTCTGGGAAGTTTTCAAAATTCTTAACAGATTTTGAAGGAAAATTCCTGGAAGGCAGAAATTATTTGAGATGTTCTTGATTTATTTTAATTACTTTGGAGTTTCATAAAATTCTGGAAAATTCTCAAAATTCTATCTTGAGACATGAAACCCATATAAAATATCAGTGGATCCCACTTTTGTGCAAAACTTTGGCCGGTTTGGTTCAAGCTCGTATTTGATCATATTTCCGATTTAATCGGTTTGATCCAAAATTCAACCATGATCAATCCACTTGAGCTTGTTTTGCACTAATCATATATAATCTCCCAAGAAGAAAAACATTCTTCTCGCTCCTGACCATGTTGTCGCACTCTGGCCATCAACTGAAAGGTTCCAAAATTCCAGGTTGATGAAATATAGGACGTGGAAAAAAAAATCAGTTAATGGGTTGTGTGCTATCTCATCCGTCCCATTCAAAAAATAAAAATAAAACAAATATCAGACCCATTGAACAACTTAGCTTGCCTGGACCGTCCCAAGGACAAATTAGCTGGACTTGTCTGGGCCAAGATTTGTGTAGCTAGCTGGACCTGATCGGCTCTACACACAATCTCCTCACGTGCACGATGGTTCATGGGGCCAAGAACACGGGTCCGATCGGGACGGACATGTCATTAACATACCGTGATCATCGCTGAGAGCGTGGTTAGATGGCTCCAAGCATCGATACAGCGCGTGTGGTGGTCACCAAGATGCGTGGGCGCTAGCTAGCCGGCGACCGGCTGATGTGACATATATACAAAGCATTGTTCAAAAAAATATATCGAGTAACACATTGAATAGTGTGAGCTGTGTAAAAAGAGGCGTCATGCGAAACCGGCTACGATGACAAGACTACAAGCAATCTCGCAGCTTGCATGGCTTATGTCTGCTTATAGTCCACGGTTGCGTTCGGGAACCCGACCGGCCGGTGCTCTTGGGATGTTGCGTTTGGCTGTGTGTTATACGCACCAGCATAAAACAAACTTTACACTCAGATGAGCAAGTTGCCTGATGCTTGGATGGTAGCATGAAAATGTACTTAACCTGCGATTGAAGTAGCTCTTGGAAATGTTGGTACCGATTGTACTGCGGATTTCACATGCGTTTACTAAGTTGCGAAAATGCGGATACAATTCTCTTGCAAAAAAAGAAAAGAAAATGCGGATACAATTCAACAAGGATATCCCACTGCTGGTGGCAAAGCTTGGGGATTGATATAACTCGCATACGGCAAGAGAACCACAGCCCACAGAGTTCACGCACCCGCTTCCTGGGTCTTCTTCTTCTTCTTCTTCTTCTTTTGTTTTCTGCTCATAGCTAGCCCAATAGCAGCCCAAGTCGGCTCAGAACGAATCATTCTTCTTCTGCTATACGCAGCGAGAGCATCGGACGCCATTGGATAAGGTTGGCAACGATCTTCTCTTCCTTTTTGGACAACAAATTTCGAGCATATCAAGCTCTTGCTCAACCTCACACATGCAACTCCTACCAGTGAAACATTTCTTTTTTCGTGATGAAAAAAAATTCCCTAGAAGCGTGACAAGGAAGATGTGAAGTTGGTGCTAGGAACAATTTTCCCATCAAACCAAGCTGCACGAACAGTTTTAGTTTGAAAGGGGAACAATTCTTTTCAATGTAGATTTTTTTTGTGGGTCGGAACAATTGTTCTGAATTTTAGTTCCGGAACAATTTTTGGCGAAAAATTGTTCAGATTTTCTTTTCTTTTTTGGATCAATTTGGTGGAAAGACACAAGCAATGGCATCGTCTGCGGCGCTGTCGTGCGTTGGCGGCTGGGATTGATTTAAAAAATGATAAATATTTTCATAGAGCAATTACAACATGAAAAGACGAAGCATCATAACTATGATTGGTTCGCACACATATCGTAACCATAACAAAAGAGAAAACAGTTATGTGTATATGATCCGAACAGAAAATATTACAAACGGAGGCATTTGTCGAGGTAGCTTGCTTATTGACAATACACGTTGAGTTCACACCCACGCACGCGCGCGCGCGCACACACACACACACACTTACTTCAGTTCAGGCACATGTAACTTGTTACCCCTCCAGATTATTTTCCTTGACGTCAAGACATGGTCGTTAGTTCAAATTTTCAACTATCCATGTCCAACGTCAACTTTTTTCATCTGGAGGCAGCATCAGCTATAGATATGGTACAACAGTTCACCAAGCGTTCATGGGTAGATCTCAATCACTGAAAGGGGACCCAAGATTGGCATGATTCTGTAATCGCTGAATCCAGCATCAGAAAATAGCTTCTTCCACTCTTTTTCACCTCGTTCTATCCCGTTGACATACATCATAAACATATTCTGTATGGCTTCTATCTCGTTGATTTTACTATCTCCATGCAGTGATCCTTTCACCATATCGATGATTATCACCTTTCCCCCAGCATTTCTTGCAGGGATGGCTTCCTTGCAATGTTGAAGTATCTTGATGCAATCTTTGTCAACCCACTCATGCAAAATGTTCTAGAACAAAAACAGCGCAACAATTTGAAGGAAGAAGATAGGGAACACAGAGAAAAAGCAAAAAAAACAAACACTGCATTGTAGGATAAATTATTTCCGTATGTATGGAAGAGCCCAAAATCAAATTGTTGCAGTTCCCCTCAAAATTAAATGTTTCATTCCAATCTGATTTTAGCCCTGTCAATTGAATTATGCCTATTAATTGGTTGCCAAAGTTTACTTCAAATAACATAGGCATGCTATTTTGACCATTTGTGGTATTGTTTTTAGCTAATAATATTTTTCTCCATAATTGTGACATGACACACTTTCAGATTTGTGAAGCAAGGTTTGCAAAACTGAAAAAAACTAGGAAAATCAAAACAAACTAGACAGGTAAAACCGGGCTGTTTTCGATTTTGCTACAGTACACAGTGTCGGCAAAAACCGACCGATTTTGCTAACCAGACCAGACCGGTAAGTCCGGTTTTTCCGGTTTCTTGATCCTGCCGTGAAGGACCATGGTCATATATTACTTTCTTCGATGTTCTCTACCGGGCCAGTTCTCAATATGCTCACTACAGGTAGTTTGACTCTTCAATTATGATAATACGAATAGGTGTGCACATGCGAGCTTTAGTTCAGACAATTAGAATCGGTAACTCAAACTATGAATTGAACTGATTTTGTTATGCACCTACGGTTGTTCTGGTTTGTGCACAAAAGATATCAAATGTCTGCTATCATATTCGTATATAAAATCTACGAAATTTAGAATTTTAAAGTAGTAGTTTCCCATTATAATATGTTTGAAATAGCGCTCCATATATATGCCTGTTGAAAAAACTCTGTAGCAGCTAATGACACAAATTAGCAGAGTAGGAAAAAGGCTTTCATAAAAATAATCAAATATTTGAGGGGCTCAGATCACAAATGACAAACTAAGTTTAAAGAGCATGAACTAATATGAATAACTTGAAGGTCTTCAAAGATTTGATCCACTTAGTTTAAATGTGTTTACAAAATTGAATTGAGAGAATATATAAGCAAGTGATTGTTAGGCATGCATTCTCTGCACCTATACAACCGATCCTCACTAGGGTTGATTAATACTATTTTCCACCGCCCCTTACCTTCATCTTTCTGTCACAAATATGAGATACTCATCAATCACCCTATTCGTTTCGCTGCAGCTGCGGCTGTAGAAAAATAATAGCGAACACTGTAGCTGCTGCTGAAAACACTGTAGCTGCTGCTGAAGAAATAACTGCGAACACTGTAGCTGCTGCAAAGCAGCGAGACGAACACGCTGAATATCATAATCAGTTGTATGTGGTTTTCTATTTATATTTTAATTATGCCGTTTACCTTTAACTTTTTATCACTGTGTTTACCTCTATTTCTTATTTCACAGCGTGGTTCTCACTTTTGAGTACTCCCTGGATCAATAATGTTCGTCCATTTTACTTAGAGTGTTCCTTCCATAATGTTAGTCCGAGTTTGTTAAAAAAAAGAATGTTACTCTGAAATTTATTGGGTCCTCTTGCTGTATCATGTAGTTAAAATGGGGCACATATATAGTCATTTTGTTTGAACCCCGTTTCATGGACCCAGTGTTCCAATCGTATAAAGGACACAACTGTGCAAGTGGCCATGGATAAACTTTGAGTGTGTACTGCAGTACGTGTTCAATATATTTGGATTTAACATCATGGATATAAATTTATCTCCAAAAGAGTATTCTTTGTACTAAAATTTTAATTAATATCTTTTATAAAAGTTTCTTACTTTAATGAATATAAGTACTGCGTTTGAAAACGGTGCGGCAAAGATACCTTGAGGAAGACAGCATCAGCAGATGGAATGGACTGAAACATGTCACCGGCGACGAACTGCAGGTTGTCATCACTGGCGGCGGTGGCGTCGGCGACCACGTGAGGAAGGTCAAGTACAGTGCACTTGAGGCGAGGAAACGCTTTCGCGATGATCCGCGTCCCCGCGCCGTTGCCGCCGCCGACATCAACCAGTGAGCTGAGGCCGCGGAAGATGCGGCCCTTGTCCAAAATAATGACCTCTAGGAAGAGCTCGCTGTCGGCCACCATGGAGGCGTTCAGGACGCTGTTGAACGCAGCATCCTTTCTCGCCATGTCCCACAGAGAGCAGCCGTTTGCCAGCTCAAAGACCGAACCGGCGGCCGCCGGTTCGCTCCTGAGCCAGTCGCCCAAGCTGAAGAAGGAGGACACGACGGGAGGGCTCGTGAAGAACGGCACCACAGGGGATAGGTTGCGCCAGCCGACGAGGAAGCGGCACGCCGTCGTTAGCTTGTACACGACGGCGGCATCATCGGAGTCGCCTGCGCCGCTGCCTTCCCCGTTGGTGACGGTGAACATGCCCGTAGTGCTGAGCAGGTCCATGAGGCGCCGGAGGTCGGCGACCTTGGCCGGATGCACCGCGGCGTCGGTCGCGATCTCGGTGAGGGTGGCGGAGCCGCCCCGGCGGTGGACGGCTTCGGGGATACCAAGGTCCACGGCGCACTTGAGCGCCATGGACTTGACGTAACCGAGGAGATGGCTTTGGACCTCGGCAAGAGCTACGAGTAAGTCCTGAGGGCTCACTTCGGCTAACAGTTTGAGCGTCATGTTGCTAGTTAGCTTCAGAGCAAATAATAGTTTGTCTTCTTGTGCTTGGTCCTGCCTACTGCCGCCTACCAAGGCCTTTTATACAGGATAGAACGGCAAAGGCGCAACAGGCGAAACCATTTCTTCAGTTGTGTTTCACACGGGTCTGGATAAATGGGTTATAGAATGAATAGAATTCTTACAATACATATACGGAATACAGCTGCACTAAGTAAGTTCCATATATACATGTTTTGTATAGCAGATGTAACTGTCATTAAATCATCTTACCACAAATCTATTCTTGCTTTTCTACTTGTCATTACAAAAAAAAAAACCTACTCGAAATGCACCGAATAGAAGTCCATTAACTACTCGAATACACCTTTTGCTCTATTTTTCCATGTCTACCCATGCTAATATGCATCGTTTTCAGTACAGTATACATGTCATCTACTTCAATCATAGGAATTACTCATGGGCAATATAGCCATTTAGGATTAGAGGAAGTATCACGTGATTTACGGTACATTGTAGATGAAAAGATATGTATCGGAGATGTTGCAACTGTACGAAACTTACTATATCCTAACACCTACCAATATGTCTATTTTGTTTTAAAAAAATATGACACTATACTGGGGAGGATATATATATCCCGGTGGGCTAACATTTAGGCCCCCTTTGGATTGCGGGATTTTTTCCTATTCCTGCGTTTTTCCTGTGAACAGTCAACTGATTCCTGTGAAATTCCTGTACAATTCCTGTGAAAATCCTGCGTTCCAAAGGGGGCCTTAATGTGACTGCTATCATTTTTTTTTGAATTTTTACGGTTTGGGCACACATGATCATTTTCTGGTAGTGTGAATATATTTAATAACCTGAATGCCCAATCACCATGTACAGACGTGCGAATATGGCGTAGGTAGCGACTTGTAGATACACATCACATCTTATAAAGCTAAAGAACACTGCTATACACACGACCGGATCGTCCGACCTGGCTGTGCGACCAGTACAAAACATCTATTATCAGCGGTGGTTAACACAGGATTAACACTAGTCGTACGGCCGGGTCAGACAGCCCGGCCGTACGCACAGCATTTCGGAAAGCTAAAACATTGAGGCTCAAACATAAACAAAATGTGAACTGTCAAAAATATCAGAAATGGAAGGTCAGTATACCGGTACTGATATTTTAGAACGATTAATTAATTGTTCTGGTACTGATATCCTGGTACTGTCAAGCACTAACTAGGTCTGACTTCAGACACCAACATCGTCTCTTTCATGTAACCGCACAAGCATGTGTAATAAATGACCGGCCGGTACACGCTATTTTTTCCCTTGGTGTCGGCATTATTGAATGAGATTTTTTTTATGTTAGATAATTATACAAGTGAATATGTCTTGAATAAGTTGACAAACATAACTGTAGCGTCATATAATATTCCATATTACGCAGATCATGACCACGAGCACCAAGAGGAGAGCGTGGAAGAACGAGCCAACAAGCTAGGGGAGCGCGTGGGGTTAGATCGAGTGCCCGATAGAATGCTCTAAGCAAACAGCGCGTGGCACTAGGCAAGAGCCGGTTTCCCGTAGTGAGACACACTAGTGAAATGCGTACCGGCTTTCTAGGACAAGAACATAATTAAGTACCCTGGCTTCTATGAGCCATCGAAACTCGCATAGAGGGATAACTTGCAAACTTTTCAAGACGTGGTTATGTTTGGATCTGGACCACTATCTGCAAACTACTACTACAGACACAGTGGGCACATCTTGACGTTAAAGTTCATCGGCCCATCAAGTTTTAAGATTCTGATACTAATCCAATATTTAGTGGGCACGTCTTGTCGTAATGAGGGCATGGCAAGGAAGAGGAACGCAGCACACTCTCAAGGACCAAGAGGGCGTGGTGCTGGCAAGGAAGCTAGACAGCCGACAAGCTGGAGTAACGAGTTGCTAGTGGCTTGGAAGAGGTGGGATAGCATCCGAATAAGGACACACCAGAAAATTTGTGGATCAGGAACGAGTCTTAATCTCTTGGTCAATCTGTTCTTAAAGTATATGATATATTGACAGGCGTATATCATCTTTATTGTTGCTTGATCTCGACCAGTACTTGCGAACTACCGCATTACAACTGCTCAACATATGGGAATCACATGCTCAGCCCCTATCATCAGTGGTTCCATATGGCTTGAATTTGTTCTAATAGTCATCAGAATCGGTTGTCAATGGCATTGCCACATGTGACGATGTCACGATGGTAGCCATCAGGCCGTCGCGCACATCGCTAATCACCAGCTGGTCCCGACAATTTGTCGAAGCTGCTGCTGCCTTATGCTGATCATGTCCATTTGCTACACTCATATACTCCCTATGTCCGTGCTTTCTTTGTTTATCCTTATGATATTGGATTTCACGATGTATCCAATAAAATCATTTTTATGTTGTCAATAGTTATGGGTTTTCTATTATTAAAAGTTAAAATTTAACAAGTTTGACTAAGGACAAATCTAAAAGCCGCTATGTATTTTTGTGGCCGGAGGGAGTATGTAATACATGTTTGTAAATTCAGGGAAGAACATACGTTTCTGAAAAATACATGAGGCAATTTTTTTTTCTAAGTCCTACCTAGGGAACAATCCATAAAATAATCAGCCATGTTCTAGTTATTTAAAGATTTTTATTTTTTCCCAATTGTAGCTACTGATATAGTTTGGTGTGTTGATGAATCATAAGTGACTTGTCCACCTTTCTCCATCAGTTTAGGATTTTGGGTTCAACTAGTAGTGTGCATAGCAGATTAACATGGTATCAAGCCAGAGATCTTGAGTTGAAGTCCCGGCGAATGTATTTTCCACTGCATCACTCATATTTCCATGTATGATGCCAAAGGAAACTTCCATGTGAGAGGGAGTGTTGCAGCAGAAGTATATTGTTCATCCTTCCTCACCAGCTTAAGCTTTTGGGTGCAACTGGTCAGCACATAGTAGCTTAACATGGTGCCATCTAAATCTCTCAAGCTAGCTTGCTCTTCTCTCTCTCTCTCTCTCTCTCATTTAATGGGATAATTATTTCTAGAATGTTTTCTATATCTTCTATGATTCTTTATTTTGTGGTGCATTCACACTAGTCTGTTGTTGTTGTCATCAGATAAAATATGTCACAATCAGCCTAATTTGGTACCCATGCCTGCGCAGGAAGTTCATCTCAATGATTAAGGTCCTTGAGCAGGACAGTTACCAGAAGGCGGCTGCACCTTAATGCCGGCAATTGCGATGTTTCTTTCTTGTAAAGTATGCAACTTGCCTACTATCCCATGCATATGCTCATGTTGTTTAATATTACCACTGGGATCATTTGGACCAAATGTTACAAATGACGCACCATGCATGCCATCAATTTATTTTGTTTGAACTTGATTTATGTGTTGTATAAGGCTTGTCGCCCTGTCTGAGTAGGATATTATTCCTTTCTTTGACACCTGTTAACTAATAATTAATTACTAATAAATAGGATGTGAGCTTAATCACTACATAAGAATAGGGCATATAGGTGACGGGCATCTTTGTTGCACATCACTTTAGAGGAGTCATAGGTAATGGGCATCTTATGTTTTCCGTCACCTATTAGGGGTTATGGGTGACGGGCCTCTTATGTCCTTAAAAGAGTCGATAGAATGGTGGATATTCAATTTCTTTCAGCAAGTTAGGCGCCATAGAATCGACTGCTTTTTCCATGGAGCAAACTTGGGATCCTTAACCTGATCATATACATCATCTCCTTTGATGTGCCTTTGTGGCCGTGCCTTCTCAACGGTGCCATCAAACTGATACTTCATTTCCGAACATGGTGCTTTACGGGTAGAAATTGTCGATGGCGCATGCATACTATTTTTCTGGAGTTATTTAAATAGGTATACTCAATTCCATCCAAGCAGTGAGGGCAGCCTGAACCTAGCCTTTTACTTTGCCCTAATAAGTTGCATTGTGCTGGCCGTTTGATGATTGTGACGAGCAAAATGGAGTCTAAGCTGAAGTACTCATGCAGGTGCTCATCCGACACCTCGAGACCTGGTGACCATAGTGTCTTTAGATCATCAAGCAAAGGCCTCAAATACGTGTTGACGTTATTTTCATGTTCATGCGGCCCTGGTATCAAAGTTGATAACATTATAGAATTTCGTTTGTTGCACAACCAAGGTGAAAGGTTGTATATAGTCAAGAATATGGGCCATGTGCTATGCAAGATGTTGTTCTAAAATGAATTCATGCCATCAGTGGTTATTGCAACCCTGTTATTTCTCGGATCGCTAGCATAAAGTTCATCCATGAAATCAATATTATACCATTGAGATGAATATGCAGCTTGATGTATGATCAATCCGTCATATCATTGTGCCCCTATTTATATATGCCAACGAAGCAACTCATACTCCTCCTTATTTGCAAACCAACGCTTCAACTGAGGAGTTATGGGAAGGTACCAGAACGCCTTCTTAGGAGGCCTATTCCTGCTAGTGTTATTCACATCACCATCGTCCTTCTTACTCTTGTACCGGTCGGTCCCACAAACAGGATACTTGTGGAGGTCTTCATATTCTTAGCCACGCTAGATGACACAATCATTCTTGCATACTAATATGCATCAATTATGTAGCAAAAAGGCAGGATAATTTCCAAGCAAGCAAACCTGATGAAAAGAAACATAAAAAAGAGAAAACATTGTTTCAGTTATGTATCATTAATGTCCGGATCATGGGGTCACATATTGAATATAATTGTTCTAATTAATTATATACCATGTACAAACTACACTAAGCAAGCTTCATATACATTTTATATATAACAGATGCAACTGTAGTTAAATCTTGGCGCAAATTTATGCATGTTTTTCCACCAGTCATAAAGACAACAACTAAGAAAACAAGAATGTTCCAAGATATGGATAAAGAATACTCCCTCCGATCCCAAATATAACCCCAGCACCTTTTTCTCAAATGAAACAAATGTAATTCCATCTAATGCTTTTTCTCAAATGCACCAAATATAAGTCTATGAACTAATCCAATACATCTTTTACATTTTCCCCCAATCCCCATCTCTTCCCGTACTAATATGCATAAGAATCAATACAGTATACATGTCATCTACTTCAATCGCAGGAATAATTCATGGCCACATAGTCATTGCTTATTTTCTTAACTCCGAACTACTCTAAACGAAGTTATATTGGGGATGAGAGGGAGTATCACGTTAGTTGGAGAAAAAGATCTAAACCATTGATTTTTTGTGTGTGTGTTTAGATTGATGTAACGGCTCAGATGCATAGATATGTGTCAGAGATATTGCAAACTCTACGAAAATTACCATTTTTGACACATACCAATATGTTCTATAAGTAAAAATAACTATTTTTTTAAAATATGAGACTACTGAAAATAGGAATATCCCTGTGGGCTTACATTTAATCTACACAGGGATATAAAAAATTGTCAGATTAAATTTTGGCACACAGGGATATTCCAGATATATACACATAAATTTAGCAAAAAAAACATGGCTGCCCAATCAGCCCGTACAGACATGAACATGACATAGGTAGGGATGGAAATTGTGGAAACAAACCACATTATAAAGCTAAAACACTAATGCTGAAACGTAGACAAAATGTGAACTGTCAAAATATCGGAAACGGAATGTCGCTATCTAGATACTGATATTGTGGAACGATTGCACAATTAGCTCCTAGTGTTGAACTACGTTTGACTTCCGACACCATCTCTTTCATGCAACCGCCCACCAACACAGATAGCAAACTGGACGACCCCCCTTGACTAGGTGCCGCTCCTCTGTTGTAGAGGCAGTACTGTACCGGTACAGTAGCACCCACATCAACCGCCCAATCCTCATCTGTTGCTCTAGTTTTCATCAATTAACCACCGTCATTATTTAGGATACCCCTTAATTAAGATGGGAAAATCTCTAGAGGGAGGGAAAAATGAATTATGTCCGAAGCAGATTTCGGATCAATTAACCCTCAAGAATTCTACCTGGGTCCTTAGTTGCAGTACTTGATCCAGAAAAACAATCGCCAGTCATTTACACTTCAGATTTTGAAGGAAGACGACAAAAGAATTTGACGCCAATTCTGGGTCCATGTCCAACGTTTGGTTAATTGGTAAAAAATAGAGTCAACAGATTAGGTTTGGATGGTGGATGGTAGTGTTACCTGGGCAGTAAACCCTTTACAGCAGAGGAGCCTCCCTGGTCTATGGAGGAATACAAATAGGTCAGTTATAAACTCAACATAAGATTGATCTCATAAAAATGAGGCGCAGAGCCATCTTTTTCTTTAGCGTGGCATTTGAATGGTTGGGGCCACGCAGAAATTGGTGCCGACATTCCTATAGGATATTTTTGAGGAGAATATTTGAATGAGAATTTGTTGAAGGGCTTCTTGGTAGGGCTTGCTTCACGTGATTTCCAACCAAAGAGAGTGCTTTTTCTTTAAAAAAAAGGAAGAAGCTGCACCAAAAAAAAGGGTGAAGCAGGAAGCCACAAAATGGTTGCTTCACCGGCTTCTTTTCCCTACCACGCCTTTCTCTTTACATATTTATCCCAAAAAATAAGAAGAAGCTGTAGAAGAAGCTATTTTGCCAAACGTTTCAAACACAGCCAACACTACCATTTTTTTAGAGAAGCCATAGGCACAGCCGAAGCTGGCATAGTCACAACCATACCAAAGAGGCCCTAAGTTAAATAATTATATGAGTGAATGCTGTGCTGTTTTGAACAAGTTAGGACAAACATAACTGTAGTGTCACCTAATAATATTCCATAAAAATTTCAAAAGGCGCATCACAATGGCCGAAGGGATTTTGAGCACATGGGGCTGGACACGCAAGTGAAATGCATACTGCCTTTGTATGAGAAGAACATAATTAATTACCCAGGCTGCATTGAACCATCAATACTCGCATGGAGGGATGAGTTGCAAAAATTTCAAGATGTCATTATGTTTGATCTGAACCACTACTTGCAAACTACTTCTGTTGACACATCTTGTCGTTAGAATTCATTGGTCCATCATAATTTAATGATTTTGATAGCGATCTAAAATTAAGTGAGCATATGTTGTCGTTAATGAGGACATGGCCAGAACGAGGAACGCCGCACACAACCTAAAGGGCCAAGAGGTGTGGTGGAGTGATGGCCAGGAAGAGAAAGCCGGCAAGCTGGGCGTTATAGTCGAAAGGAATGGTCATATTGAATCCGCTGGAGTAGCAAATTGCTACTTCCTAGTGGCAAGGAAGAGGTGGGATAGTATACGGATAAGGACATACCAGAAAACTTGTGGATCAGGAACGAGTCTTAATCTATTGGTCAACCCTTTTTAAGTTGACAGCACACAGAGAAAATATATCATCGTATCGTTCCTTGATCTTGACTATTACTTGCCAACTACCACGTTACAACAGATCGAAATATAGGAATCACACGCTCCAACCCCTATCCTCAATCGTTCCATGACTGGAACTTATTCTAGTGGTCATCAGAATCGGTTGCCAATGGTCGCGACATGGGGACCTGATTCTTTCTGTTAGTATCTTTTGAAATGATATCGAGAGTCACACTTTGAACATCCAATATTCTCATATAATAAACATTAGATAAATAAAGTTACAACATTATTATCCATGTCGCATAAGCACGTTCATTGCATAAAATATATAGTTCATCACTATACTATGCAATTTTCTTATACTTCTAGCTCTATTACATTATATTTTGAATGCTACATTATACATCAGTCCGTCTCCTAGCGGGCTTAGCTGGTGGCTTGGTTTCAGTCCACTGTGTCGACACCAAGGTCTCTTTTTTTTAGAAAAGGGAATATGTATTAATATGACAATAAGGTTTTTTATCTGCACAAATTAATACATGGAAGAGAATACAATGTTGGGCTTTAAACAAAAGACAATGCATTTCCATAGATAAACAAGCTTCAGTTATTTGAAGAGAAATGCTTATTAGCTTAATGTGACACCGACGCACGCGGCCATTGCAGCGGCATCGCCGCCTCATGTGACGCTGTCACAATGGTTGCCATCAGTCCGTCACGCGCCGTCGCTTGTTGACCGCGTCCATTGCTACGTCCATATATTTGATACAAGCGTGCTAATTCAGGAGAGAACAACCATGTCTGAAAAGACAGGAGGCAACTCTGTTTTTATGAGTTTTTATCTTTGCTAGGGAATTGTCAACAAAGTAATCAGCTATGTTTGAGTTATTGAAAGATTATTTCCTTTTCCCATCGTACGTAGCTAATAGTCTGGTGCCATCAAACTCTCTCTCTCTCTCTCTCTCTCTCTGCGTGTGTGTGTGTGTCATTTAATGGTATAACAATTTCTATAGAATTTGTATTCTTTTTTCCTTTATCTTCTTTAATTCTTTATTTTTGTGGCATGTTCTTGAACACCACTCTGTTGTCATCTGATAAGATATGTCACAATCTGCCAAAAAATTTCACGGTTGCTCGAGCCCCGCCTGCGTTGGAAGTTTGATTCAATGATTAAAGTCATTGAGCAGGACAGTTACCAGAAGGCAGCTTCACCTGTTCATCATAATGCCGACAATTGCGATGTTACTTTCCAATAAACTATGCAACTTGTCCACTGTCCCAAGGATACGCTCTTGTTCACTATTACCATATGGAATCATACGATGATACATATCTTCTTTTTTGTGAAACACATTTTAAACACAGACACTCACAAATACATACGAGTACTCATCCAGGATGATACGTATCTTATTTTGTAGAGAATGTGGCGTGTCATTATATTATAGTATATACAAGTTCAACAATGAGGATTGGCAAACATTAGATATTCATTTTTCTTATTTGTGTAGCTATAATTTATGATGGAAATGGTCCGATATATATTCATTTTATTTGTGTACCTATAACAATGAGGATTGACAAGCTTTAGATATTCATATTATTTATTCTACCTTTATTCCACAGAAAAAAAATATGTATAGCAATAACTTATTATGATGGGAAATGGTCAGATATTCATTTTATTTTTTTTACATTACTGTTGTCGTCGTATTTGGTTATAATTTTATTTATATGCTGTGTAATCGTTGTCACCCTACCTGAGTTGGATCTTTTTTCTTTCTTTGTTAACTAGCTCTCAACTAGTAACCAATAACTAGGATGTGATCTGAAATAGCATGGTTACGTGGTACCACTGGTGTGATTGAGGGTCAGCCACAGAGTGAGGTGATATGAAGAAGGATGCCATCATGGTGTGAAACAAATCTATGGGAGATGCCCCCCCCCCCCCCCCCCCACCCCCCCCCCCACACACACACACACGCTTAGCCCCCTCCCGCACAACTTATCAAGATATATTTTCATTGTATCTACGATCCGTATCTTCAGGTAGCATAAAATGTGAGGAGAAAAATTGTAGTTTGAAAATCCTTCATTAATCAATGGCCCTTTAGTCAAACATTTTTGTCCATAATTTTCTTCACAATAGTGAAATAATTTATTGCAGCAAACTAGTCCATTACTATATGAGGGCGACTTCTTCCTTAGCATCCACCTATCAGACTCTAACTGCCTGCCCTCTTCCGATGGGGTAGGTGACCTGACCCGATGGCATGCAGCTTGCACGTAGACTACTAGCATGGAGTCAGCATGGCGCCTTTAAGAGTGTTGGCATCATTTCAGTGTACATCATTATATGGCAATATACAATACCCTGTTTTGGGGCATAAACACTATCACATATTGTACCCGTTAATTTGTGACAAAGTTATTCATTCAGTGTGTAATGACATACTCGTCAACAAGGAGACTCTTGTTGTGTGACATCCGGCCCATTGAGATTAAACTCATGGTGGCCCATGTACACTAGTGTGCATGAGAAGGTGAGAGTTTAGTCCCACCTTGCTAGTTTAGTGGGAGGAAAGCAAATATATAAGCCTAGGTTATCCAACACCACCACTTTAGATTAACCCTTTTACGCGAAATGGGGACGAAAGTATAAAATGTTGGTGGGATCGAGTGAGGTCCACACAGCTTGTGAGCGGGCCCAACTTAGTTGAGCCCTAGGATGTATGGTATCAAAGTTAACCCTCGCTCTTACACGAGCCGGTGGGCTAGGTGTGCAGACATATGGCGCATGATGCCTATGGGCCCCGTGAGTGGGACATGGCTTGACATATGAGTTGAAACTGGACATGGACGTGTGCCAAGAAGGGAGCATTCTTGGTCCTTTCCTCACTAAGGTATGTACCTTCGGTGTTCCAACGAGGACATCGGTTCCTTTGAGTCGAGGGGGGGGGGGGGGGGGGGGGAGATGTTTGTGACATCCGGCCCATTGAGATTAGGCTCATGGTGGCCTATGTGCACACTAGTATACATAAGGAGGTGAGAGTTTAGTCCTACCTTGCTATTCTAATGGAAGCAAGGCCAACATAGAAGTTTAGGTTGTCTAACACCACCACATTGGGTTAATCTTTTTACACGTAGCGAAAACAAAAGCGTAAAAAAATGGTTAGATCGAACGGGTCCGCACAGCGTGTGAGCGGGCCCATCAAGATTTTGACCCTACAATGTTACATATAGTAACCTCGCCAAGCTGTATAGCTCGTATAGTGGCGCGTGCTGAGGTAGCCCGGGGGGCGGGGCTCCATGCAAACATGGATGTTGCTACAATTCTGAGAGTTTGTTTCATACTCACAAGTAAAACAATGCTTGTTTTATGATTAATTTGAACAGCAGTGGAGTTGGATGAGATAGCTACACAGATACATCCAAATATACCGCGAACGAGTGGCGTGCAATCAGTCCAACTATGCGCAGTCAACTCCTCACACATATCGTCAACAATAGGCATAGTCTTGTTGCGAGGTTGATCGACCAGTATAAAGCCACAGCCAGACGAGCCCCTTGAGCACCCAGCCATCATCGATCTCTAGCCTTCTTAGCCTCCCAACAGCTCAAGTACACACTCTTCCTTCGGCCATGGCTATAACTCAGGCTAACGGTGCCGTCCGTGAAAGCCGCCCGAGCCGGCAGCATGCGGAAGGCCCTGCGGCCGTGCTCGCCATAGGCACGGCGAACCCATCGGGCGCCATTGTGCCGCAGGAAGAGTTCACTGACCAGTTCTTCCGCGTGGCCAACAGCAACCACCTTACTGACCTCAAGGGAAAGCTTAAGAGAATTTGTAAGCATTAATATACAAAAAACATATTCCTTGCTAACTGCTAATCAATTAATTGTTAATTGACATCCTCCTTGCATGCAGTAAACATTATTGTATGCTCCCTCCATCGAGATCAATATAAGCATTTCTGGTATCGAAACATTCTTAACTTTGATTGTTGTAACGAAAGTAGTATCAGCATTGTCAGCTGGATTCATCATATGAAACAATCTATCATAACATCTAACTCTTCCTATTTAAAATATTTATTTATTTATTTATGTATTTATATTACTCCATAGGTTCCAAAATAAATATCATTCTTGGTTTGGTTGACCTTTTTTGACCATCTATTTCTGTAAACTTTTAACATAATTAATATTCTATATTCACTGTGAGAAATAGTTTCATAATTTCTCATTTGTGTGTTGATAAGTTGATCAAAGTTATATAAAGAAAATGAAAACAAAAAATCTACCAAATCTAAAATGACATGAATTTTGGGATGGATGTAGTATTTTCAAAGCCGAGAAAGTTTGACTTTGACCAGTGCTGGAAATGCTTACATTTCTGGATAGAGGAGTATATACATAATACTAAAAGATAAAATCTAAACCAAAATTTCAGGCAGCAAAACAGGCATTGAGAAGCGTCACTTCCACCTGACCGAAGAAGTCCTCCTTGCCCACCCGGAGTTCCTGGACCGAGAGCTGCCGTCCCTGGACGCTCGCATCGACATGGTCACCACCGCCGTCCCCAAGCTCGCGGAGTCCGCCGCGCTGAAAGCCATTGCCGAGTGGGGCCGTCCGGCCACCGACATCACCCACCTTGTATTCAGCACCTACTCCGGCTGCCGTGCCCCGAGCGCCGACCTCGAGCTGGCGAGGCTTCTCAACCTCCGGCCCACGGTGAGCCGGACCATCCTGAGCCTGCACGGCTGCTACGGCGGCGGCCGGGCGCTGCAGCTGGCCAAGGAGCTCGCCGAGAACAACCGCGGCGCCCGGGTCCTGGTGGCCTGCGCCGAGATCACCCTCGTCTGCTTCGCCGGCCCCGACGGGAGCAACCTCGTCGGCCACGCGCTGTTCGGCGACGGCGCCGGCGTCGCCATCGTCGGCGCCGGGCCCTTCGCCGGCGGCGAGCGCCCGTTGTTCGAGATGGTCTCTGCCACGCAGACCACGATCCCGAGGACGGAGCACGCGCTGGGGATGCAGGTCGCCGGCGGCGGCATCGACTTCCACCTCGCCATCCAGGTGCCCTCGCTCATCGGCCAGAACGTCGAGCAGTGCCTGCTCGGCGCCTTCAGGGCGGCGCTCGGCGACGACGCCGGCGACGATGTCGCCTGGGACGATATGTTCTGGGCGGTGCACCCCGGCGGCCGTCCGATCCTGGACAACATCGAGGCCGTGCTCAAGCTGGGGCCCAAGAAGCTGGCTGCGAGCCGAAATGTGCTGCGCGAGTACGGGAACATGAGCGGTGCCACCATTGTGTTCGTGCTCGACGACCTCCGCCGGCGTCGGGAGGAGGAAGGTGAGTTTCCGGAATGGGGGGCGTTACTGGCCTTCGGACCGGGAATCACTGTCGAGACGATTGTGCTGCGCTCCCCACCGCGCAGCCTCAAAGAAAACTGATTATTACCAGGTGGACGAAACTGCATCATATATATATATATATATATATATATATATATATATATATATATATATATATATATATATATATCTACATATACATAAAAAAATCTATATAATAACTATATAGGTGACGCCTACGCTTCAGCAACCATGGTGTGTCAAGACGCACACTCCGGCAGAAGGCACGTCAACGACGACCAGTTTCCGGTTTGCTCTTGTAACTTTCAACAATGGGACTTCATCTCAAGGTCATGATGGCAGAGAACTGACGTCCCAAATTAACCGGGGGGTCGAGTAAAATCAAAGTGTCCCTCAAAAAACATATTAATTTGTATACTCTCAAATTGTTGATGTGTTTCCGAAAGATATGTCTTTAAGGTACGGTATTGAAGTGATACCTCCAAATATTTGGGTTTGCAAGTGTGTAATTTCAACATTGTAGTAGTGCTATATCATATATAAATAAATGTCGGGTTGCTTGCTCTATTATTTATGGTTGTTTCAGTGTATTTGTTACTCACACTGTTGGTTTTATCTTCAAACTTATCACTTGGCTATTCGCTCCATTCCTCTTCGATCCATTAGGATTTGAGTGGCAGAACCAGTAATATATTTAAGTATTTAGCTACGTAAATAAGTATATTCCCACTTTAGGGATATCATTTGAAATTTTTACGACAAGCTTATGTATCCAAGCGTTCTAAGTGATGTCCTTCTTTGCAATTATCAAAGGAGTCATTAAAAAACTAGACTATCACAAGTCTAGATTCTACTGACAAGAGGTTCTCATAAGAAGAAATACCGACTTGCCAAATGAGATATACTTTGCCGTTCATGGGATCAAGGAGGCCCTTGAGATGAAAACAAGTGGATATTGAAACTGCTTAAAAAAAGGGACTTGGAAAACATTGCTTAGAAATATATAAACACCCTCATAAAATGATTCACATTTCTGGAAAAGTCTCATGAAGATCAAAAATCAAGTGCTAGAATGTGGTTCTTTCATACAAGATTAATGGTGGAACACATACTTCTCAACCTTCTCATCCTGGCCTCTATAGCATTACGAATTAACAACATGCTATTGTAAACAATGTTCCGAGAACTACGTGTCGCTATATATATCTTTTAGACGAGCCTTATTGGGGTATAATCTCAGTCATTGCCATAGCCTGGTAGCCAAGATTGATCATTTCAACTTATCTGATGAGAGAGATACCATTAGTTGAGTTTCAATCAGAACAGACAATTCTCTGTCCGATGTATGTATGTATACATGATGAATCTGAACACTCCATTCTCTCTCACAAACTGATTTGAAAATTGAAAATTCCTATAATAATAAAGATCAAACATTTTCTTTGGTATTTCAAAAAGGTATAATATTAACAAAGGATAAACTTGCAAAATGCAACTGGAGTGGTATTAAAACAATCAAAATTTCTTCTTTGACTGTCACAATGCAAAAACTACTTATAGGATAGTTAATATTGCTATTGGCTTACCCTCTTAGATTTGTAGCTCATATGTTGGAGGATTGGCTAGAGGGGGTGCATCTTAAAGACAAAAAAAAGCTATATTAGTAAGGGCGGTAGCCCTATGTTGTGCCATCTAGCATTGTCGAAATGATGTGAGTTTTGACAATGTCAAATATTCCTTCTTTATGCATGTTGTTTTCTTAGAAACGTCATACTGGCTGCAGTTATGGGCTTTGCTGTAGCGTGATGGGACAAAGGAGACACTCCGTTCAGTAAGAGCTTAGCAATATGGAGATTGTTTCCATGGACTTCTTTGCAAAGAGTGAGTGGAAATTTAATAATAGACTTTGTTTTTAATTCGTTTTCCTTGATCTCAGCCAGGGAACTGAACTAATTATAATAAGTCTGAACGCTGTGTGTGAAAAACACAAAGATGGGAGCTATTTCCATTTTCCAAAAAAAAATTGCAATTCATATTGAGCAAGGAATATATCTTACAGAGCCAGGATCGCATGCAAATATACATTCATTTATTCGAGAACAATATTCTGGTACACTGCTTCCATTACATGCTTAAGGAGTTCGGATGAACTATTATTGATTCACACAGACATGAACAGAGGTAACACAACGAATACGGGGTAGCATGCTTGAAATATAGGGTAAGCACGGATACGGGGTAATAATGAATAGAAGGCTAAGGTTCAATATTGGCTATCCACTTGTCCCTGCAGTTCGGTTGCCTTCACTTAGATTGGCATGCCTCTCGGCACAATCTTGTCCTTCATCCACATGTAAATAGGCACAATGACATAATATGCAGCACATAAGGTTCCCAAAAGGAATCGTAGGAGGAAGGTGATGGGATTCACAGGCTTGCTGACATCCTCAGCCTTGGGACCAAGCTGCACAGAAAATAAGAATATATTTCGAAAGTCTTAAATCAGAACGATACATGCCCAAACAATGCATTGAAACTTCCAAATGAATCATTGAAAAAGAATGGTACCTGCAAAGGAGAGTCTCCATGATCTTTCTTCACACCTGTAACAGCGCATCCAATGATCAGTCCGAACCTGCGGACACCGCGGTACCACTTGGGTCCAATTCTTTTGAGCTTGACGTCCTCGAACCCAGCCTTGGTGAACCACTCTATGTATTCTTCTTCCTTGGGAAATAGCATCCACATATCAGCGAAAAATTGGGACAACCAGAAGGTTGGGTATACCGGGCCAATCACACAAGCTACTCCGCCAGGCCTCAAGACCCTGTAGGCTTCCTTGATTCCGCGCTGGGGGTCAGGCCAATACTCGATGCTGGAATGTATCATGGCAGTTCAGTGTTTTGTACCAGAGCAGGGATCAATCAAGGATATGAATCGAAGCTAGTGAGATTTTTTTTTTCCGGAGTAATTAGTACTGAAGTGAAGTGAACGGAATAGTGACCTGCCAGCAGAGACGTAACGGTCAAAGGTGTCGGTGGGGAATGACAGGTCCTCGGCATCGCCCTCCACGATGGTGATCCCCTTGAGCACCTCCTTCTTCCTCGCTTTCTCCAGCTGATGCGGGGACTGGTCCAGCAGCGTGACGTTCTCCGGGTCAACGTGCTTCACGATGCCGACCGTGGTGAACCCCGTGCCACCGCCAACGTCGACCACCTTGAGGTGGCGGCTGTTGAGGTCGGCGGTCTCGAGCGCGTCCTCGCGCATGGCCTCGGTGTACTGCTGTGGGTTCAGGAGTTGGTCGTAGGCGATGGAGATGAAGCGGTAGAACCAGAAGGCCTCCTTCTTGTGCTGGATCAACCGCGGCGCCGAAATGGGTCGCGTCCCTTCTGAGGCGGGGAGGACGCTCGTCCGCCTGGCTTGGCCGCGGACCCTAACCTGGGCAGTCGAGTGGGTCGACGTCATTGCTGCGGCAAGGAAGGGATTGTTTTTAGTGTACGGAGAAGAGCGCACGGACATAATATTATAAAGACTTAGAAGCTGTACGGTGTTTAGTCAGCTGCAACTTTCAATTGTGAATTAATCTATGATTGAGACGCGTTCGGCTTGTATAACCCTCTCTTGCTTAATTCGTTTTTTTTTTAGAAAAAAGAATGACATTCCAGCATCTGCCTGCGGAAAGCACTAAAGCTCACACTTACACAGCCTGGTTTATTACATTGAACCAAAGAAGAGAAAGAAATAACTTTAGTACATGGATATACCAGTACTAAAGGTTGTCTGCTCCAATGTCTAATGAGTTTTCTCTCCGCCTTCACGAGTTAGTGCCCTTTTAATTGCTTGCAATTCAGCATACAGACCATCCAAGATACTCACCACGTATTCAACAAGTTGTTATGGAGGAGGGAGTGTGACGGGCCAATTGAGCATTTGCCCTCCTTCCCAATGGCCAGTAGCCAACTACCCTCCTTCCCAATGGCCTTCAAAATTTACTCTTCTTAGAATTGGCCAATTCAAAATATACCCTCTACATCATTAGGTAGCATAATTTACAAGATAAGTCAGCATGATTAACTATTTTACTAATCCCCCCTCTACTAAATTACCATAGTACCCCTGGAACAAATGACCGTCTTGCCCCTGGCCATTCGGATAAGGCGAGCTCCCCGCTTTCACTCTCCTTACCGCACCCGTTCACTTGGAGACGCGCGTCCCGACCGGGGCCCCGAGGGCGAGGCGGCGGCGGCGGCGAATCCGGCCGTCCCCATCAGCTCTGACGCGCTGCGGCGGCTCTGCTCGAGGTACGCCCGTCCCCCTTTTCTCCCCATCCTCGTAGCCATGGTCGCCTTCGTTTCCCCGTCCTCGTCTCCCTTGCGCTAACCCTAACCCTAACCCTAAGCCAGGTCGGCGGCGGAGCTGAACTCCGGTCGGGACGCGTGGCGGGTGCGGCTCCGACGCGCTGCGTTGGCTCTGCTCGAGGTACGCCCGACTCCCTGTTCTCCCCGTCCTCGTAGCCATGGTCGGCTTCATTTCCCCGTCCTCGTCGCCCTTGCGCTAACCCTAACCCTAACCCAGGTCGACTGCGGAGCTGAACTCCGGTCAGGACGCGCGGCGGGTGCGGCATGTTTCCGAAGGTTGGTTGTCCGGAAGGGTGAGTGGTTCTTTCGATCCCGTTGCTCTTGATTTGCTTCTTGATTTGCTTCTCGATTCCTATTTGCCGCGAGTTATAGCTGAATTCGAAGCTTATTTAGCCATTTTGCCATGTCCATTCACGGCAGGATGGATCCTTTTTCGGCGTATGAAGTGACGGCCACGGTGGAGAGGAATGGACTGAAGTCAGGAGAGCATAGCTGGTGGACTGATGGCGTGCCGAAATTGGAGCAGTTGGAGGAACAGTTTCTGCAGAGAGAAGCTCTGGGAAGTGAAGAAGAAGTTGTCTTTGAGGGATTGAGCTAGGAGAAGAAAGACTTCTTTATGCTTCGAACCAGCTTTGACGTCCGAGATCTGTTTCATGAGTATGATAGCAGCAGGTATGTGGTGCTGCAGGCCCGTATTGTGCATAAAGGGTTCATGGAAGAGCTGGTTGAGAAGGAGAATGCAGAGAGGCAGAAGAAGTTTTGGAAGGATCAAAACAAACAATTGAGGAAGCTGGGGCTGCCGCCACTTATGTTGAGGAGAATGCTGGCTGAGAGGAAGGAAAAGAGGGCAACGGTAGCAGCTAGGAAGAAGCCTACAAGACCTCCAGCAGCAGCAGCAACAACTTGGGAGAAGGCACCACAAGCAGCAGCAGCTAGGAAGAAGGCACCACCAGCAGCTGCAGCAGGTGGTAGGGAGAAGGCACCACTAGCAGCATCAGCTAGGAAGAAGGCACCAGCAGCAGCTGCAGCAGCACCCCCTGAGGCATCTTATTCAACTCCAGCAGATTGTGCAACAGGTCATGATGATGCAACAGGTGGTAGGAAGAAGGCACCAGCACCTGATCCACAGCCATTTTACACAACTCCAGATTTTGGTCCAGATTATGATGATGCCTCAGATTCTGATGTTGCAGAAGGAAGAGTCGAAGATGAGGAGGAATGTGAGACCTATGGACCACCAAATTGTGATGTTGCAGCAGGAAGAGTCGAAGATGAGGAGGAATGTGAGACCTATGGACCTAATGTCCCTCCACCACCAGACTTTGCAGCAGCTGAAGCAAGTTATCCTCTTCGACCCCAATATGCTGCCCCTTGTGTATCTGTTAGGCGTGCATTGGATGGGATATGGTCATCTTTGGCTGGACAACTCATTGGTATCCCAGCCCCACGACCCCGACCAGCTCCTGAGCCTTGCCAACCACCAGCAACTACTCAAGAGTTTGATTCACCATCCCAAATTCCTTGCCATACCCCACCACCACCAGCAACTCAAGATTCCCAATCCCCAAACCATACAGCAGGGCCATGTGAACATTGTTTACCAACACCATTAGTACCCTATGCATGCTCAAGCTCAGATTCATCACCACCAAGATATTGGGGTTATGATGGTCCCCCTTCACCCCCAGCTGCTACTCAAGGCTCCCCCGCATCAGGAGCTCCCGAGTCACCAGCAGCAACACATTGGGGTAATGACAGTCCTCATTCACCCCCACCTGCTACTCAAGCTTCCCCAGCATCAGCAGCTGATCCCGTGCAGATGTCTGATTTGGGTGTGGATTGGAGTGAACTAATAATAGATCCTGTGCCATTTGGGGACAACTCAAAGCACGATAGGACAACGGTTGCAGATGAGGACAGGGTGTATGTAGGACTTGGTCTGCAGGCTGATGATGATTAGAGAGCAAAGATGCTTAAGGAAACAAGAGCCGAAGCAAAAGCCAATAGGTGGCCTGCTGCTCCTGTCCCGGTAATTCCTCCTGATCTTCAGAAGGAAATGGATGATGCAGCCATCCCCGTTAATGACAATGACCCTGATGAGGTTGTGGATGTCTGGGATAGGGAGAACCGTGACATGACTGTGGGCACTTACTACTCTACCATGGGTGATTTGAGAACGGCTCTCTCGTAGCATTCAGTTGTGAAATAGTTTGATTACACCATCAAGAAATCTGACAGGAAAAGGTTTACTGTCCGCTGCAAAGCTCAAGGATGCCCATGGAGACTTCATGCCAAAACACAGCCAGACAAATCTGTTAGGGTAAATGAACCTTGTTACCCTAATTCCTACTTGTGTTTAATTATGTGCAACTCGTATTGTGTTTCTGACCTCTGATTTGTGTGTTGCAGATTCAGAAGAATGATCATGGTCACATGTGTGCTTCAACGCTTAGGCATCTAGAATGACGACATAGAGTTGGGTGGCAGAGCATGTCACTTCTGATCTTGCGAAGAATCCAGGAACAACGGCGATGGAGCTTAAGGGACTCCTCAAGGAGAGGTATGAGATAACAATCCCCTATGGAATGGTTTAGGCTGGAAGGAAGCGAGCATACCTGCAGCTGTTTGGCCAGTTTCATGAAAGTTTTGATTGCCTGTGGAGGTTCAAGGCAACTGTAGAAGCAGCGGATCCTAACACTGTAGTGGACATTGAGACAGAGTTGGATGGTGACCGCCACAGGTTCAAGAGGTTCTTTTGCTGTTTTGGCGCTCCTAGTGGCGGTTTTATAGCTGGGTGCAGGCCTTACCTTAGCATAGATGCAACTGTTCTGAATGGCAGGTGGGATGGAAGATTGGCTGCGGCAAATGCCCTCGACGGTCAGAACTGGATGTATCCCGTGGCCTTTGCCTTGTTTGCTGAGGAGACAATTGACAACTGGACTTGGTTCTTGGAAAATCTGAAAATATGCATTGGTGAGCATGAAAATCTTGCCATACAATCAGATGCCTGCAAGGGCATTGCCCCTGCTGTGCGGGAGACATTCCCACATGCTGAGCACAGAGAATGCTTAAGGCATTTGATGAAGAACTTGAAGCGATAGTGGAGAGGCACCATTTTCAAGGGGATGTGGCCAGCAGCTAGGTCATACACAAGCGAGAGGCATGACCGTCACCTTGGGAAAGTGTTTGAAAAACAACCTGATACCCGTAAATGGTTGGACGACCACCACAATCTGCTATGGGCAAGGAGCAAATTCTCGACGAAGATCAAGGTTGACTACGGTTATGTTTGGTAGAGCTTATTCTACCGGCTTATGGTCCGGCTTATTGTATTTTTACTACTGTAGCTACAATGTTTCCACTGTTCACTGTCAGGAGAAGCCACAATAAGCAGCGTTTGAGGTGCTTTTTTCAGCTTTTTTCACTGTAGCAACAGTGATTTCACTGTAGCAATGACAATAAGCTGTGACCAAGCCGTTTGTAGAAGCTGAGCCAAACATGCCCTACGTCAACAACAACTTGGCTGAGTGTTGGAACTCGTGGATTAAGGGGCTGAAAGGTCTGCCGGTGGATTCCTTGGTTGACGCTATCCGGGAGAAGATGATGGTCCTGTGGTACAAGAGGAGACGCATTGCTGAGAGGTTGCCCAAAGGCGTCCTCCCGGCAGTGGTGCGCAAGCTGAATCTTTTGAGCAGAGGAAGGAAGGATCTGAGTGTGATCAAAGGCTCTGATGACATCGCAATGGTGATTGAGACACGTGATATGGAGGAGATATCACGGCATGTTGTCAAGTTCAAGGAGATGGAGTGCACCTGCAGGGAGTGGCAGGTTGTCGGCTTGCCATGCGTGCACGCGTTGGCGTTCATAACTACTTTGAGGCAGCCCAACATGCAGAACTATGTCGACGAATACTTCACGACCATGTGCAACGATATCTGCTACGAGGCTAATATTCCTGCGATATGCGATAAGAAGCAGTGGCCACAGGTGGAGAAAGGGTTCTACTGCCATGCACCATTGCTCAAGGCAGCGGCACGTGGCAGGCCGCAGGTAAATATGTTCAAATCTGCCGAAGAGAAGGGGGGCAGTTCCAAGGCAAAGGCCACAAGGAATTCCAGGTGCACCATGTGTGAAGACTATGGCCACAGGGCTGGAAGTGCTAAGTGCAGGTTCACTACTCCGAAGAAGAGGTATCTTTATGAATGTCATTTTGCATGGTTTTTGGGCTTCTCATGTTTGTGTTGTCATGTGTTGCTTTTCACTCAACTCCCCTTTGTTTATTGTTTTTGTAGGGTCAGAAATTGTAAAAGTGGTGTCAATGTGACCACCAGGCCATGCTCGGTTTTTGATGATGATGAATGCTCTGAACAAGCAGCAGGTCAGAGGAAGAGGAGGAGGAGGAAGCAACCCATCTATGTGCCTTCCGAGGAGGAGGTGGAGGGAGCAGCTGTCAGGAAGAAGGGGAGGAGGAAGCCTGTCCAGGTTCAAGTTCAAGAAGCTAAAGAAGGCGGCTATCCAGCTGATGTACAAACTCCTGACAGCTTCGCCAACCAAGGGTGGATGCCGTGGGAGAGAGCACAGTGCTCCCAGGACTGCGCTTCAAAAAAGCTAACACCAAAGAGGAAGAGATGTCATGCAGAACCTGAATCTCAAGGGAGGATGCCTTGGGAGTTAGTTCTGTGAAGAGATTACTTGTAAATATCAAGTTTTTTGGCTCACTGTACCTGGATGTGACTGCAATTGTTCAGCCATCGGTGTGATAGGCTAACAGGAGCTGGCTGTGACTGCAACTGTGCAGGTCCTCAGCGTTTTTAGCTCCAGTGTAGAGGTTCACAGATAGGTTTTTTGGCTAACAAAACAGGAGCTACCTATGGTTGGAAGGTAGCAGTAGGTATTTTTTGGTTAACTAACACTTCTGCTCACGTGAGGTGGCAAAGTCAAGCTACATGGCTGTTGATGACCATCTGTGTATGTTTGGTCACAATTTGTAACTGGAGATATGTTAACTTCAGGTACCAATTTGGCTTTTTTATATGTTCTGTGGCGTGTGTGCATTATTACTTTCAGTTGATGCCTCAGTTTGTGATTGGAACTCTGTAGTTTTTATTGTTGTCCGTGTATTGTTCCATTTTTTTAGAGTTGTGCGTGTGTACAATTCAGGAAAAAAATAGTGCAAAAAATTGTTTTGTGCGGACCGCCCATCACCAGCACCACTGGCAGCCCAGGCTGTGAGTGCGGAATCAATCGGGCACCAGCACTGCAAGCAGCCCACAGGCCCTGCAACGGGCCGAGCTGAGGGTGCGGCATAGGACAGCCCGCACAGATGTTCAGTGAGTCAGGCACAGCACAAGCAGGGGGCTGGGAAGGGATCAAGTGAGTTTGAGCCGTCCCAGTCCCCTCCGCTTTAAAGTAGGTGCGGCGCGCGCTGGGCAGCCGATATGGGACTAAACATCAACGCGGCACCTTTAGTTTAGATTGATGCATAGATATGTGTTGTGGATGTTGCCACTGTACGAAAATTACTATTTTGTTGACGGATACCAATATGTTCTATAAGTAAAATTTATTATTCTTTTTTCAAACAAAAACATGACACTAACGGAAACGGGAATATCACTGTGGGTTGACATCTTATCTTATATTTACTAATTGGAGGCTCCTTCTGAGGCCTCCACGTTAATCGTAAAAAAATCCTAGAAATTATTATAAAAAAGCAAAACATCCGGCCGTCGGTTTGCATGGTTGACAAGTCCTTACCATTGATCAAAAACCATGTGAATCCCCACAAGAGAATCAGATGTTCCTATAACATCACGTTGTGCTGAGTCCAATAGCCATACGTATACACTTTAATTAATTCAAGACATAAATAATCTAACAAAACATCTGGCCGCATCCTCACGTATCAAATCCACATCCTCCTCATGTACCGGTCCCTCCCTTCAAAAGAATCAATCCCGGCCACCCTCGATCCAGGCCATGCAACGAAATTCAAGCACGGCATGGAAGGGCTGGCAGGTGCCGCCAAGGAGCAGCAGTATGCCGGCGAGGCGACGAGCAACGAGGATAGCAGACCCCACGGTTGCCCTAGCTCCATACAGACATAAAAGAGAAATTAAAGAAAGAGAAGAAAAGAAGGAAAACGAGACATGCGATGGTTGAGCGATCGATCTCACTGTCACATCTGAAGGGAGTTTTGACGCTCTTGCCGTATTCTGCTGCCATTGGTTGATGGCTGGACACGAGCAGGCAAAGGCAAGAAAAAGTTGGTAGGAAGAGGTGAAGAGCCGGGAGTAGGCTGAGGCGGCTCCAAGCAGCAGAGTAGAAGCAAGCAACCGGCAGGGTCCTCGCCGATTGAAGTTCAGATCATCTGGTGTGCCCGGTGAGTTGACATACAAAACTAATCTGGTTCTTGAAAATCACAATTATGCAATGCATCTTGCCTTATTAATCTTGGCCTAAGAGACGACGTATAAGTATAGCTGATATTGAGATCAAGCCCTCGATCTCGGCTGGTGCGGCAAGGTCATCCGTCCCTGTATATGATCTGTATTTCAAGAGATAAATCATGTTTTTCTAAAGATGATCCATCCAAGATAAGTTGCATGACCCATATTAGTTCCAATCACCATCAGACTCAATATATCTCACAATATCTAAGAGAGAGGCACATGAAGCTTAGTCCATGGTGAGTACGCATTAATTGGTAGCAAGAGGCATGTCTGTGAGACACACCACCTTAGCCCATGACGCTCTAGCCATCCATGCACGCCGATGCAAGTTACTGGACTTGCCTGAAGTATCTCGAAAAGTTAGCAGAGCTCAGGCTACTGTTGTCACCCGCAGATAAATTAGACTTCTTCAATAGCTTTGCAAAAAGCACATATTATTATGTGGAATTTAGCCTAAATAAATGATACGATACACGCATGTATTCTCTACATATATATTTAATATGAATGATTTTAAAAAATCATAAAAGTGGGACTCATATGGTTGTTGAGAATTTTGTTTTTTTTTTAAAAAATCACAACTTTCTAAAATGCTATGCACGGGTTGATTGGCTAGTTTAATCTAATAAGTAATAAGTATCGTTTTATTGATCTTCTGAAAGTATTTTTTTAACTTCCCTGATGGTTTTTGGGTCACAGGGATGATATTCCATTTTAGAGCTTGGCTACCCAATCAGGGCGTAGAGACGTGGAAACATGACATAGCAGGGTCGGATGGAACTTGTGGAAGATTATCGTACATCTTATAAAGCTAAAACGTTAAGGGCCTGTTTAGGTACGGTGTTGTAGTTTTTCAAAAAAAAAGTTTAAAAAAAATCATGGTTTCACAAAGTAGAGCTCCGGAGTGGAGTATTTTTACAACTAAAAAATGGTTGCAGTTTTAGAAATTAAATACCATGGCTTTTAAAACTACAAAACTGCTTACATCCAAAACACCTTCGTACTTCTCAAAACCAAAGTATTTTGCTAAATTGTAGTATTCTTACAAAACTCCAAAAACACTTTGTATCCAAACAGGGCCTAAGGCTGAAACATCAACAAAATGCGAACTTTCAAAATATCAGAAATGGGACGTCGGTACCTAGCTAGAACTGATATGGAACGATTACACTAGCTCCAAGCATTGAATTAGAATATTTGACTTCCGAGACCATCTGTTTCATGCAACCACCCACCAACAAGGATAGCATACTGGACGACCCCCCTTGACTATGCAGGAATAGAAACCGGTCAATTATAAATTGGAATGTAAAGCAACATAAGCTTGGTCTCACAAAAATGGCCAATAATGAGGAGCAGAGCTATCCTTTTCTTCGGCATGGCATTTGATTGGTTGGGGACGCACACACATTGTTGCAAATTCCAATAGGATATTTTTGATCAAAATATTTGAAAGAAAATTTGTTTAAGGTAATTATACGGGCGAATGCTGTGCCGTCTTGAACAAGTTTTGACAAACATAACTGTACCTTCACCTAAATTTCCATAAGAATTTCAAAAGAAGCAGATCAGGACTATAGAGCACCAAGAAGACATTGTGAAAAACATGGCAATAATCTAGCCTATAGGATTTTGAGCGCATGGGGCCAAACACGCCAGTGAAATGCGTACTATAACACTCAGCTTGTCGGCTTTCTAAGATCAGAAGAACATGATTAAAAATCCTTGCTGCTACAAACCGTCAATAGTCGCATGGAGGGATGAGTTGCAAAATTTCCAGATGTCATTATGTTGTGATCTGGACCACTACTTGCAACCTACTAGAGTTGACACATCTTGTCGTTATAATTCATCGGTCCATAATGATTTAGGATTTTGATAGCGATCTAATACTAAAGTGTACACATCTTGTCATTTTTTTTGCAAGGGAATACACATCTTGTCGTTAATGAGGAGATAGCCAGAAAGAAGAACGTCGCACACCCTCAAGGACCAAGAGGGTGTGGTGGAGTGATTCCCAGGAAGAGAAAGCCGACAAGCTGGGCGTTATAGTTGGAAGGTAGGGTATTGTTGAACCAGCTGGAGTAGCGTGCTGTTAGTGGGAAGGAAGAGGTGGGATAGTATCTGGATAAGCACATACCAGAAAATTTGTGGATCAGGAATGAGTCTTAATCCATTGGACAATTAATCCGTTCTTAAGTTGACATGCGCACACATACAGAAAATATATCATCGTTTTTTGCCACAAAAAAAGAAATATATCATTGTTATTGTTGCTTGATCTTGACCATTACTTGCCAACTACCGCATTACAACAGTTCAACATACGGGAGTTACAATGCTCCAACCTCTATCCTCAATCGTTCCATGACTGGAACTTATATTATAATTATTAATAGTCATCAGAATCAGTTGCCAATGGTTGCGACATTGGGACTTGATTCTGTTAATATCTTTTGAAGTGATATTGAGAGTCACACTATGAACATCCAATATTCACATATATAGACATCAGATAAATAATGTTATCACATTATTACATACATGTCACATAAGCATGGACATTGCATAAAAGATATAGTTCATCACTATACTACACAATTTTTTTATACTTAAATCTCTATTACATTATATTTTGAATAGTGTGTTAAAATATAGTTCCGCCCCTAACGGGCTTAGCTGGTGGCTCGGTCAATCAGTCCGCTCTGTTGACACCAAGGCTTTTTATCTAAACAAATCAATGCATCTATGAGAACACAATCTTGGGCCTTAAACAAAAAAGGCAATGCATTTCCATATATAAACAAGCTTCAGTGATTTGAAAAGATATGGTTATTATTAGCTTAATGCTTACCTTCAGAGACCCACACACGCATTGCTTGGGTCATTTAATGTATACCGACGCCTTTGAGTGGCATATTAGAAGATTCATAGAAAAAATAAGGCATTACAGTGGTTTGCCCCCGAACGTCACTAAAAAATAGTGTTGTTTTCAACAGTGTTGTTTCCTGTTTGTATCGGCGATCTGTTTTCAAAACTGCCACTAGACATTTTTTTTCTCCCGCCGCTATAGTGGCTGTTTGTTGTACTGGCTGAACCTAAGATAGCATCGTGATTGAAATTGTTCAAGGTAAAATCTTATAGGTGGAATATATTATTAGGAAATGTTATATTTAATTAGTCCTTCATATATAACTTTGGAAATAGACTTAATGTTTTTCATTAAATCTATGCTGAATACGAGATCCCCATCTACTGCACTTCTGGCAAGCTTAAGATAAGGCTGACGCCTTTCCTAGTGAGCATAAAAAAATCTTGCGGTTTCATATTGACACGGATTGTCATACCGCCTTCTTGGGACCTTCGCAGGTGAGTCAGTGACACAGCCGTAGCAGAGGCATCGCTACCTTATGTGACGATGTCACGATGGTTGCCATCAGGCCGTTGGCACGCGTTGCTAATCACCAGCTCGTTTTGACTATTTGACAAAGGTAGCCCCTTTGTTGATCGTGTCCATTGTCCATGTATGTGATACAGTCGTGTTAATTCAGTGAAGAACAATCGTGTCCAAAAAAGACAGCAATCAACTTTTAGAGTTTTAGAATACCGCTATTTTCATGGTCTTGCTAGGGAAACAAAATAATCAGCTATGTTGAGTTATTTAAAGATATATTATTTCCTTTTTCCAGTTGCAGCTAATATAGTTTGGTGCTATCAAAATCTCTCTCTCTCTCTCTCTCTCTCTCTCTCTCTCTCTCTCTCTCACTCTCTCTCTCTCATTTAATGGTATACTAATTTCAAGAGTTTATATTCTTTTTTCTTTATCTTCTTTGATTCTTTATTTTGTGGCGCGTTCTTGAACACCACTCTCTGTTGTTGCCATCTGATAAGATATGTCACAATCAGCCAAAAGTTATCAGTTGCTCAAACTCATGCTCGCGCAGGAAGTTCGATTCAATGATTGATGTCCTTGCATTGAGCAGGACAGTTACCAGAACAGGCGGCTTCATCGTAATGCCTGCAGTTGCGATGTTACTTTCCAAAATATGCAACTTGTCCACTGTCCCATGCATATGCTCGTTCTCACTATTACCACGGAATCTTGTTTTGTACAGAATGATTTACATGCCATTATATATTTAGCACACAAGAATATGCATGGGCCAGAAATTCATTTTATTTATTTCTGGACATTACCGTTGCCATCATATTTGGTTTGAACTTGATTTATGCACTGTATAATCCTTGTCACCCTACCTGAGTATGATCGTTTTCTTTCTTTGTCACCTCTCAACTAATAACCAATAACTAGGATGCGAGCTGAAATAGGCATGGTTACGCGGTTCCATCGGTGTGGTGTAGGGTCATCTAGAGCGGAGTGAAGAAGGATGCCATCATGGTGTGAAACAAATCTAATGGGAGATGCCCCCCCCCCCCCCCCCCCCTCCACACACACACCCAAACTACAACCACCACGAACCACCCAACCCCAACCCTAACCCTGCTCTTCAACCTATATATGAAGATATTTTCATTTTATTGTTGATCCATATCTTCAGATAGGATTAGATGCGAGGAGAAAAGGTCCAATTTCAATCATCCGTGAATCAATGGGCCCTTAGTCAAACAATTGTCCATAATTTTCCTTCACAATGGTGACTAAATTTATTGCAACAAACTCTAGTCCATTACTATGAGGGCAACTTCTTCCTAATCATCCACCTATCAGACTCTTACTGTCAGCTCTCTCCTACTGGGATCGTTTTATGCATTAAAAGGGTAGGTGTCCTGATCCGACGGCATGCAGCTTTCATGTCCACTACTACCATGGAGTCAGCATGACACCTTTGAGACCTCGTAAGGGGTGAGATCACATCATGTTGAGGATCAAAGTTGAATTGAAACGAAGATACTTCAATGTAAAATGAGATATAGTTTCAGTTGACAATACAGTACATCAGGTCAAGCCTTTAGCAACACATATATGTGTTCCTAAAGCTAGAGAAAAGTGTTATAGACACCTATAATAACACATAAGATAAGTGATCTATAGACTTGTTTTACTAGAACAAGTTCTAGTAGTATGTTTTACTATTTGTGGAAAAAATGTTACAATAATAATGTAGCAACACATGTTACTATGTCTAATAAAATGTTTTACAATAATAATGAAGTAACACAAATAAAAGATTTCAAATAATTAGTGGTTGCTAGGATTCAATCTTAGGACCTCACCATCATTTAATTAGTTGCTGAGATTCCGCACTACACATGCATATATGATAAGAAGTTATCCTTAATTGATACTTATCAATTATTTGAATATATGTTACTATAGCACAAGAAAAGTGTTTACTACGACTTGTAGTAACACGTAACAATAACATTTATTTGTGTTACTATGAGTTGTTGGCTTGGTATGTTTAGACACGCTGCTTTCTTGGTATGCCTAGAATAATTATCTGCAACACGTTTTTACAAATCAAACATTTTTGTTACAAGCACACTCAGTAACACTTATGCTTGTGTTAGTATAAATAATTTGTAACACATTCTTAATTGTGTTACAGATGTATGTTACGACATTGGTCCAATATATGAAAGAGCTTATATATAAGACTTCTTACCTTCCTATATAAAAAAAGATGTCTTACCTTCTAGGACGGTTTTCTAAATCGCAGCTAGAAGTGAAATCACCCCACTCAGGGCTTCCCATCATGTTTCTGTGACAATAAAAAAGCATTGGTAGAAGCCGTTGACGATGTCAATGAGTCATCAAAGCAAAGTTATCCCCATGGTTCTGATTAGAACTTCTCGTGAAAATTGTTGATAGTTTGACGCTGGTGATTAGAAAATATTCCAATCAGTGTCTAATCACCATGTGACACACTGTATGTGTATGTAGATGATACCTGTTAAAATGTAGGAATGATGTATATATATTATTTTGCGTATAATAGTTTCTTACATTAAGCTTCTCGTGTGCATAAATTCAGTGTCCTCTTTATATGCACACTTACGAGGATGTAAACACGCACCTACATCACTAATATGCACTGCCGACCCTTTTTTCGGTTATTATTTCTCCTGCTTGTGAAGTTAAATATTGTTCATAGATTCCTAAGTAATTACATGATTTCTGTTGGTACTTTTATGTTTCATTATCTTGTATTCGAATTGAGATTCTAGTGGACATATGATTGACCTGTCAAAAAAAAAGGTCAAACAATATATGTCAGTTTAAAGGTAGCTTAGAAGCCATATATGAGACGAGCTATTATTATCTATAGTCTTAGATTGCTATTCCTCTAATTGCAAATGAGTGTCATTTAGAACATTAGCAAGGTCTCTCGTATACTCTGAATATTTAGAAACTTCTGCAAAAATCAGTTCATGGTAAATTCTATCAATAACTTCAATAATTAATATATCTTTTAGATTTATGGGTAAAGTTATATATATTGAACATGATGGTAAAAACTAGAAAACCTTGGAAAATGTCCTAGACCCACAATATTTGTAAAATTAGAAAAAGCAATGCTGCACTGACATTTAACCGCGAAATACATTGGGAGTGTATAATGTTTCGAAAGGGATTTAGTTTTTTTTGTAATAATGATTTTAATATCAGTGGAGGTGGCTATATATAACTTCTGTTCACTACGTGTTCCATAATTTCATTGAAAAAGCTATTCTTTTTTTTAGTGAATTGATAAAGCTATTCGTTTAGTCTGTGTGGTGCATGCTCGTCAACAAGGAGACTCCTGTATTAACCTCGTCAACCTTTAGCTCCATCAGGCCAGTCTCCTGTAGTTTCTTAATTAGTAGAGTGTTTGTAACACCCAGGTTTTCAAACAAAGTAAACTAATTCAAATATCAGTGTACTTCAATTTTTCCTTAACTAAAATTTGGCTAAGTTCAACGTGCATCATTTTGTTTGTTTGCATTTGTGTGAAAAAATGAATTTCAAACTTGATAGAAGACCCTGCACAATGCAACGAACAGGCAGGCTAGACGTCCAAAAGAAAACAACGGCTCTTTCCTTCTCTCTTGAGTGCAGTCCGTGCCATAATACATGGCAAAACTGCCAAAATATTCATTGCCGTAATCAATTCTTTTTATTTCCTCATTAGAGCGTGGCCTCCTTTCCTGCAAAACGCCTCCTGCACTTTCCATAGTTCCACCAAAACAAGCAACGCTGTGCTTCGTGCTTCATCTTCTGCTGATCTCCGATTGCCTCAGAGAAAACCGGCCGCCGCCGTCTCCGGTAAGTCAACGCCGTGATCTCCGTCGCCGTGAACCGCCATGGATCCCTGCTGATCGAAGCTCTCCCATCGCAGGACAACAAGGAGCTTGCCGATCCCGACGCCGTCGTCTTCTCTGCCCGGAAAACACGTTCCCAAAGAGCACCGGTGAGTAGCGTCGTTACACACCGTTGTCGCACACTCATGGTTCTCTTTCTAGCCGTTCATCACCGTCTCGGCACCGCAGGACGATCACGGCAAAGGAAGAACTCGCCTCTGAAGATGCAGGCTCGTCCCTGACGAACACGCCAGCAAGCATGACCCATCGTCACCGTTGCCTCGCTGCCTGGGAGATCACATCGCCGACGAGTTCTGGATGACCACGAAATCTTGATGACCTGACGCATCTCTCGCCTGCAACGCTGCAGCGTGATCCTCGACGAACACCGGCAACCTTGCCAGAGCCAGCCCCTGCCATCGCGACGAGGTGAGAACCCCGGCCAGTCTCTTTTGTTTGCGCTGCAGCCATGACATTTGTGTACATACTTGTTCAATCTCGTGGTTAGACTTGCTAGTTTGGCTAAGATCCTTGCATGCCCATTCGTTGATTGCTAATCAGATCACACGGCATGCATGCTGCTTTTCCTGATCTCTGTTGGCTTCCTCCTAGATAAATTATGCCAATCTCTGTTGATCTGCTAATCCTGACGCCAATTGCACAATATACCAGATTCCATGTATTTACAAACTGAATTCTGTAAGCTTTTTCCTTGTGTGCATCTCATCAATTAAGTATGCTAGTATGGCTACGACTAGAAACTTTTCATGCCCTTCATGTTGCTTATCAGATCAAGGGTGTGCTTCTTTTCAATCTCAATTGGCCTTTTTCCTGTATAAAAATACATGAGTTCCTGTTGCTCGTCAGCATGTTGCCCATATTCAGGTGCTCTGTTTTCTGTCCGAAACAGAGTATGTCACTTTTCCGTAGCAGAAAATTTCAGGAAGATAGTGTTACTTCCTTTTTTTTATATCTTTTTCATACGAACTCCGATTTGGACGATTCTTGCACTCACGCGGCCGTTACGACGTAGGCTTTCTTGTGATATGCTTCTTTTTCTGTGATTATATTGTGGGTTCTGTTTTCTCAGTATGTTTCTTGTTTGCTTGTTGGTACGATGATTTCGTGAACAGATCAAGTGCGGCATTTAACCTCCAAGATCAAGTTTTTGAAGAGTTTGAGCAGCAACCAGGCAAGTGCCGTTGACCATACTAACCCATCTTAGGACTAGATTTTTATTTTGCATGCATGTCTTAAATTGGAATCACATGTTATGGTTTACTAGTTATTTCCGTATCTTTTTCCTTGAAGCCTGTTGATGAGTAGTATATAGGTATGGATAGCTTATTCGCTAGTGCTGTCCGTGGTGGGTTCATGGGTATCTTAATTTGACTAATTATACTGAACATAATTTATGGGATGGTAATTGCTCTTAGAGACTTGGAAATTAGGGAACCTTGGCAGGATGGTATGTTTGGTTGGTGCCGTCGTGCACGAGAGCTCGGTTTGTGCTAGTGCCTGCCATAGGTTCTAAGGACCGGTTCATGGAGCATGTAACCCGGCTTAACAGCGCAGCCATGGGACCTATATGGGTACAGCCTGGCTAATTACTTGGAAATCCTCTTATTCTCTGTAAACACCATCCGGCGGTCTAGTGGCGCAAGAGGGGGCTTATGCAGCGGAGGTAAAATGGACTCCATATGCTGTTAGCGGTGGAACCTTAGCCGGTGTCTACAGGTTGAGAGGAGCCTTGGAAAGGCCTTGTAGTGTGACCCTGGCTACACACTCCGGAAGTGTGAAGCAAAACGGGAAACACGACTTATGGGGAACGTGCGCAAACTCTGCAGAGATTCAAACTGTCATGACAGCCGTGCCCACGGTTAAGAGCGGCCTGGACTTATTCATGATTAGTGGGGGGATTCGCGGGCTGGTTCGTTGGTAGTCGGATTGGGATCCGATGAGTTCTTTCCTTGTCGGTTCAGTTCTGTTGGAGAGATGACACACCTAGTAATTAGGATGCTTTGAGTCTAGGTTTGCATAGTGCAGTAAACCCGAGTCGAGCCTTTCTTGCTTATAGCCAACATGTCATACATTCCCACACTTGCTGAGTACTTTATGTACTCACGTGAGCTTTTTCCCTCTTTTTGTCATATATTGCTGCTCAGACGATGGAGGAGAAGCGGAGTACAACGACGACGACTTTGACCCGGACGCTTCGTACTAGGTTGGCGCTCCCCTGGACAACGCCTGTGGAGATGGAAGACACGCTTCATTTTATTGCTGCATATGTAATTTTCTTTTAGACCTACGGGTCCTTATGTATCGGATATTTAACGGTTACTTGGCTTGTAATAATGATATTTCACAATTTGTCAACTACATGTATGGTTAACTGATCCTGGCATACATGTGGATTTACATTCGGTTATTTTCTTTGAACCGGGTGTGACAGTGTTGGTGTGTTTAAACTACTCTTTTGAGATAAATATATCCTAATTTCAGATCAAAATATTTTTCTTTTGGTTCTTAGAGAGACACATCTTCGTTTGGGTACTGTGCCCGGGAGAGTGAGAGGGAGACGAAATCACGAAGTACTCCCTCCATGCAAGCATAGATGTTGCCACAATTCTGAGAATTTGTTCCACATTCGCAAGTGAAGTTGGACGAGATAGCGGCACAGATACATCAAAATACAGGCCGAGATCGAGTGGCGTGCAGTCAGTCCAACTATGCGGCTCCTCACACATGTCGTGAACAATATGAATGTCTCTTGCTGCTAGGCCGGTCGGTCGGCCAATATAAAACCACAGCCAGACCACCCTCGGCCCTTGAGCACCCAGCCATCTCTAGCTAGTCTTTTTATCCTCAAAGCAGCTCAAGTACACACGCTTCCTTTAGCTATGGCTATAACTCAGGGTAACGCACGTCCGCGAAAACTGCCCAAACAGGCAGCACGCGGAAGGCCCTGCGGCTGTGCTCGCCATAGGCACAGCGAACCCATTGGGCCCCATTGTGCTTCAGGAAGAGTTCATCGATCACTTCTTCCGTGTGTTCAACAGTAACCACCATACTGACCTCAAGGGAAAGCTTAAGAGAATTTGTAAGCATGCATATACATAAAACATATTCTTTGCTCTTCCTCAAAAAGAAATATATGTAAGCAAACAACATATATATAAACATATAAGCAAGTATATATGAGTCTTGCTGACACCATTCTAATCCCTTTTTAGCTTTCGTGATTGACAACTCTCGTAACCAAAATTATCAGTTGGGACCACCAGCGCTAGCTGCTAAACTACAACTATTATTGTCTTCTATGACGAGTTAATTTCATCACAAAACATGAGAAATTCGTCATAAATAACCTTCTATGACGAAAATCAGTTCGTCATGGAATGTGCGTCACTGATTACCTCATGTGACAACATTCAGATTTTCGTCATAAATTTGTGACGATATACCAAAACATCATAGATCTTTATGATGATTTCAAAACCGTCATAGAAGTTTATGATGATTTTTTTCGTCATAAACCATTGAACGTCATGTTCAATCCATTCACCCATTATTTTCCAGCCATTTATTTTAGCCCATATACTCAAGAATACATCACTATACAGGCATGCAGTCCAAAGCAAGCTAAAAGGATCCAAAGAATTATAATTAGACATGAAAGAATTCCAGATGAAAATGGTTCTCATTTGTCACTAATCATATCAGTATCACAAAAGCTTTCATTGGTCATTACATACAGAGGTTACCATACACAATGTAGTGCCCCTATTTCTGTTCCTAGAAGGCAAAATCAAATACAGAACATAAAGGAACAAAGCTAAGATGGACGAATCTGGCTATGATTTGTAAAGGTCAATCAACACCCAGCTTATGCAAACGGCAAAAGATCAAGGAATACAAAGTCAGATATTGGCATAAACAATGGAAGCAAACACGCAATTACCAGAATGATCCATCATAGCTTCATCAAACTTTCAGTACTTTTGCAAATTAACACTAAGCTACTCAGGCTGTTCATCTAAGCATTATTCAAACAACAAAAATTAACTCTAGCATCCAAGAAACCAAACTGACAAACTCAAAACCATTAGATGACAAGAACAGTATGAAGCTTTCTTAACTACTGCTGATTGGAATCACATCGAACATGTTGGGGTCATATGATCGTAATTAAAGTCACTAAAGCACAATGAGCACTAGAAACAAACTCAATGGTAAATGGATTATCCTGAACAGTGAGCACCTGTAGCAAGAGCCTTTGGTATTCCATTAGCACAGCGAGATGGATCAGCTGTAGTACCCCTGCAAGAAACATGATTCATTATTCAGTATCATAACAAAACCACATGCGCGAATGTCTAATTAGCAACATAAATCAAACTAACAGCAGGGTGGCGAGAGTAACAGATATTGTTAAATATAGCATTCAGTCACCAGAAACTAAACAGCACTATTATGGAATCATTGAGACACCATTTGGAATCAGCTAAACTATAACACGACAGCAGATGCAGCACATGCAGACATAGCATTAATTTTTCTGATCTTTTTTCAACTTAGACTGTATGCCTATCTCTTCCATGAAGAATATACCCAATGAGCCTAAGGATAAACTTTGCATAGGCCAAAGAAAGAACCCTTGTGAAGTAAAAAAAGTTCAACTACAAAATGAGCACAGAGATCAGCTCCACTTAGTTTGTACTACCAAATTAGCACAGAGATCAGCCCCGTAATGCCTTACCACTAATGCAAATAAGAAAGGAACACATATTATTAAGTATGAATTGGGTGGATTCACAAGGGCATATGTAAGTGCATCAGAAGGACGAAGATGGCATACCGTTCATGATGATGGCACAGATCTGTGGTGGGACTTTGAACTCCTCGGCCGATGAGAGGAACCTACGCCGACCTTGCCGCGAGGAAGGAGAGGCTGCGCTTGCTGACAAGAGGAGGATGCGCCGCCCGACGTGTGGAGGGTCGTCGTCTCTTGATGAAGAGATGAGGGTACGAGTGCGTCCTGGAGTCGTCGCCCGCAGGGGGGGGGGGGGGGGGGTTACTGGAGTCGACGATGGCTGAGGGCTCCTGCAGTCGTCGGTGGCCAAGGACATCTGAAACATATGGAACCACCTAAGAAGATTTCTGTTTTAGTTTAGTTTAGTTTCTGTTTCAAAAAAAGTGAAAGCTTTATGGGCTGTTTGGTTTGACCTCCCAAAGTTGAGTATTGGCAAGTATCAATGGCAAGTAAGTTTTAACCATTTTAGACCCAGCTTGGTTGCAAAAGACCCCTCGATGAAGTGCATCACAAAGAAAATTGTCTCTTACTGCATAAATTAGCAATTATCCAATCCTTGTCAAAATTGCCTACTCCGAGTGTGACATCCAGCCCATTGAGATTAGGCCATGAAGAGGTAGGAATTTAGTCCCACCTTGCTAGTCTAGTGGGAGAAAGGCTAACATATAAGCCTAGGTTGTCCACCACCCATCACCTTTAGTTAACCCTTTTACGCGAAGCGAGGCCGAAAGCGTAAAAGGTTGGTGATATAGAGTGGCGTCCACTCAAAATGTGAGTGGGTCCAGCAAGGTGGGACCTAAGATGTTACAAATGATATCAGAGCCGACCCTCGCGGTTGCATGGGCACGTGGGCCAGGGATGCAGACATATGGCGCATGGCGCGTGTGGGCCCGGTGAGTGGGACACGGCATGACATATGGGCTGACACTGGACACGGACGTGTACCAAGAAGGGAGCATTCCTGATCCTTTACCCACTAGGGTGTGTTGCGCTGGTATTCCGACGAAGACGTCGGTTCCTTTAAGGGGGGGGGGGGGGGTGTTTGTGACATCCAGCCCATTGAGATTAGTCCTATGGTGGCCCATGTTCACTAGTGCGCATGAGGAGGTAGGAGTTTAGTCCCACCTTGATAGTCTAGTGGGAGAAAGGCCAACATATAAGTCTAGGTTGTCCACCACCCATCACCCTGGGTTAACCCTTTTATGCGAAGCGAGGCCGAAAGCGTAAATGGTTGGTGGGATAGAGTGGAGTCCGCTCAAAATGTGAATGGGCCCAACCAGGTGGGACCTAGGATGTTACACTGTGATACTGATTTTGTAGTAATAAATTAATTTAGGATGTTTCACTTGTTGCACTATTTTTCCTGAGACATGTACTATCCTGCTTAGCAACTTTCTTCTAATCTGTAGCTTGTTACCACTGCAAGAGTTGTTGATTTGTGAAAGTTGCATTACACAATTTTCTTATCAACTTGCCTAATTGCACAAATGCCTTTCTCAATCCACATTGAACACTTTTTTAGACATCGTTATTGTATCTAAACCCTTAAAGAACCAGTTGCGAGGAAAATCAGTTCCACCCTGCCATCCTATCTACCTTGCCATCTGAACTGTCCTGCCATATTGTGGGCCTAAGAGCAACTCCAGTAGTCTCCCAATCCCCCTCCCAATACTAAAAAACCTGTCATATAGGGAGGTTGGGGGCAAAAAAACAGCTCCAGCAGTCTCCCAAAAACCTCTCTATTTTTACTCTCCTCCCAAAAAACAGCCCTCTCCTCCCAACTTTTGCTTCAACTCTCCCACCCTCCCAATCCCAACTTCTGGTGGGCCCCACGGCTTCACGAGCGACTGCGCGCACTTCCTCTTCCCTTGCCCGCTCGCCTCCCGCCGTCCGTGCTCCAGCGCCGCCCCACCCGCCGCCTCGCCGGAGGCCCCAACCCATTGTCCTCGCCGTCACGGCGGCCTGGACATGGACTAGTAGCCCTCCCCGCTGCCCCATTGAGCCGAATTTCGCGTCCTCATTGACGAATCGACGCCAGATCCAGCTGGCGGCAGTGCGTCCCCGTTAAGCTCGCTCGCCGCGGCGGCGCTGATTCGTCGCCCCTGGCCCGTTGGTAGGACGCCTCCACCGTCACCACCACCCGAGGTCGCCGCCGCCACCACGCCACCTCGGCGACACAAAACGCACGCCTCACGCATTTCCCTTCCCGCTCGCGTGCCTCCCCGCCGCCGCCTCGCCGGCAGCAGCACCGTCCAAGACCCTGGCCACCTGACGGCGACCCGCCCTTCCCCTTTTCCTCGATGCCATCCTGCCCCTCTTCACTCGAGTGCTGCCTCATCGAGTTCACGGTGGACGCCGTGTGCTCGCGGCGCGGTGGGGCATTTACGTCGCGTCGTCCTGCGTCGAGGTCGTGCCGCCCTGTCACACCATGGACGCCGATGAAAGCACCTCGAGGTGGCCCGCCATGGTGGTCGCGCTGCCCCTGGACGACTCAGACGCTGTGCTTGGGGCTCCGCGCAGCCCCGGATGGGGCTCTCGTTGTCGTCCTCCACCTGCCAGTCGATGGCAGAGCGGTGGACACCAAGGTAGAAGAAACAGAATGTGTTTTGGGTGTTTTTGGGTTTTGAAAGCGTAATCGTATTCATACGTTTTCATATTGGGAGGAAGCTATTGGGAGACTGCTGGAGTTGCCCTTCCCAATATCCTGAAAATCCTATTGGAGCCTCCCAATAGAGGATATTGGGAGGCAGATTATTAGGAGACTGCTGGAGTTGCTCTAATATCCAACGCACCAAATCGTTCTGGGCATCCCCGAGCGTCACACCCCCCTCCGGATCTCCTGGGGTCACGCCGTCGCCACCTCTGCCGTAGGTGCTGGCCAGGAACGCCGCAAGGATCGCCTCCAACGACGGGTGCATGACGTCGAGTGAGACGAAGTTCCAGGATCGGCTCCAGCTTGCGGCGACCTCAACTTCTCTATCGACGGGTGCACGACGTCGCTTGAGGTCATATCTACGACTTCTCTATCGACGCTCCCCATTTCCTTCCTCTTGATTTTCCTACCCGCCTGATGTGCCATCCAGATCTTACGCCAGCGTTTCCTTCCTTGCCTCGATTCCTTTCCATTACTCTTTCAGCCTGCTTGTTCCCTTCAATTCAATCTGGGACGGGAGGAGCGCAGCAGTCGCCGGATCCAATCTAGCCTCGCGCCGAATCGCACCGCACCGCCGGCCAGGCGCGGCACTGGCACTATCCAAGGGAGCCATTGCGCCGCCGCCGTAGCGGATGTTGCTAGCCTCCCGTCTGGTACGGTTTAGGCAGGCCGCCACCGCAGGAGCTCGTGACACCAGCACCGATTTGGCATCAACGCCAGTCAGATCCAATCCATCAACCCGGTCTGTGGGGATGGCGACGCCCCAGCTAGCGCCGGAGCTTGTCGGGTCTGGCGGCAAATTGCGTGCTCGCGGCTGCAGTTCCTCGTCGCCGAGGCAAGCGAGGATGCCCCCACCCCCCTGACGGTCTTTCAGGCAGAAGATCGTCTACCTCCGGCTGCCGGCAGCCATGGAGGCGACGAGGTCGTGGGCGTCGTCGTCGTACCTCCCACTGGCAGCCATTAGCTCTAAGATAAAGGTGACTTATTTTTACTTAATCCCTCTCTGGTTTAAGTGATTAGTTCTCATACTGTTGTGATTGTGGAACACCGCATGGTGATTATGCTAATGGCTTCACGGATTGATTTGCTAGGCAATTTCAAAGACATGGATGACAAGAAGCACAGGGCAATACGAGTTGCTCGCTGACTCCCACAAGAAGCTATAGTATTTCTCTGCCCGCCAGACGGGTAGCCATTTGCGCCATTTGCTAGGGAGCAGGTGATAGCTTTCCCAGAAGGTAATGTGCAATTGTGCAGTCTATGAGCAGTTGTGAGGTGCTATACGAAATGCAGCGGGTGTAATGGTTTGTTGTACTAATATTTTATTACTGACATTTTACTTGTTTGTGAAGTGCGATACATAGTGCAGCAGTTTGGGTTTATTCATCTCCTGTTCAAGAGTTAAGTCATTCGTGTACCTCTGATGAAACGGCAATGCTGGTTACCGATGAAAGAATTTTTGTGTTCGAAGCGTCTTCTTTTCAATCTATCGAGGAGATGAACTTCTGGCTACATATGTACCCAAAGGTCAGTCAAAGAGAATAAGGCTCTTCAGTATCTGTATCCTTTTATGGTGTATGTAAGCACCTCTCTTTTTTGCAGGGCTTTCTTCGCCAAATAACATGGGAAAGTTCGTCTGGCGAGTGCTTGGCATCCAAGCTACACAGCTAGGTCTCTTTGGAGTCGAAGAGCATGAATATGTCATGAAGGATGCATTTTGTGACACCCCGTGTCACTGGAACCAGGCAGCACCCTCATCCCAACTGAACTGAAACAAAAAGAAATCAAATTTGAATTCGAATTCAATAATCCAAACAATTGCCAAATCCAAGCTTCTGAAGGAACTCAAGCCTTTCCATAACAACTTGAGAAACCAAAAATATCAGTAAATAGCCCTTCTGATATCAGAATTTTGGAGAATTTTTGATGATGTTTGAAATTCATCTGGTTCCCCAAATAAATCCCCAAAGCTTAGAAAGTAACCAAATTTGACCAGCTGCCATTTGAAATTTCTTTGGATTCCAGATGTGCATGTTGGCCAGATGGAAGAACCTTTCAAGATCTTTCCAACGGTACCAAATTTGCAATTTTTGGAGTTCAATTGCTAGTCCAATTGATGTGCCAAACTTTGGGGGAAATTCTGGTTTCAATAATTCGGGAAAATGCGAAAGATGCTGTGGGACCCGCTCGTCAGCGACGTCCGTCTCACTGCGCGCGGAGGAACTTTGCTGCCACGTCGCCGACGGCATACGGCGCCTCTCCGCGGCGCCCTGGCCCGCTCTCGGCCGCGGACGACGTCAAGAGGCGACCCCGCTCCTCTCCCAGCTCTCTCGCGCTCATTTCCTTGGCTCCCGTCGCCGTTCCCCGACCCCAAACCCTAGCGCCATTGCCGCTTGCTCGAGCTCCGTCGCGTTTCATCGCCGTCGAGCCAGCTCCGAGCCAGCCGAGCTTTTCGTGGAGCCGCCATGACGTCCTGGGGATAGCGTCGAGGTCGTCTTCGCGTCCGCGTACCGTGAGCCCAAGGATTCGAGCTCCTTCTTCGAGTCCGGCCATGGGGTAGTTCGACGGTTCGCCGTTGTCTTCTCCCTCTCCGGTGAGTGGCTCGTCGATTGCTCGCGCTGTGAGGTACTCTTCTCAGTTGCGCACCCTCCGAGCCTCACCAGTTTCGTTCTTCTGCAGCTGGATCGCCAGAATCGAGTTTTTCCCCTCGCCGGTCTTCACCGCCGCGGAAGAGCTCGTCGTCACCGGCAGTCTTCCCGGTCTCCTCCTCATCTACTTGTAGCACGTCTCCCTTCCCCGTGTCGCTGTGAAGCTCGCGCGCCAACACCTGCAGCTGGAGGACCACCCCTCCGCCCCCGCGACGTCGCCGGTCATCTTCCACCCGCCGCCGCTCGTCGCCGACTACCCTCCGGCCTACCCCGCAAGTTTCCGCACGTCGAGGTGAAAACCCCACTTCCCGCGCTCCCTCTTCGTGCCCTCGGCCAGCCCCGCGAGCCACCGAAGCTCACTCCGGTGAGTTGCGCCGCCGCGCTCCGGTGACCACTCCGGTCAGCGCAGCCCGGACCACACGGTCATGATCCCGTGTGGCCACGCAGGATCCCGTGTGGACGACTCTACGGCCACACGTGTGTCCTCTCACACCACTGGTTGGATCTGGTGTGGCGCAGCCCAGATCCGGTGTGGCCTTGATCTTGTGGCCCTTCTTGTGGCTCAGATCTGATTGGCCTGCCCATTTTCAATCCTTTTCCGAAATTGTTTAACTCTCTAGAAATTGCCTGAGATTTGTAAAATGTATAATAAATAGAATACATCTCTGAAAAGTATGAAACTAATTTTGCTAGTTTCCTTGTGCCCTTCTATATCTAGGAAAAATAGTAGATCACTTAATACCCTTCATCGTTTTCCTGTATAAATACAAGTGTCCAGAGCTTGTTTAAATCATAATTAATTCTCTGTTTCCCCATAAATCCTAAAATCTTGCATGCCTGTTAAGCTACTCATAACACACTTACAGAACGTTTTTCTACTGTCATATCCTGTTTAGTTATTTATTTATGATTTAAATCGTTCTCTGCAATGTTTAAATTATTGTAAATTATTCATGTCACAATAAATCGTCAACCTTCACCATAAATCACTTCCAGTGGTGACTTTCACCAAAAAAATGCCACTGAACATAAATTAATTTTCAAAATTGAATTATTTATTTAATCGTCTTAATGTTGATTAAATGGTTAACTTAATTGAAAATCAATGAAGGAAATACTCCAGACGAAATTAATTAACAAAGTTAATCATTTGCACTTACAGTGTAAATGACTGTCCTATCACGTAATTAAATCATTAATTGCATCATATTCTTACATCTAACTGTGCATTATTCCTTGTCATAACGTGTAGTGACAGAGACGACTCCGGAGCCGCTCGACTTCCAGCTGCCGGAGGAGCAGGCCTAGGAGGTGCAGGAGGAGCAGCCGCAGCAGGACACTGACCCCGCTGACCCAGCTAGTGTAGCTCCTGAGCCAGGCAAGTCCCGGTGCATGCCTCCCTATTTAGGATTTTATTTTTGCACTTGATTGGGGCTAGTATTTGATTGTGCATTAGGTTTATTAGGAGTTGCTGTGAAACCTTAGTACTGCACTAGGACTACCCTTCCATATCCTACCTTGTGTCTTATTTTTGTAGATGTGGTCTAGGATACGTTAGAACTTGCTATGCTTAGTGGCTAGCGGACGGTAGAAGTCGAGTGGTAGGTCCCACTCGCGAGTTAGGAATTACCCTGGATTGTACTAGATGGATTTAGGATTTGTTGAGACCTGGACGGGGAATTGTTTGTGTAGAATGGTTGGAGAAGGCTGGGCTTTCACGATGGTGTAGCCCCGTCTGTGTCGATTAAGGACCGTTCGTTGTTGGCCCTATTGAGCAAGTTCGAACGTACTGATCACATGCTAGTGTTTTTATGGGCCTAGTAAACTTAGTAGCTCGAGTTGCCCTGGTGTGCGGTGGAAGCCTGCCCTTTCTATCATGGTATTCGGGAGAGAAAGGATACTTCCCAATCGGGGCGTACGTCTGGGACGGGGACCGTGCGGGAAGGCCTTTCTCAGGAGGGGTTGGATCCGGCATAGCTTCAGGGGGACCCTTGCAAACGGTTGCCGCATGCGACTTTACGCGTGTGCGTCGTGTGGTCAGGTTTTTTCCTGCAGGATGTACATCGATGCCGCCACTCTCGGTCATGAGCAACCTTGCTCAGTGCGCCATCTCGTAGTGTGATATGATTGATGATGATGACTAGTACTTATATTTATTGTATCTCATTACTGCTATATTGATGATCTGATGTATTGTTACTTATATCTGTTTTAGCTATATGCACACTGCTTTATTGGATAAGTACTTAACTTGAAACTAAAACTTGAAAGTAAGGACCAAGTAATTAGTGCGGTTTTATGCTATCGAGTCAGCCACCCTTTTGTAGCCTTGCATATTAGGAGTCGGCTGTAGTTAGCCACGTTTGACGGGTAAGTCTTGCTGAGTATTAGTTGCTCAGGGTTTGGCTCTTTATGATTTATTGCAGGTAGCACCTTCATCCCTGACTCTGTGGGTGGAGGTGGACAGTGGGATGGCCAGCTTCCCTTTGGTTGGACAGCCCACTGGGAGACTGAGGAGTGATCTCCTCCCGAATCCGCATCTTCATGGCTTTGGATGCGGGTTCTTATTGTATCGTGAGCGCGTGCGCTTCTATTTCTATTAGCTTTGGACTTGTATCTGTATCGTTTAATTCCGCTGTGCGACTCTGTTTTAATTGGACTAATGTAACCACTTAAAGACTTAATTTGTGCTTTTTATATGTTGTACTTTTGCGTCTGTTCATCAGCGCTATAACGACTCGATCCTGCGAAAAGCGGAGACGCTTCACATTTATAAAACCATAGTGTTAAGAAATTGATTTCAAGATCTCGCTAGACCATGATTTAGGTATTTTCTTTGTTGTACTTCAGATTGGCTTTGTTTTATGCTTGGTCAATGGTCCCTCCATGATTTATAGAATTACTATTAGTTGAGCAAGTATTAATTCCGAACTAATCACTTCATATGCTTTTATATGTGTGCTGTTTTTGTTCAGATTTAACTCCGTTATTGCCCATATCAGCTAGATCGATACCTAGATCAAGGTAACTGATTCAGGATTTTTCTATGGCAATTGTATCAAATAATTTATGAGCATACTATTTCTTTTTTGTTATGACTATGTTCGTTTGAATGATCTGTATGTGTGTTGCCTGGATCTGCAGGTTGCACAAACTTGAACTGATCCAAGTCAATTGAAACCTTCTAGCCATTGAACTGTTCCAGTCTGGTATTGTTCCTTATTATTAGACCAAAAGAAAAACTGCCTACTATCAAGTGTTCCAGGTACGAAGTAAAGCTAATTCAATAACCTCATTCTTGTACGACCGGGTTGTTCTGATTTTGTTCATGTTTAGGCTTCTAAATGGTTAAATTTCGAATTTTAGTAGGATTAACTGTATTCTGTTCTGTTTTGGAGAGCATTTGAATTATTTTCACTTTACCTGAGAACTCTTTTAACTGATCACCTGAGGTTTGCGTGCTTGATTTTTTATTTCTGGTCCATAAATACGTTTCACACATATTATTTTCTTACAGCAGAATTGATTGTTTGCTCTTGATTGATGAGTCTAAAAATGAAGTCAAGGATCTTGTAAGATTTTTCTATGCGCATGCGTCATGTGTCTGTATCTGATTAGACAAAAAAAGTAGGTACATTCATTTTCCTTTGTTGCTTGTGGTTACTGAAGAGCCCTTTTTTCCCTTAATATTTGTTGGTATATGGGTGACCCTTGTTGATATCTTTTCTTAATATTTGTTGGCAACTACTACTGCGATCTTTTTGTACACTATCACCTATTGAAAAGACACTCCATCCCTGCTCAAAACAAAACCGGTTAAAATTAACACATGGTTATTGCTAATTTAAATGTTTGAAATCTCATCTTTGTTTTTGTTGTCGACCTGTCTAAATAAGTGATTGAAATTAAATTGTTCAGTGAATATTGTAAGGATCATATGTGCTGATTTTTCTTGTGTGTCTTACAAGACCCTGCAACTAATTATAATATGCAGTTCTGAAATCCTCTCGAACCATTATATCCTGAGAAAACTGTCTGGTCTTGCCGACAGAGTAAGCGGGTGTCATTAGAACACTTTTTACATACACTTGCAGGTTAGGTGCCTTGGCTGTTAAAAATTAAGGAACACATCTTGGTTGCTTAAGCAATTTTTCTTGATGGAATGCCATTCCATAGGATCTTATCCCATAGTTCTTGGATTATTAGCCAAATTTTTTTACCACCTTCAGCAAAAGCTTGGTTCTGAATACAACTATAGCACCTTTTATGCTTTACCAAATTCTGCATGATTGAATGACACGCCATGCCATCTTATCCACTTGTAGAAAAGCATTGGTTCTGTAACAACTGCTTTCTTGCCATCTTAATTAAGGTGATGCATAGGAGGTTGAAAGCTATTTCCTCATGCTATCTAATGGCCCAAGGAACAAAGCAAAACTATTGTGCTGAACTATTTGCCTTCTTTTTGTGGCAGCTGTTACATATATTTACTCTTCAGCTAATTATCTTTTGCAATTTTTTTTCGCTTGTCTATTAAATTGTCTAATCTTTTATTTTTGATGCTCAATAGTAGGCGATTATGGAAAACAAGTTAGGGCAATCCTGCCTGCTTTGTAATGGTGGCTACCTTGGAGATATAAAGGGTATACAATATGTTGCAAAGCAAGAACATGCAGGGATGATCGTCAAATTGAGCACCAAATATTGATTATAATGTTTACTTGATTTGAAAGTGCGTGAGACTGATTATTATGTTTTGATGTGAGCACAAATATAACTTCTAGAAGTATGTTGGATTGTAATGTATCATTACAACATAGTTTGATGTTCTTTGAGAAGACAAGAGACTATTGGCAGTATAAAATGGGAACATATCTACAAGTCAATTTTGTTGGGCAGGGTACCTATAGCTGGCAATAATTAATTTATTGTTCGGAAAAGGGAACCCGCCGAATATTTTTGCAGGCTTTATTGTTTGTATCTATGATACGAATATAAGCAGAGTAGGTGATAATCATGATCCTTCCAAGTGATGTACTCCCTCCGTTCCAAAATAAGTGACGTTTTTGACTTTCAGACATCACGTTTGACTGTCCGTCTTATTCAAAAAATTTACGTAAATATTATTTATTTTTTTATAACTTGTTTTATCATTAGCAATACTTTAATCATGACATATTTGTTTTAGTATTTATACAAAATTTTGAATAAGACGGATGGTCAAACGTAATGTCTAAAAGTCAAAAACGACACTTATTCTGGAACGGAGGGAGTAATTTTTAAACACGTGCGTGGCGCACATGCATTTGTACTAGTTAACTTGATAAAAATGAGCACACATGTGAATCTACCAGAAGTTTTTGTATTTGTTTTATTCTCGTATAATCATATTATCAATCTGGTATACTTTTTCTTTTCTTCCATAAATATCACCCCCTGCATATATATTATTTCTATTTTTTTCTTTTTTTTTCTATCAGCCATACCTATATCATCGTACTCTAAATAAAATTGTAGTTATTTACGCCCGTGCAACGCATGGGCACTCCCCTGGTAAAAATAAATATCCGTTTGCTAACCCTATTTATGGTTGTTGCCGTGTATTTGTTACTTGTTAAGTTTTTGGAATTTGTAGTACAACTAGCACGGTGGCCCTCACAAGTTCACTGCTAGTAGTATGTTGGATTGATAGCTGTGGCCGTATTTCTTACTAGACATCTCTTTTCCATTGTATTTTTCTCCATCATCTGGGTTGACTCAGATATGGTGCAAGGTAAAAATATCTCTTTTCTTTTCCTTCGCATCACAAGAGTATTAGGATTGCAATTTTAAAATGTTAAATTCATGCCAGTGCCCCAAAATCAAGCGTATCCTAGTTATAATCAGTAGCGCCCCAAAATTCCAATTTTGGTTATGAAGCATTTTTGTTTAATTTCAAAATATTTTAATATAAAATGATTCATTTAGTTCATAATAATCTAGAACAGGTTAAGGTATTTAATATTAAATCCATGATATTCATAAACAATCCCATTGTCCATTTCTCTGAATTTCTCTCTCTCATTTTCCTATCATTTCGATTGACTCAAAATTCATAAAAACTCCAGCTATCTTTTGGGCTGAAATCCCTTTGGCACATCTCCTCTTCTTCTTTTTTTACCCCTCTTTCTTTTCCTCCCGCATTGGTCAGCTTTCTCCTTTCCTTCCTCCCTTGCCGCCGATGTTCCCTATGCAGTGTCCCTCCTCGTCCCACGCCACCAAACCTAGCTAGAACGCCGTCAACCGCGTTGTACAATACTGCTCAACCGCCACCGCCCTATGCTTTGGGTGCCCGGCTCCTCTTGGCCCCACGCCTAAGCATCCTACACCATCTTTGCGCTGTCCAGAAACCTACACAAAAGCCGTCGCCGTTCATCTTCTTTCCCAAGCCCGGCAAGGTGCGCCGCTGCTCTGAGCTTCCGTCGTCTCTCCTGGCTAGGTATTCAAGTGACACCTCCAGATATTTGAGTGTGCAAGTGTGTAATTTCAATAGTAGTGCTTAATAATATAAATAAATGTCCATTTGCTAGCTCTATTTATGGTTGTTTCCCTATATTTGTTATACCTGTTAAGCTTTCTGGAATTTGTAATACAACTAGAACGGTGGCCGCACAAGTTCACAATGAAAATGAGCTGGACAAAATACATAGATGGGCCAAAAATGGTAATGAGGCCCAAATGGTGATTTTTTTAATTATGCTGACCAAATTAATATTGAGAATTATTGCAGGAAGGATTTTGTTTGCTTTATAGCTCTCGAAACCAACTTTTCTTGGAACAGTTTTGGAGACGCTTTGTATCAGGGGATTAAATGGCCAAAAGATTGTTCAAATTCAGAAACCTCTTTGGATGGAAGAGAAAAGGTAAAAAGTGAGCTGATTTCGCTAATATCAGGGGGTAAAGTAAATCAAAATTTAGTTTAGGGGGTTATCTGGACTATGGTCAAATTTGAAGGGAGTAAAATAGGCTTTATCCATGTTTTAATTACTTTATTTATCAGCATTACTGTCATCAAAGTATTGGGTTGATATGTGGTTTCCATGTTCTAGGATTACCCAATCTGGGGTAGCATCTTCTTTGTCAACTCTCAAGTAGTAACTAGTAACTAGGATGTCAGCTGAAATAGTCTAAACCGATGCAAATCAAATGAAACTGTCGTCACCCGATTGAACGGGGTTGTTCGGCAGATATTTGGATCGTGGGAGCAACGTGGTTAGCGAGATCAATCTAAGAACACGTAGAGGGTTTATACTAGTTCAGGCCTCCCAAAGGATAAAAACCCTACATCCAGTGCGATCTTGTATAATGTGGCAACCTTTGCGTTAGGGTTTCGCAGGGTGCCAGATAGATTTTCCCGTAGGGGTTACATGAGTATTTATAGGCTAGTTACCGCCTATTAGAGTCCTTCCTAAACTACAATGTTCCTCCTCCGAATCTATCAAAGAGATCGTAACCTTCCCGTAAACCATGTCATGCAAGACAAGTCTTCCGAAAAATCTTAAAATAGGGTTCGGAATATCTGGAAACTAGGGCTACGACATAAGCCCCTGAACATGTCACTTGGCATCCTCATTCTCAGATGAGAACATGACGAGGGATATGTTCTGCCGTCAACCTAGGATCCAGACATACCGAACTGTCTTCACTAGTTAACCACCATCTTCAAAAAATAAGAGCTTCGAAACAAGCATCTTCGGAATGAATATCTTCGGAATTCTGAACACCAAATCTCAATCCATCTTCTCTTGCTCTCTCTGACAAATCTTCCAATAAAAAAGGATCTCGACTTGACAAGTCAAAATTTGTCTTTATTATCTGACCAATCTGACGGAATCTTCAGTGATGCGTCACCTCGTCTTCCTGTATCCTTGGAAACTCGCAAAATAATAATTATCTCACTTGACTTTTCGAGCAACTGAAACGCCGCTCCTCAAGGCTATAAATTCGGAGGTTTCGGTTGCTCCAAACATCATCCTCTCCACCAAGTTCACCATGGGGCGCAAGAGATGCGTCAACCCTAGGTTTTCCCGGTGGCTCAACACCAATTTCACGGGCGCATCCGGTTCTTCTTCCTCTGCTCCCTCTCACGAGAGCCCGGCGGGTAACCCTCCTGAGCTTGCTGATCCATCAACCCCTCCTCCTCCTCCTCCTCCAATAGAGGCGGTGGATTACGGGCTTCCTCCTCCAAGCCCTCCTCCAAATCCGGCAGACATTATCGATTTGGAGGAGGACATCGACGATGAAAAGTACGCAAGGCGTCTTCACGTGGCCTTGAACAAGGGGTCATGTGACATCCCCGCCGACGTCGACATCGTCTCCATCGACGACTCCAACGACGACGATTCTGGTGGTGGCGAGACTCAATGGACATGGAGGCTCCTGCAGATCCCAGCCCTGCAGGTTCTCCAGCTCCTGTTATTCCTCCGAACGACGGTTCGGTTTTGCCTTCTACCGGGTTTGCAAACCCGGTCCTTGAATCTAACATGGGGGGCACCCATATCTCCTCTCATGTGTCCCTCATCAACAGCGCAAGCAGTGGGGGCACAGAGAACACTTCCTCCGATGTCGTCGGAGCCCCTTCTGAGGACGCTGATGAGTGGCGGAACTAGGGATACGAGATATCCCCGTGCTGCTCACACCTGAGCCCAGCATCTCCCTCAACCTTGTTTTCAACCTTTCTGTTAGGGTCAGGTGCTTCCCAAAGCGTCAGATGTAACTTAGATCTTGTAATAGGACCTTCGGATTAATGAATAAAAAGCTGCCTTCAATCCCAAATATATATGTGTGTTCATTCTCATCTTCATGTTTTTGCAATGATGTATATCTTCTGAGAATGTCTCTTCTTTATGTAAATCCTTCGGGAAAGACCTCTTCGCAATATAACCACAATAATGAAATAATCCCTTCGGAGAATACCTTCTTCGGGAAACACTGCTTCAACAACCAACTCTCTTCGGAGAACAACTCTCTTCGGAGAATATGCCTCTTCAGGAAATAACTCTCTTCGGAGAATAACAATCTTCGGAGAATAGCAATCTTCAAAGAATGGTATAATTTCTGGCGGCAATAATTTTACGCACATTCAACGGAAATATTCCCAAACTTGCTATAACGAATCCCTCAAATCTGGGCAACAAAATCCAAATAACTTTCAAATTAACGGGAATATCGCGCAGAATTGCACTGGCGAGCGCATTTGCCTGGGCAGGGTTGCCTTCTCTGAGAAGCCAAACAGTCGCGAGAGCCCATAAAACCCAATCACCACAGTTGTCTTCCCCATTCCGCATCATCCTTGCTGTGGCTTAAACCCTAGCTCCACTTCCTCCGCGCGCAAACCCTAGATCAATCCTCATGGCCTCCAACTCACCCAATAGGGCCGTTGTCGCCGCTGAGCAAAATCCTGAGCATCAAGATGACGCCACCAGCTCCAATGGCTCCCCCACCAAAGCCCAGCAGATGATGGACGCTGGCAAAATTCCGGAATCCATCGACTACTGGAAGCCCGGGGAAATTAATGAAAACTACATCCTGGAGCTGCGGAAGACCGGATGGATCTCCGATATAGTCATCACCAAGGAGAACAAAGGCGACATGTGCTTCAGCTTCGACACTACCGAAATCCAGGTATTCGAATCTCACATGATCTGTGGCTTCAATCTTCCGCCTTCCAAATTTCTTGAGCGTGTCTGCAAGTTCTAGAAGATAGAACTTATTCATCTGAAACCTCAAGCTGTTTCTTTGTTGAGTCTTCTCTCCACTCTCTGTGAATGTTGGCTGGGTACTGCTCCTTCTTTGGACTTGTGGCTGGTTTATCATGAACCTTGCTACTATTCTTCTGGGTTAGTGGGTTGCGTATCCTTCAATCGCCGAAGGAACATTGTTTATCCTCCCTTTGCTTACCGGCGATCTTGGAGTGGCTACCGGTGGAAGTACTTCCTCATGGATGACTCCGAGAGTTACGATATCAAGGGCAAAGGATTGTTGCCTTACCATCAAGGATGGATCAAAGCCGCACCAGTCAGGGACGAGCGACTCAAGCGGATGGTCGCCAAGGTTACGGAGCTGGTCACCAATGAACTGAGGGGTGAACACATCGTGGAGGAGTATGTTCGTAGGTGCTTCTTCCCCCTTCAACATCGGGAGCCCCTAGCCATGTTCGGAGATGGGCCCCGAAATCCGAAGTGGCT